>JBBHAA010003358.1:0-269311 GCA_037953035.1 Aquarana catesbeiana
CCTCTCCCCTCCATGTATGACCCCCTGTACTCCTCTCCCCTCCATGTCTGACCCCCCTGTACTCCTCTCCATACCGCCTCATGTCTGACCCCTTGTACTCCTCTCCCTTCTATTCCACCCCCATGCCTGACCCCCTGTACTCCACTCCATACCTCCCCCTGTACTCCTCTCCATACCGCCCCATGTCTGACCCCCTGTACTCCTCTCCATACCTCCCCCTGTACTCCTCTCCATACCACCCCATGTCTGACCCCCTGTACTCCTCTCCATATAATCCCATGTATGACCCCCTGCACTCCTCTCCATTCCTCTCCATACCGCCCCATGTGTGACCCCCTGTACTCCTCTCCATACCTCCCCCTGTACTCCTTTCCATATCGCCCCATGTCTGACCCCCTGTACCCCTCTCCATACCTCCCCCTGTACTCCTCTTTATATTGCCCCATGTCTGACCCCCTGTACTCCTCTCCATACCCCCCCATGCCTGACCCTGTACTCCACTCCACACCTCCCCCTATACTCCTCCATACCCCTCCATGCCTGACCCCCTGTACTCCTCTCCATACCGTCCCATGCCTGACCCCCTGTACTCCTCTCCATACCTCCCCCTGTACTCCTCTCCATACCTCCCCCCTGTACTCCTCTCCATACCTCCCCCCTGTACTCCTCTCCATACCACCCCATGTCTGACCCCCTGTACTCCTCTCCATACCATCCCATGTCTGACCCCCTGTACTCCTCTCCATACCATCCCATGTCTGACCCCCTGTACTTCTCTCCAT
This sequence comes from Aquarana catesbeiana, assembly GCA_037953035.1. Taxonomy (NCBI): domain Eukaryota; kingdom Metazoa; phylum Chordata; class Amphibia; order Anura; family Ranidae; genus Aquarana; species Aquarana catesbeiana. The sequence continues at coordinate 783 of JBBHAA010003358.1, forward strand.
ACCATCCCATGTCTGACCCCCTGTACTCCTCTCCATACTATCCCATGTCTGACCCCCCTGTACTCCTCTCCATACCACCCCATGTATGACCCCCTGTACTCCTCTCCATACCATCCCATGTCTGACCCCCTGTACTTCTCTCCATACCATCCCATGTCTGACCCCCTGTACTTCTCTCCATACCATCCCATGTCTGACCCCCTGTACTCCTCTCCATACTATCCCATGTCTGACCCCCCTGTACTCCTCTCCATACCGCCCCATGTCTGACCCCCTGTACTCCTCTCCCCTCCATACTGCCCCATGTCTGACCCTCTGAGTACCAATATTGTATTGTTGTATATATTAGTAGATAGATGAGCACAATAGTTTTTATTTTTTATATCTTATAAACATGACTATCTGACCCCATCTCAGTCCCCTACTCCCCCCAACTTGCATCAACCCCCCCCCCGACCACTTCATACATCCAGCTGACTGACATAATTCAGACCCTTGTCTGCCCAACATCACTCCCTGGTCACCCCACAGACTACCAATAAATGAAACCTTCTCCATTCTGCCACTGTCATACCCTCCACACTCCTCTCCTCTACATACTGGAGGGATTACACTGGACTGGATTAGGGCTGTACTGAGCACACAGAAGGGATAGAAGGACTGCGAGAGAGGACCGACATAGAGGGGAGATGAGACTGGAGGAGGAGGACATAGAATGATGGAGGAGAAGATGGGATGGGGAAGATGGGACTGGAGAAGGATGTGGGATGGAGGAGGACATAGAATGATGGAGGAGGAGGAGGAGGAGGACATAGAATGATGGAGGAGGAGGAGGACATAGAATGATGGAGGAGGAGGAGGAGGAGGACATAGAATGATGGAGGAGGAGGAGGACATAGAATGATGGAGGAGGAGGAGGAGGAGGAGGACATAGAATGATGGAGGAGGAGGAGGACATAGAATGATGGAGGAGGAGGAGGAGGAGGACATAGAATGATGGAGGAGGAGGAGGACATAGAATGATGGAGGAGGAGGAGGAGGAGGACATAGAATGATGGAGGAGGAGGAGGACATAGAATGATGGAGGAGGAGGAGGACATAGAATGATGGAGGAGGAGGAGGACATAGAATGATGGAGGAGGAGGAGGAGGAGGACATAGAATGATGGAGGAGGAGGAGGACATAGAATGATGGAGGAGGACATAGAATGATGGAGGAGGAGGAGGACATAGAATGATGGAGGAGGAGGAGGACATAGAATGATGGAGGAGGAGGAGGACATAGAATGATGGAGGAGGACATAGAATGATGGAGGAGGAGGACGAGAAGATGGGATGAGGAAGATGGGACTGGAGGAGGATGTGGGATGGAGGAGAAGATGGGATGGGGAAGATGGGACTGCAGAAGGAGGATGTGGGATGGAGGAAATGGAGAAGGAAGAGGACATCGGGGTGGAGAGGATGAAACTGGAGGAGATGGGACTGGAAAAACAAGATATGGGACTTGGGATGGGGGAAATGGGACTCGAGGAGGAGCACATGGGGAGGAGGACTTGGGATGGAGGAGGAAAAGTACATGGGATGGCGCTGATGGTACTGCAACAGGAGGAGGATGTGGGATGGAGGAGCAAGAAGACATAGGATAGAGGATATGGGATGGAGGATATATTAGGTTGTAAGAGTTTTAAAATAAAAGTTGGTGCACTGTAGAGGTTGACCGATATATCGGCCGATATTTCGCGTTTTTTACTTAATCGGCATTGGCCGATTGTGCTGATAAAAAAGGCCGATTATAACTTCAGCACAACTTGCAAATGACTTCTGTAATAGAAGTCAATGCAAGTTGCCTGAAGTCTTCTGTGGAGAGACTTCTCTCCTCTCTGGGCAGCCAAGACTGATAAAAGAACCTGAAGAGATACAATGTTTCTTCTTATCAATGAGCTGAACTCCCATGTGTAGGAGAGTTCCCAGTTTAATCATTTAAAGACTAAATCTTTTCTGACACTTGTTGCTTACAAGTAAAAATCCTGTATTTTCTGCTAGAAAATCACTTAGAACCCCCAAAAATTATATATATTTTTTTAGCAGAGACCCTAGGGGAAAAAAATAGCGGTTGTTGCAATATTTTGTCACACGGTATTTGCGCAGAGGTCTTTCAAACGCAATTTAAAAAAAAAAAAATACACTAATGAATTTTAAAAAAAACTAAGCAGTAAAGTTAGCCCATTTTTTTTTTTTTTTTTTTGTCCAAAAGTTTTTATTACCTGTTTTTGTGTATTTAATATATAGTTTGTTTGTTTTTTTTTTTTAACCACTTGCCGACCGGGCCATAGCCGAAAGAAGGCTGCAGCACGGTCGGCTAGTTCTGGGTGGACATTTGTGGGACGTCCTCCCAGAATCCTGCTCTCGCGCGCCCCCTGGGGTGTCACCCGAGAACTTCCGTGACCGCCGGGTCCAGAGGAGAGAGATTTGTGGTATGCATATGCTGTGTGTGAGAAATAACATTCTAATATAACAATTTTGTGAAAAAAAAAGAGAGAAAAAAATCTTGATTTTGCAAAGAATTGTGGGAAAAAATGACAATTTCAAAAAAACTCACCATGCATCTTTTCAAATATCTTGGAATGTCTTCTTTCCAAAAAGGGGTCATTTGGGGAGTATTTGTACTTTTCTGGCATGTTAGGGTCTCAAGAAATGAGATAGGCCATCAGTAATTCAGGTGTGATCAATTTTCAGATATTGGCACCGTAGCTTTTGGACTCTCTAACATTCACAAAGACCAAATAATATACACCGATTTGTACTTATTTTTACCAAAGATATGTAGCAGTATAAATTTTGGCAAAAATTTACGAAGAAACATTACTAATTTGTAAATTTTCATAACAAACAAAGAATTCATTTTTTTTACCAAATTTTCAGTCTTTTTTTCTTTTATAGCGCAAAAAATAAAAAACCCAACGGTGATTAAATCCCACCAAAAGAAAGCTCTATTTGTGTGAAAAAAAGGACAAAAATTTCATATGGGTACAGTGTTGTATGACTGAGTAATTGTCATTAAAAAGTGTGAGAGCACCGAAAGCTGAAAATTGGTCTGGTTAGGAAGGGGGTTAATCTAAATTATACATACAAGTGAACTGATTGGAGGTTTGTTTTGTTTAATAACTGTTTAAATGTAAAAAAAATTCTTTATCACTTATTTTACTTAACGTGGTGTTCCACCCTAAAAAAAAATGCATGACTGTGCCTAAAAAAAAAAAATAAAAAAAAAACATTTGTAAATTTTTGTGTTTTTTTTTTTTTTACTCACCTCTAAATGCCTGTTGCTAGGGGGTCCCTCGTAGTCTGCCTCTTCCAGTGCCTGGGCTGGTGACATCACTTCCCCCTCGGCACAAGAAGGACTCAGCTCTGCTCCCTCCCTCCTGTCAATCATCTGGGACCCATTACAGGTCCCAGGTGACTGATCGGCCAATCACGGTGCGCGGCGCCCCTCGCGCATGCACAGTGGGTGCCAGGCTGTGAAGCCACAGCCTGGCGCCCACAGTTGCAATGCCGGCGCTGCCGAACGGAGGGGGAGACGAGCGGGGCTTCGATCCCCCGCATCGCTGGACCCTGGGACAGGTAAGTGTCCAATTAAAAGTCAGCAGCTGCAGTATTTGTAGCTGCAGACTTTTAATTTTTTTTTTTTTTGATGGGCCCTCCTCTTTAAGGCTGCTTTCACACTGGAGCGGGCAGGCATTGACGGTAAAACACTGCTAGTTTTACCAGCATTTTAGCTGCGCTATTCGGCTGCTAGCGAGGTGCTTATAACCCAGCTAGCAGCCGAGGAAGGGGTTAAATGTGCCGTGAAGCGCCGCTGCCGAAACGCTTTGCAGGCGCTTCAACAGCGGTGTGCATTCATTTCAATGGGCAGGAGTGGTGGAGCAGTGGTATACATCGCTCCAAAGATGCTGCTTACAGGACTTTTAACATCAGTGTGAAAGCACTCGGGCTTTCACACTGAAACTGCAGGGAAGCCGTTTTGCAGGCACTTTATAGGTGCTATTTTTAGCCCAAAAGCGCCCAAAAAACGCCCCAGTGTGAAAGGGCTCTAACTGTTAGATTTTATGAGATGAAGGGGAAAAAGAAAAAAAATCGGCCTAATATATCAGCCCAAAAAAAATCGGCATCATATCAGCCACCGTGATTATTAAATATCGGCATCGGCCAGAGAAAAACCATATCAGTCGACCTCTAGTGCACTGAAGGACTTGGTGGGATGGCCAGTGGGGGGATTTGGTGGGACAGCCAGTGGGGGGCCTTAAGGAATATTTGTGGTCAGGCCCGGGGGAGGGGGGGCCAAGACCTAAAGCTGTGTAAGGGGCCCCAAACTTTCTGATGGCTGCCCTGGTGATTACCAATGATAAATAGTAGAGAAAACTGATAGTGCTTATATAGCATAAAAACCGATGACTGGGTACTCACATTTTTCTGGTGCTACTAGCGCACCAGTCTGTAAACAGCAAAGATAAAATCCGTGTTTGGGAATCACCTCTCCAATTCGCACAAGCCCCGCCAGCACTTCTCATGGAAATAACTAGCTCCGCGCTAGTTCCTAGTGCCACCATCGTCCGTGACCCTCCTCAACGCGTGTCGATACAGGGTCTTTTATCTTCTTCAGGGGGATTTCTATAGGAAGAGCGAGCTATCAATCTATTTATACAGATGGGCACCATTTTCTTTTAGTCTACAAGAAAATGGCGCCCATCTGTATTGATAGCCTGCCCCCCAAAATATTCAGCACCAGCCACCACTGCTGGAGACCATACAGCAAAGAACTAATGCAGAGTTCAGGTTTAACCACTTCTGGACCGCCCACCGTGAATATACGTCACTACTTTGATGTTAAATACTGGTATTTTTTAAAATGACAGGTGGACTGCTTTAACAAAAAAAGTGGTCTCAGAGGCGGATTCGCTGAAAGATCATTTATATTGGTGGTGGGAGAGGTGCCCCCTCCCCTCCCGCCATTTCCCGGTAGTCTCCGCCGCTTACCGGAGCAGTTTTTTTTTTAACCACTTTCGGATCGCCACATGCCAATATACGTCAGCTGTTTGATGTGGTATATCTTTGTTATGGCAGCAGCTAGCTACCATAACCCCAGTATCCTCTTCTTCAGCCTGCGGTCCGGTTTCCGATAATGGTGGTGTCTGCGGCGGATTTGCCACAAGATTACTTTTATTGGCGGCGGGAGAGGGCCCCCCTCCCACTGCTCTTCTGTGCCCTCTGCCTCTTACAGGAGCTGTCAGCAGCGGCGAAGGCGATCGGGTCCTTCTGGTGGCTGGGTATGGAGACAAGTGAGGGGAAGATGGCCCCCACCCATCTCCATACCATTGCAGGATTGCATTTTATTGTAAATATGAGATGTGAGGTCTTTTTGACCTCAGATCTCATATTTAAGAGGTCCGTCATGCTTTTTTTCTATTACAAGGGATGTTTACATTCCTTGTAAAAGGAATAAAAGTAACACGACTAACACGATAAAAGTAACAGTGTAAAAAAAAAAAAAAAAAAGTAAAAGGTAAAATAAATAAGAAAAATAATAATTAAAAAAAAATTTAAACACGCCCCGTCCCACGTGCAGGTGTGAACGCATACGTGAGCAGTGCCCACATATGAAAACTGTGCTCAAACCACACATGTGAGGTATCGCCGCAATCGTTAGAGCGAGAGCAATAATTCTAGCCCTAGACCCCCTCTGGAACTCAAAACGTGCAACCTGTACAATTTGTCAATGTCACCTTTGGAGATTTTTAAGGGTAAAAGTTTGTCGCCATTCCACGCAATTTTGAAGCATGACAGGTTTGGTATCAATTTACTCGGCTTAACATTATCTTTCACAACATAAAAAAAAAAATTGGGTTAACTTTACTGCTGTCTTAGTTTTTTAATTAAAAAAAGTGTATTTTTTCCAAAAAAAGTGCGCTTGTAACACCGCTGCCAAATACGAGTGCGCAGGTGTGTAGGCTCATTATAAGCAAGGCATAGCTCTGACAGCCAGTTCAGGTTTTTAGCTCCTAAACAGACAAAATGAATGGGTATATTCTGTAATTTTCCTTATTACAGATCCGGTCCTTCTCGCTGATAGATGACAATAGGACGCTGATTATCCCCAGTGTGCAGAGAGACGACACCGAGAAGAGAATCCGGGTCAGGATCACAAACCCGGTCAGTGAGGAGATCCGGGAATAGCTGGAAATGGAAGGTAAGAGGAGCAAAGACAACATTTCGAATAATGAAAAATATATATATATATATATATATATATATATATATATATATATATATATATATATATATATATATATATATATATATATATATATATATATATATATATATATATAAGTACATGGGTGCAGGAGGGAGTTGAAAGCTGTACAGGCTTATTATAAATAAAACAATATCTGATAGTGAAGTAGCCTCCGCTCCTCCGGAATGACAATCACAATACAGTGTGCAGGAATGTAAAGATTTCTAGTAACAGAAGCCATAGAAGCTCACTGTAGAAACAAGGCTTGTGAAAGAAAGTGATCCTTTGAAATGCGTTGGTGCCACCTAGTGGCCATTCCTTAATCACACACAGCTGCCTCTATCCACATACACTAAGAGGTTTCCTGAGTGAGATTAAATCAGCGCAGCTCCTACCAGAGTTTATTCTTCAGCAGCAAAGTCACTTGAAGATAAGATGAGATTTATTGTCATTGTAGAAAACAAATTCACAATGAAATTATATTTCTACTCCACACATTATTCATACATCACAATTATCAACCATGCATTTACCACACAGGATTTAATTATACCAAAAAATATATATATGTATGTGTGTGTCCCTGTATTATAAAAGTATAAAAATGTCCTCCATATTAAAAACTAAACAAGACAATAAAACGAGACCTTGTGACCTCCTTTCATTAATGTATTGATAGCCTTAATAGCCCTGGGGAAGAAGCTCTCTTCAAAGTGATTGTAAAGGTTTAAATTTTTTTTTTTTTTTTTTTTTTTTAAATAACAAACATGTCGTACTTACCTCTGCTGTGCAGCTCGTTTTGCACAGAGTGGCCCCGAACCTTGTCTTCTGGGGTCCCTCGGCGGCTGTCTCGGCTCCTTCCCGCCTCAGATAACCCCCTTTGGAAGCGATTTCCCAAGGGTGTTACCTTGCGGGCGCACTCCCTAGTCCAGCATTTGCGTCCATAGACATGAATGTCGGACTCAGCCCCGCATGAGTGTGCCCAGGAGGGACGGGTACAACATCCAGCTCCAATGCAGGCAGCCTGTCAAGTTCTATGGCAGGTTGCAGCTAGATGAGGCTGAGTGTTTTACTGAGTGGTACTGGCATTTAGTGTCCTGTCCCTTTTAAGGATAAAGTTCCAGAATGTGGAAAGCCTGTATTCCAGAACCCTGTCCCAAAATAGATGGAAACACCGGTACCGCTCTGTACAGCATCCAGCTGCAGCCTACCATACACTTTATCAGGCTGCCTTCAGCAGGTCTGGATGTTGCTCCTCTCCTTCCCATGCATTGCACACTAATGCTGGGTGGCCCCATGTGCGAGGGGCCCTATAGTTACATGTATTAGTAGCTGGCAGTGTAGAAAATATCTTGTGCTGTTCTGGACTCCCATATGTACATGTAGTATTATTATATAACTGGACTGGTCATGGCCAAAGCTGAACCTAAAGGACTAAGATTGTGCACAATATTCCTACATGGGGCAGGTCCATACATTGGGGTAATAACCTGAACTGTATAGATTGAACATGGGGGATCTTATATTCTTGTGTGACACACAATGGTAACATTGTTTTTCTCTATTCTCCTCTGCTTCAGGGATATCACAGGTCAGTTATAAAGCTTGTATATAATTACACGGTTCTATTTCTATACATTGCGTTATCACAATCTGAATAATATCTCACAAAATGGTTAATATGAACTTTTTTTTTTTTTTTTAATTATTTTTATTGCATTTTTCGAGACAAACAGTACATACACAACTCATAAACTATGGTGCCTATACAAGGTATCATATCTATCACATGGTGAAATACTGTGATTTGTATCTAACATATACTGAGCTAACCCATGGCTTACTTCTTGTATCTTTTTAGATGTCCCTTGATGCGTCAAGTCTCCCCTCCCAATCGTAACAAAAATGATAGAACCCCTCAACACTTTTATTATTCTAAGGTTAATATGAACTTTATTCTTTGACAGATTCTCATTCAAATTTCCGAACATTACCAGGACCTCCCATTGCTGCTGGAATGACTATCCGTGTTCTAGTGAGTAATACTTTATATAATAGTTCTGTAAATGGTATCACTAGACGGCTATTATCTATATCAGCAATATCTTCACAATAGCATGCAGAGATTGAAGTGACATTATGGATGTGAATCAATATCTATGTATTTGTACATTTTACACTGATGATTCTATGTATTTAGATTTTGATGGACTTTATAGAATTTGTTTAAACCATTTTTTGGGGGGACAGAGCAGGGAAGGTTGGGGATATCCAACAGGTTTGCTTTGTTTTTCATTTTGGAGGTTAAAGTAAAGAATTCATATTGCCCTTCAAACCTGAGGAAGGGGGTGCCCAGAGCACCTATGCTGGGCACTGCCACCTATAATGTTTACTTGCTGTCACAGTAAAGTTGTGTTGTATCCTCGGAGCAGCTCTCACTGTGCTGTACAGGGCAGGCAGGAGGCAGTGGCACAAGATGAAAACCCCACCGCTGCTGTGGATGGGGGGGGGGGGTTGAGGTGGACAGGGAGGTGAATATTTTGTGGGCACAGACTGTAGTATATGTTGCTGTGTACACAGTGAGTAGGCTCAGGCTTTAAGCCCCTCCCGCTATTAATGCAATTATTGTTCAGTGTACTGCCAAAAAGTTCCCTATATTGATGGCTATTTAGTGACAGGTTCTCTTTAATGAGACATCAGCCTTTCCTTGTCCTCTAATGACGGGAAAATGAATAACTTTACACAAAGTTCACTATATGGACCACTTGTGTATTTATACATTGTGATCATATCCCCCTTATGTATTTATACATGGTGATCATATCCCCCCCCCCTTATGTATTCATACATGGTGATCATATCCCCCCCCCCTTAGGTATTCATACATGGTGATCATCCCCCCCCCCCCCCCCTTAGGTATCCATACATGGTGATCATATCGGTTTAGACATTAAAGTAGATTTAAACCCGAAATTTTGTATTTATTTTTTTTTATATATATATATATATATATATATATATATATATATATATATATATATATATATATATATATATATATATATATATATATATATATCATACTGTAGAGTATAAGATTTCCTACATTTGAGCCCAGTCTTGGCACAAAGAGTTAATCCATCTCTGAGCAATCCTCTTTTATTGTTCCGTGAGAAAAATCTTGACAAACTGAGAAAAACTTTGTCAAATCCTCCCCCTTGCTGTGAGTGACAGCCTAAGACATGCATTATTTTTTAAATTCCCACCCCCACTCCTTTCTTCAGCAGCTCTGCAGGGATTGGCTGTTCCACACCTCAGCATGATTTGGCATGCTGAAGTCATGTGGTTACTTTCCTGTCTTTTCACTGGATGTTAGTGATCATAGCAGAAGTTCAGTGTTAGAAATAAACAGGAGAAAATGCATATTGATAAGGGGAGTGTAGAGGTGGGCGGGGAGTCTACTGACATCACAACTCCGCCCACCGAGCTCCAGACAACAGACCCGCCCACAGAATCTGCAGTTTTTCGGGTCTCATAACAGACAGAGGGGAGACATTTGACAGGTAAAGACACATGCAGGAGGCTTGTATATCCTTATAGATAACCCCTATGGCAGTAGTTTAGAAAGGATGACATTGGGTTTACATCCACTTTAATGGCTGTGTTGAGTTATTTTGAGGGGACAGCAAATTTACATTGTAGCAAAGTGTCATTTTCTCAGTGTTGTCATATGAAAAGATAGAATAAATTATTACAAAAAATGTGAGTGGTGGGTATACTTACTTTTGTGAGATATGTAGGTGGGTAATACAGGTGATTATGAGCAGCATAGTTAAGTTATTATCTTATGATGGAGACACAAGACACATATATTTTGGGAAATGCTGACCTCGGGTATATGACTAAGCACCAGTAAGGGGTGTGAAACGCGTCAGCTGATTCATCTACTGTCCTTGATTGCTGTATGGACTGATTTTATTCAATAAAGACTTTTTTTTTTTTTTTTTTTACTGGAGTGCAGCTGTCTGGATTTCCTCTATTGTATGGGTAATAAATACAATGGGGGGAAATAATGATTTCATCCCCCGGAGATTGTGTAAGTTTGCCCACCTAGAAATTATAGACCCTTCATTTCTTTGTATTATAGGTGTATTTTAAATGATAGAAACAGAATATCAACCATAAAAGAACAAAAAAGCATAAAACAAATTCTATAAATTTAAGATACAGTTCAGTGAGTAAAATAAGTATTTAATCCCCAAGCAAAACATGACTTAGTAATTGGTGGAGAAACCCTTGTTGGTGATCACAGAGGTCAGGCGTTTCTTGTAGTTGGTGATCAGGTTTGCACACATCTCAGGAGGTAGTTTGGTCCACTCTTCATTACAGATCTTCTCTAAATCCTTAAGGTTTCTTGGCTGTTGCTTGGCAACTCGAAGTCTCGTCTCCCTCCATAAATTTTCTATAGGATTAAGGTCTGGAGACTGGCTAGGACACTCCATGACCTTAATGTACTTCTTGAGCCACTTATTTCTTGCCTTGGCGGTATGTTTTGGGTCATTGTCCACGACCCATCTTCAGTGTTCTGGCTGAGGGAAGAAGGTTCTCCTCCAAGATTTTACAATACATGGCCCCGTCCATTGGCCCCTCAATGATGCAAAGTTGTCCTGTACCTTTAGCAGGGAAACGGCCCCAAAGCATCATGTTCCCACCTCCGTGCTTGACTGTAGGGATGGTGTTCTTAGGGTCATAGTTGGCATTTTTCTTCAAACAGTCGAGTTAATGCCAAAGAGCTCAATTTTGGTCTCATCTGACCACAGAAACACAAAATGTGCAGGAGATCAAATAACTATTTTCCCCTGTATGATAGTGAGGTATTGCTCCATCAGCTGACCTGCAGTTGTCGTTTGTTTTTTTTTTGTTTGTTTTTTTTATATTTCTAGACTTGTTGCAAAGAAGAAAGTAAAGATCTTCCTCTGAGTATCATGGAGGAAGGATATTCACAACCAATCCACGATGAATCCACATCCACCCATGGGATCCATGAAGATGATTCTCTGAATATAATGGAGGATGAATATGAGCAACTCAACAACGACACGTCTACATCCACCCATGAAGATCTTCCTCTGAGTGTCATGGAGGTTGGATATTCACAATCCATTCATAACGAATCCATATCCAGTCCTGGGATCTTTGATCCACATTTGAATAAAGAGTGAGGGTGGGGGGATAATCCACCAATTAGAAGGGATCCCTGTCTGGAGCGGGGGATGGAAGTGTGCTCCACAAACTCTACTAGGCCATGCGCGCCCCCCATCTATTTACAGCAATGAATGTAAAACTCGTACCGTTTTTTTGTCATGGCTGGTAGACTTCTGGAGGATATGTATTGATACGTTATTTTATCTACTTTTTATTATTATGCAATCTGTACATTTTTATGATTTGTGGTTTATTTTTGTTTTTAAGGAGACCATAAAGTGGAACTCCAGCCAAAAAAAATTTTAATTAGTGTGGAAAGCTTAGAACCTCATCCAGGTTGTAAGTGTATGTGCTGGGGGGGGGGGGATTTTACTCACTTCCTGTTCCACTGACCACACAGGAAGTGATGGAAATCAGTCCAAACACAGAGGTGCCAAACCACCCCTACACCACTTTAATAGCTGTGCGTGTCCCACTCTCTCTCCTCAAAAAAATGGCTGGAGGTTTGTTTTTAAAACCAGTTATACAGTAAGTAAGCTTATGTAAGAATCAAAATATCTTCAGCTTTGTGTAAGAAGTCAGAGATCACATCGGGGTTAATTATAAAAAAAACATTGCTGGACAAATGTCGCAAGCATTCACCCAGCCACCACGAATATTCGCTCTAATTTGCCAAAGGCGTTTATTACCTATAATCGTCGGCTCCATCTAGTGGCCATAATGTGGTATTTGGATTGGATTGATGCATTTCAGGAAAATACCACATTGTGACCACTAGATGGAGCTGGCAATCATAGGAAATAAACAAATCCAGGCAAATGATGGTGATTATACGTGATGGCTGGGCAAATGCTTGTGTCATGCATCCAGCATTATTTTTTGTTTTAGTTTTTTTTTATAACTGGACCCCTTAAAATCTAAAAGTTGCTGCCTGATCTTATACTCCCTATTCCTAAGAGTGCGCTGGGTAAAAATGTGTGTTTATAGATGGATTTAGAAAAAAAAAAAATGAACCTATCAAGTAATAAAATTGCCAAATCAAACTACTACAAAGAGCAAAACAAGTGAAAAATAATTAATCAGTGCACAATAATGTTAAAGTGCAAAATGATTTGTCTGCTCCTGATGAAATGCTGTGAGTGGGCGGAGACATGCTGATGTCATCACACACACAGGAAGTCTCACTGTTACAAAGCCTAAGAGGGGCGGCTGAGCGCAGGTTCTGGTGATGTTACAGCACCTGTCTTGTGAGTGAGATGTTTTTATGCTTTTATTTGTAAAAATGTTTGTTTTTATGCTATGGAATGTTTTTTGTTTTTTTTTGTTTTTGTTTTTTGTGTTTTTTCTCTCAATGGTAAATTGTGAAGGATTATTGGCCACAGAGTGGGGGAAAGAAAGCGATGTGTGGGGGGGATTTAACCATTTGATTTATGGGGTCAAGTCCTCAAGGTAAGTAAGATGATACTGGAGAGGATCAGCACTTTATGTATTCATCGCGGCACTTTGTCGAAGAAGCACTTTACTATTACAGTTTGTTATAAGGGATTGTAAATAGATTTATGGGCGATTTTGTTTTGCATTCTCTGAATTGATTTGGGTGAATGTTGCACTTTTTAGTTTTTGTCTGTGGCACTTTATTTGCACGTTATTGTGAACTGATTTTTATTTTTACCTGTTTTGCACTTTTAGTATGGTAGTTTGTTAGTATTCATTCTTTATTTTTATTTTTTTAATTAAGTGCACTTTATAATCCACATTGATTGGGTAAACTGTTTTACTTGCTCAGCCGCTGTAGTTGGTGTGGTAGGTAGGTGGACAGGATCTGTGGGTTCGCCACTTCCCCTCTGGAACACTTGTTTCCTTTTTCATACACATTTAAAAGAAAAATCTGCATTTTTGGTTAGATTATTTAAACCCCCTCAGAATTGTATATATTTTCTGAATACAGAGGCCCTGTAGAATAATTTTTTTTATTTTTTTTTTTTTATACCAAATATGCCAAGCCTGAAAACTGCAAAAAGATTACAGTACCTCAAATCACCAGTAGTTTGGCACTTTAAATGCATTTACATCTTATTCGTTTAGACCCCTTTCACACTGAGGCGCTATGCAGGCGCTATAGCGTTAAAAATAGCGCCTGCAAATCACCCTGAAACAGCGGCTCCATTCACTCCTCGGGCTTTCACACTGGAGCGGTGCGCTGGCAGGGCGTTAGAAAAAGTCCTGCATGCAGCTTCTTTGGAGCGGTGAGTTCACTGCTCCTAATGCGCTCCAAAGAAGCTGCATGCAGGACTTTTTCTGACGCTCTGCCAGCGCACCGCTCCAGTGTGAAAGCCCGAGGAGTGAATGGAGCCGCTGTTTCAGGGCGATTTGCAGGCGCTATTTTTTAAAGCGCCCCTGCCCATTGATAACAATTGGGCAGTGCTGCTATACAGCTGCAGCTGCTTTTTGCGGGCAGATTTAACGCCTTTTCGGCCGCTAGCGGGGTTAAAACCGCCCCGCTAGCGGGCGAATAGCGCCGCTAAAAGATGCTAAAAATAGCGCTGCTTTACCGCTGACGCCCGGGGCGGCTCAGTGTGAGAGGGGTCTTGGGGGGAAACAGGCATGAATTTTAATGCAGAAGGGACATGCTTTTGCTTCTTCTGCATTAAAGTTACAGTAGCGGCTGGTGCTCAATTCCTGCGCCCACCCAGCCAGCCAAAGCTCAGGCTCTAATCATGTGCTTCCAAAAAAAGAAATTTAAATCCATGCGCTCAGAACCATGCATGTAGATTAGAGGCCGGGCGCATGGATTAGGGTGCAGCTCCCCTGCACCCCATGTGAGCGGTTATCACTGATTTACTTACCTTCCTATCCATGTGCAGCTCACTGTACAAATTTGGCAATGCCAAACCTGAATGAACTCCCATCCATGAGTGAGAGGGACGTCATCCCTGCCAATGACAGCAGCGAGCGGTGAGACCCAGAAGCCGGCCGCCCACAGATGTCAGTGGCCTGATGGGGAGATCCAGGACAGCGCATTGCTGGATTCGAGGTGAGTATAGTTTCGCTTTAATGGTAAATTAGGGACATAGAATTATCACTCTCACTGTGACGTTTGCGGTGATGCCTAGCAGCATGACTTGCGCAATTGTTTACATAGACATACACACCCAACATGTTTGCTTGTGTTCTGTGTTATCTGTTTTTAAGCCAGGAAAAATGCAGCATTATGGCCACTAGATGGCGCTTCCTATCATATGAGATTATATGAGCTGTGTGGATGTGTCCCATTCCTTCCATACATGACTCTCTAGAGTGAATATTATAATTATTACATGGACCAAATTGTGACTTTCTTCTTGAAAAGGAACCAGTTAAAAAAACATGATATGTGATGTGTTTTGCACTTTTTTTTTATTGACCGTTCTGATAATCCGCAATCTCTGTCCCAGTATATGTGAGAGATATAAGATATGTGAATGATAAATACAGGATATTTTTGTTGTGTTTTGAGGAATGGTCAGAGAAAAGCTGGATTTTCACTTATATGGAATGAGGAAGATTGTCTATAAAAGTTTTGGAATCTGACATCTTGGCACGACACTTTTCAGGCTCTTATTTTAATAAACCTTCCATTGGTTTTTCCACCATAATTATATGAAGAGAGCAAAAGACTAAATGTGGGCGTGTCCTCACCATGAAAAAAACATGGGGCCCTGCTCTGCATTAAGGCCAGTAGATGGAGCGGAAAATCATAATAAATGTTTTTTTTTTGTTTAACAAAGTTTT
Source organism: Aquarana catesbeiana (assembly GCA_037953035.1). Classification (NCBI taxonomy): domain Eukaryota; kingdom Metazoa; phylum Chordata; class Amphibia; order Anura; family Ranidae; genus Aquarana; species Aquarana catesbeiana. The sequence goes on from JBBHAA010003358.1 coordinate 16,050, forward strand.
ATTGAATGAACATAAAAACATATTACAATGTAATGTTGGTATGAACACGTAAACAAATTACATATAACAAATGGGTTTTAGTACAATTTATATTAAAGTATCAATATTGTTCTATACTTTTTCTAGGTATCTCCAGTGATCATCAGCTCCATCTAGTGGCCGTAATGCAGGGTTTTCATAATTTGTATTATTGTGTATGAATGAAGAACATTCAACCTACAGCAAAAATAGCCTAAAACATTATATTTTGCCCCAACTGAATGCACATGTAGGACAAAAGCCTCATATATATATATATATATATATATATATATATATATATATATATTTTTTTTATATCAATGTGCCCCATAGTGTGAAGAAATGCACAAATGTCCCCCAACCTTTCCATTACAAAACTTCTCTAGAAATCCTCTCCATATGCATTTTCTCTGTTGATGGCATAATCTGTAATGTATGTACGGGGTTTCCCAATCATCATCTCAGGGTTCTCATAGTTGCTCGATCTCAGGGTTTATTGCAATAAAGCATTTATTAGATGGAATATGTGCAACAATGAGATGTGGAAGATGTAAAGGGCACCTGTCTAATGCCATGGAAGGACTTTGGGTCAGGTAACATTGGAGAATAAGGCAGAATGTTGACCTTAAAGTGGTGTTCCGGCCGAAATTATACTTTTTAAATAAAAATACCCCTATAATACACAAGCTTAATGTATTCTAGTAAAGTTAGTCTGTAAACTAAGGTCTGTTTTGTTAGTTTATAGCAGTAGTTTGTTATTTTATAAACTTACAGCAGGCCGTGGCCATCTGAAGCCAGACTGTATTTCTTCCTGGATCTCATCCTTGCAGATCTCGCACATGCTCAGTGCAGCACAAGCAGTGTAATAGGTTTCAGGTCAGGTTTCCATAGCAACGGCAGTGTCAGAGGAAGTTGCTGCCCCTTCCCAGAAGGCATTGCAAACAGGAAATGATGCGATGGGCCATGGCCAGGGAGGAGGAAGTGAAAAATGAATACAGCAGATATACAGCAAGTGCTGAGAAAAACAATAAAAAAATATCCAATTCGTTTACAGTGCGCAGTTTAGTGAGGGATGCTGAAGAGTTGTAAAAGTGGGTGGAACTCCACTTTAAGTGTAACATTTTGTAAATACTTTGTCTATGAATTTTTTTTATTTTTTTAAGAATATGTATCATGTTCCAGACATATCAACAATTGGGGGTTATTTACTAAAACTGGAGAGCGCGCAATCTGGTGCAGCTCTGCATAGAAACCAATCAGCTTCCAGGTTTTATTGTCAAAGCTTAATTGAAGATAGAAGCTGATTGGCTACCGTGCACAGCTGCACCAGATCATGATTGCTCCAGTTTTAGTAAATCTCCTCCGTCGTTTTATTTATATTTGTAATGTAATCTTGTTTTACTCACCCCCAACCGTCCAAAGAAAGCCTAGCAAGGCAGCTGGAGGGGGTTGCACACAAGTGACAAGTCTGGCAAATTTGACTTCAGTTGCAGCACATATCAAACTTTCCCATTGAAGTCTATTGGACTGCACCACCACCACATGCCAGATGCTTGGCTCATGTGTGCTGCGTGTTGCTTTAATGCAAAAAAACAAATATTCAGGAGGTGTCGGCATCACCTGGAAGCTACTGATCTACCACCCTCTGATAAGCGATCCACCATGAATCGCTTTTTAGTAGGGAGATAGAGACAGACATCTGTGTGAACTTAGCATTGGGTTGGTTATATTACCTCTCTCTGGATAAATATTCTGTCATTTTCTATCCTTCATGCTGGAATACTCTAGGAGGTCACACCCATACAGCAATAACATTTTTTTATACTTTTTTCTTATTGTGGGATTTCCTTTGTGTTCAGAATCTCATCCATATTTTCGAATAATGTTTTTTATACGCTCCTCAGGGACCAATGTGAATGTATAATATATGTAAAGCGCTGTGTAAATTGACGGCACTTTAGAAGTACTTGTAATGAATCAATAAAGTTTTCACATTCAGGACATTCTTGTCGTCTTTGGATTCTCTTCATTGCATTAACAGGAGCCCCAAAACCAAATATTAAAATATATGTAAAGGCAAACTTTTTTTTTTTGTTGGGTTAGATCCTCTGTCGGGATTGTATTACTATCTGCGTCCCCCACTGGGGAGAGTCACCCTATTGGTTCTGGTGACCTTTATCCCCGAGACAGAAACTGAAGGGGAATCCCGAAATTTAACAGCTGTCACCAGAACAGGAAGTGAGAAAGAATCATGAGATCCAAGGCACCGTAAGCAATTGGCCTCCATCCCAACATCCCAGAACAGGAAGTGGGGGGAAATCATCCAATGGGGACACATTTCTAAGGTGTGAATTCTCTTCACTTTAGTCATTTCCTGTTCTCTCCCTGGGATAGGAAGTTATGAGAAATCTCCCAAGGGGGAGCCAGAAATATAACCTGATAGGGGTTATCTGAGAGCCTTTCAGTACAGGAGCACCTACCACCGGAGGAGGAGGACCTGCGATGTCACCGGACTGGTCAAATGACACTGAGAAATAAGATATCTGTTCATTGAATCTATTTAAAAAAAAAAGTGAAAGTTGCCCCCCCAATTGAAATTTTAACACCTTAAATAAATTCTGAAATCTCACTGACAGAGGCCCCCCCCCCCATGGGCCATTCAGTAGAAGACCGACTACCACTCACCCAATGTTTAATGTTAAACGTCAGACTGCCAGATGCACATTGATATCACACGGTTATGTGACTGCGATTTGTATTTGTACTTTGGCCAAATGTTGTGTCCATCTCTGCAGTTCAAGTGAAATAAATGATCCGCAGATCGCCTTTTAGAGAGAAGTAATCATTCTTCTGTCTGATGCCCTTCTACCCCATTCCTCTACTCCTAGATTTAAAATATAAAATATTTAAATACAAATATTAAAATATTTAAAATATTTTCTCTCCCATCCTACCCACTGGCGGCGGGTGCTCAAAATTTCAGGGGTGGGGGGCGGCACACAGACTAACAAACCCCCCCAGAGCAACAAATGGTGCCCCACCCCCGTGGGAGAAAAACAGCAGAGATAGGGAGGGAGTCATTAGACTCCGTGGCCAATAGGGGCTTCCTGATTATCCAGGAGGAGGATCAATGTGTGAATAGCAAATATTTATTCGCTATTGCCACACAAGTGGGTGTGCTCAGGGCACAATGCCCTGCGCCCCGAGCCCACCCTTTTTTGAAGCCTATTAGAGCCTCTGGCTCTAATCACGTGCTTAAACCCCCCCATTGGAATCCATGCGTTTGGCGCCCTGCATATAGATTAGGGGGCTGGATGCATGGATGGGGGTGGCGCCACCGATCCTACCTACCCTGAGTAAAAAAAGATCTGTGCACTTCCTTATTTATAGCCTGCTCCGGTCACATGATCAGCATTGGCTGCTGCAGGGAAGAGGAGGGAGCACCAACAATGGCTGGAACATGAAAACCTATGGATGACCTCACAGCTCCCCAAATTCTCCGGCGTTGTCGAGCGCGCTCTCCTCTCCCCTGCAGCCGCTGCTCACTAACTTTAGAAACAGGATAGGCAGAAGGGGGAGGGAACATTTTTAGACATAGTTAGTGTTGGGCTTGAATTCTACCTTTTTAATGTGCATTTAAGTGGTTAAATAAACACTTCTCAATGTTAAAATTTATTTTTGATTTTTTAATGTATTAAAAACGTTTATTTGCACTAGCGGTTGAGGGGGATTTACCGCCCCTCCACCGCTACCACCTTTTAGCTGTAGAGGCAACGGCTGAGCATATTCACATGCTGCGGTTATACCCACTGTTACTTTTAGCAGGTGTAGCACCCACTGACCGTGACCCATTCAAGTGAATGGTGGCACAATGCAAGCACCCTACAACTGTGTGGAGTTAAAGCAGGTGGTTACAGGGAAACGCGTTGGTTGGAGAGAATCTTGTGACGTCACCACGCACCAGCTGGCAGCCTGATTGCTTGTAGCTGTGTGTTTGTATGTTTCTTCTTTCGTTGTGCAGGAGAAGAATTTTTGGAATAAAAATACCAATGATTTATCGCACTATGAAGTTCCTCCTTTGTTTTTAAAAATATCCTAAAAATCTGCTGGAGGAGTATCGAGCGGAGCAATTGGGAAGTGTTTAATCCATCTTGATAACTTTGACCGGGGTGACTGGCTATTCGGATTAGGAGTGGACCGGGTGGAAGTCTATAGCTGATCTTTCCCAGAGTTACTTCCGGGTTCGCGGGCTCCGGAGCTGTGATTCGCCAGAGCTGTGATGACATCACTCCCATGCATGCGCGCGGGTGCCGCCGGTCACAGCAGAGGGCCCTGAAGAAACGGCACGATCGGCTGTTCCTTCAGTGCGCATGCACCAATGACATTTGTGGCAGCGTATATAGTAAATATCTCCTAAACGTGTGCAAGTTTAGGAAGTATTTACAGTACCTACAGGTAAGCCTTTTAATAGACTTACCTGTAGGTACAATTAAACAGGAAGAATTTACTTCCTCTTTAAGTCCAAGCTTTTTTTGTTATTTTCCTATTTGGAGATGACTTTGAATAATGGGTCCTTCTCTTGGTGTCTGTATTTATCTCTAACTATCCCTTTTGCCACGCTATCCTGTCAATTCACCAACGGTTACCCCATGTGATAACAAGGTCATGTGACTCATTTACATAAGTTATCACATGCAGTAAAAATGGTTAAATTCACAAAAAAAAAAGATTATGCGGTCTTTATTGCTAAATGAAAAATGTGTCGGTATATATTGCATAAAAAACATGCGGTAAGCTCTTAACTACTTCAGCCCCAGAAGGATTCACCCCCTTCCTGACCAGAGCACTTTTTGCGATACGGCGTTGCGTCGCTTTTACTGACAATTGTGCAGTCGTGCGACGTTGCTCCCAAACAAAATCCTTTTTTTTTTCCACAGATTTCTTTTGGTGGTATTTGATCACCGCTATGCTTTTTATTTTTTGCGCTATAAACAAAAAAAGAGCAACAATTTTGAAAAAAAAGCAATATTTTTTACTTTTTGCTTTAATAAATATCCCCCAAAAATATATAAAAAAAACAAATTTCTTTCTCAGTTTAGGTTTATATGTGTTAGATAGATTTATGGTACTTTTATTATACATTTTTTTTTAATTAGTAATGTCGGCGATCTGCAATTTTTATCATGACTGCGACATTATGGCCGACACATCGGACACATTTGACACTATTTTGGGACCATTGTCATTTATACAGCGATCAATGCTTTAAAAATGCATTGATTACTGTGTAAATGACACTGGCAGGGAAGGGATAAAAACACTAGGGATGATCAAGGGGTTAATTGTGTTCCCTCACTGTGTTCTAAGTGTGGGGGGGATGGTCTCACAACAACATGACAGAGATCACTACTCCCGATGACAGGGAGCAGTAGATCCCTGTCGTGTTGCTAGGCAGAACAGGGAAATGCCTTCTTTACATCTCCCCATTCTGCCTCTCTGTGAAACGATCGCAGGCCCCCAGCGGACATCGAGTCTGCGGGACCCACCGGCACGGTCACGGAGTACACAGCGCGCGCGCCCACTATGCCGCAATTTAAAGGGGACGTACAGGTACGCCGTGCCATTGTGCCGACGTATATCGCTGTGCGCTGGTCGGCAAGGGGTTAAAGTGGTTGTAAAGGCAGAAGGTGAATTCTATGCATTAAGATTAAAATAACCTGTGTGCAGCTCCCCCCTAATACTTACCTGAGCCCCCTCTCTCTCCAGCGATGTCCACGAGTTCCTCGGCTGTCATACAGCAGTGGCACCATTCGATCCTGCTGCTGTCAAAGTCAGTTAGCCAATCAGAAGAGAGGGGGCGCAGGGCCGAACCGGGGCTCTGTGTCTGAAAGGACACAGGGAGCTGTGACTCGCCTCGGTGCCCCCACAGCAAGCTGCTTGCTTCGGGGGCACTCAACAGGAGGGAGGAGCCAGGAGAGCCGAAGAGGGACCCGAGAAGAGGAGGATCTGGGCTGCTCTGTGCAAATCCACTGTACAGAGCAGGCAAGTATAACATGTTTGAAAGAAATGAGACTTTAAAATCACTTAAAAGAGACGTATTTTTTTATTCCCTAATCATACTTACCCCGGTGAATGCAGCATCAGACCAATGCTGCGTATCTGCACTGAAAACCGAGCCACCAAACACCACTGATGGCTCAGTTCTCACTCCTCCCCGAGCAGAGCGGTGCCGACTGTCAGTCAGCATAACTTCTGCTCTACTTCTCAGGGCTCATTGGAGGGGCGGGGAGAGGCTGTCTCAGCAGCTCACTGAGACGACCATCAGTCAGGGCAGCTGGCGGATCCAGACCTGGAAGTCGGGATGACGCGCTGCACCGACTGATGGCCGTGATGTCAGCGGAGAGCGGACTTCAGACCTCTCCCCGCTGAAAACGGGTCACAGGAGTGCAAAACGAATTGCCTAAAAAGCTCAGGCTGGACTTCTCCTTTAAAGTCCAATTCACAAACAGAACAGAGTAAAAAACATGCAATATTTAACCATTTCAATACCAGGCACTTTTACCCCCTTCTGGCGCAAACCAATTTTCAGCTTTTAGCGCTGTCGCGCTTTGAATGGCAATTGCGCTGTCATGCAACACTGTACCCAAACTAAATCACCACTTTTTGTAGCTGTTGACTTTTAATAAACAAAAAAAGCCTAGAACTCCGCTTTAAGATGGGTTCAGGATCACTGGGTTCTCAAAAACATTCAATTGCAATATTGGCAGAACACTAATTGTAAACTCCGTGTTTCCTGGAGGTAACAGGGAGAGGCCAGAACATTCAGGATCCTATAGCATCAGTTCCAGTCCATATAGAGACCTCTGACATGTGTTTGCCTTCTGGCACTTCGCATTACAGTCCACAGCACGGTCTTTACTCAGTGTCCGAGGAGCTGTCCACCACCCGGCCTCCACAGGTAGTTCTTCAAGCGGAGGTTCAACCTAAAAAAAAAATTACATAAAAAGGCTCCTAAAAATGTGAATAAAAAAATTTTTACTTACCAGAAATGGCTGTTGCTAGGCAGATCGTCCAAATCTGCCACTTCCTATTCCGCGGTAGTCTTCATTCTTCTCCTCCTCGCGTTGTCTTCTGGGGAATGGGGCGCGCTGTCTTCTCTGACCTGTGTGTGTCCCAGAACACAGCCGGCCATTCACAAAGCACCGCGCGACTCGCGCATGCGCAGTAGGAAACGGGCAGTGAAGCCGTAAGGCACCACTGCCTGTTTCCCTTAGTTCGAATGGCGGCGCACCGATGGACGGAACGGCCTCGGGTGGCCGACATCGCGGGCACCCTGGACAGGTAAGTCTGCTTATTAAAAAAGAAAATTTCAGCTGGAACACGGCTTTCAGTGAGAGAGACAAAAAATCCTTCTCCAGATCAGACAGTGCCCTCTAGCAAATAAAAACTTTTATCTCCTTCTGAGGCCCAGACTGCAATCTCTTCTCTCAGCCCCTTCTCTTTCAGGGGCAGCAACCCAACTTAGGGAGGAAAGAACAATCGGCTCAGGCCTCCTACACATTTATTACCTTCTGCATGCCTCCTTCAAGGGATTGGCTGGAGCACGATAAATATTCAACTGATTATTTTAATCTCCCCCTATGCTCTGGAAGCTTCTTCTAGGGGCAGGGAGAAGTAATCTAACTCTCAGCTCAGGAATCCAGGTCAGACCAACACAATCAACAACCACTCCACTCACTACAGAGGAACCAACAAATAACTAGGCAGGTGCTACTACAAGTGTCACTGAATCATTGGGTGTTTGGTGCCCATGTCATGCCCTCCACACTGCTGCATGCCATCATACCCTCCTGCACACACTGCCCCATTTTACACCCTCTATGTTCACCATATATACTACAGTAAAACCTTGGTTTGAGAGTATTTTGGTTTCAGAGGTTTTTGCAAGACAGGCAAATTTTTTTTAATACATTTTGACTTGATATACAAGTAACATCATGTCACAACTGATTATAAAAGAGAAGAGAGGCGCCTATAAGTGTAGCAATGTGGTTACATTTCATGAAGGTACAACATTTAGCAACATATTGCTACACTTAGAGGCACCTCTCTTCTCTTTTATACTCTGGAGCTCCTGTTGGATTTTGCTTCTAATCCCCTTGTGGAGGCTTCCATTTGTGGATGGACATTTTATGGTTACACAACCGATCACATTGCTATAATCTTTTTATATGGACTATAAACTGAAGGACTTATGAATAAATGGTTGTGGAACGAATCATTTGAGTTTCCATTATTTCTTATGGGGAAATTTGCTTTGATATACAAGTGCTTTGGATTACAAGCATGTTTCTGGAATGAATTATGCTCGCAATCCAAGGTTTTACTGTATTTGCTATCAGTATGGTGACTATTTGTGTATTGGTCATGTATACAATTTAGTATCAGTATTGACAATTTGTGATGTGATGCCCCTAATGGATGGGCTGCCACTGGATATATTTACTATGTACATTTATTTATTGTTCCTTTATTGACAATGTATAAATACTATTCCTATACTATATGCAGTTTCATGCAGATTTTGTAGCGATCATTCCCCCCAATTCCCCCTTCCCTTTATTTTTCTGATTTGATCTCCAGTCTTCCCATCATTCCCTCAATACTCTCCCCCTCACTTTATGAATACAGCTCAGACTCACAGTATCGATCCTCCTCATCCTCCTGTCCATAACCCCTGATTTACAGTATCTCACAAAAGTGAGTACACCCCTCACATTTTTGTAAATCTTTTCTTCTATCTTTTCATGTGACAACACTGAAGAAATGACACTTGTCTACAATGTAAAGTAGTGAGTGTACAGCTTGTATAACAGTGTAAATTTGCTGTCCCCTCAAAATAACTCAACACACAGCCATTAATGTCTAAACCACTCGCAACAAGAGTGAGTACACCCCTAAGTGAAAATGACCACGTTGGGCCCAAAGTGTCAATATTTTGTGTGGCCACCATTATTTACAAGCACTGCTTTAACCCTCTTGGGCATGGAGTTCACCAGAGCTTCACAGGTTGCCACTGGAGTCCTCTTCCCCTCCTCCATGATGACATCACAGAGCTGGTGGATGTTGGAAACCTTGCGCTCCTCCACCTTCCGTTGGAGGATGTCCCACAGATGCTCAGTAGGGTTTAGGTCTGGAGACATGCTTGGCCAGTCCATCACCTTTACCCTCAGCTTCTTTAGCAAGGCAGTGGTCATCTTGGAGGTGTGTTTGGGTTTGTGATCATGTTGAAATACTGCCCTGCGGCCCAGTCTCCGAAGGGAGGGGATCATGCTCTGCTTCATTATGCCACAGTACATGTTGGCATTCATGGTTCCCTCAATGAACTGTAGCTCCCCAGTGCCGGCAGCACTCATGCAGCCCCAGACCATGACACTCCCACCACCATGCTTGACTGTAGACAAGACACTCTTGTGTCCTCACCTGGTTGCCCCCACACACGCTTGACACCATCTGAACCAAATAAGTTTATCTTGGTCTCATCAGACCACAGGACATGGTTCCAGTAATCCATGCCCTTAGTCTGCTTGTCTTAAGTAAACTGTAAACTTGTCTTCAGTTTACTGTAAACAGTAAACTTCAGTAAACATAAAAATTCATACGTCTATTTCCCAAAGACAAGCTCTGGATATGACGCTGAGCACGTGCACACAACTTCTTTGGTCGACCGCGGCAAGTTGTGTTTTGAGTGGAACCTGTCCTGTTAAACTGCTGTATGGTCTTGGCCACCGTGCTGCAGATCAGTTTCAGGGTCTTGGCAATCTTCTTATAGGCTAGGCCATCTTTATGTAGAGCAACAATTCTTTTTTTTCAGATCCTCAAAGAGTTCTTTGCCATGAGGTGCCATGTTGTACTTCCAGTGATCAGTATGAGAGAGTGAGAGAGATAACACCAAATTTAACACACCTGCTCCCCTTTCACACCTGAGACCTTGTAACACTAACGAGTCACATGACACCGGGGAGAGAAAATGGCTAATTGGACAATTTGGACATTTTCACTTAGGGGTGTACTCACTTTTGTTGCCAGCGGTTTAGACATTAACCACCTCAATACTGGGCTTTTTCGCCCCCTTCCTGCCCAAGCCATTTTTCAGCTTTCAGCGCTGTCGCACTTTGAATGACAATTGCGTAGCCATACAACACTGTGCCCAAATGAAATTGTTATTTTTTCCCCACAAATAGAGCTTTCTTTTGGTGGTATTTGATCACCTCTGCGTTTTTTATTTTTTGCGCTATAAACAAAAGTTTAAAAAAAAACACAATAATTTTTACCTTTTGCGATAATAAATATCCAATTTTTTTTTCTTTAAAACAAATTTTTTCTCAGTTTAGGCCGATATGTATTCTTGTACATATTTTTGGTAAAAAAAATCGCAATAAGCATATATAGATTGGTTTGCGCAAAAGTTATAGCGTCTACAAAATAGGGGATAGTTTTATAACATTTTATTTTTTTTTTACTAGTAATGGCGGCGATCTGCGATTTTTATCGTGACTGCGATATTGCGGCGGACACATCGGACACTTTTGACACATATTTGGGACCATTCACATTTATACAGCGATCCGTGCTATAAAAATGCACTGATTACTGTATAAATGTGACAGACAGTGAAGGGGTTAACACTAGGTGGTGATCGAGGGGTTAACTGTGTTGCTAGGGAGTGATTCTAACTGTAGGGGGAGGGGACTCACTAGGGGAGGAGACCGATCAGTGTTCCTCTGTACTGGGAACATACCATCGGTCTCCTCTCCTCTGACAGGACCGTGGATCTGTGTGTTTACACACACAGATCCACGGTCCTGCTGTGTTAACGGTAATCGCGGGTGCCCGGTGGACATCGCGACCGCCGGGCACGCGCACTGGGTGCCTAGTGACACAGCGGGCGCGTGCGATCGGCAGCGCGCGCACCCCCTGGTGGCCTAGGAAAGCTTGGACGTCATATGACGCTGCCCGCAATGAGAGCTGCGCCGCCTGGCCGTCAATTGACGGCCGGCGGTCGGCAAGCGGTTAATGGCTGTGTGTTGAGATATTTTGAGGGAACATCAAATTTACACTGTTATACAAGCTGATGGGTTTTACTTCCTCTTTGTTTCCTGCAAAGACAAAGCATAATGGACTATGATGCACCGCATCGTAGCCCAGTATGTGTCACTTACATGAAACCGAAGCCCACAATGTCACCGCTGTCCCCTCTTCCACAAAGCGTCCATCTTCCTTCCGGGTATCGCGGTTCTGGTGCTGTGATTGGCTGGAGCTGCGATGACATCCACCAGTCATGGCATGATCTCCTTTAGAAATGGCACGCTCGCCATTTCTAAAGGAGTCTAAAGTGTGCCTGCGCCGTAGACATCGTGGATCGCCTTTTTTGTAAATATCTCCTAAACCGTGGAGGTTTGGGAGATATTTCGAGCATCTACAGGTAATCTAGGCTTACCTGTAGGTAAAAGTGATTGTAACGGGTTTACTACCACTTTCAGTGCAGCTGAGGCTGCAGAGAAAGTGACTGGGGAATTTGTGTCCTCAGTCCCTTTCCCTGTCTCAAAGGGAAGATGTCGGGAGTCTGTTTAGGCTACTGATATCTCACCAAAGCCCTCCCCCTCAACAGGGCTGATAAAATAAAAAATAAAATAAAAAAAAAAGATTTCTAAAAAAAATTATTTAAAGGTTAAATTGTAAAAATAATTTAAAAAACACTGACGTCGTCCATTCCCCCTCTCCCGCCCCCCCTCCCCCCCCCAAAAAAAAGAAAGCATTGTAAAAAAAAACCTAAATGACAAAAAAATATAAATTGTAAAGAAAAAATAAAATAAAAATAAAAAAACTACTGACACAGTCCACTTCTCTACTGACACCATCCACTGCCCCCCCCCCAAAAAAAAATAGAGAAAGCATTGTAAAAAATAAAAACAACTAAAAAATATATAAATTGTAAAAAATAAAATTGTAAAAAAAAATAATAAAAACATAAAAACTACTGACACCGTCCAGCCATAACCCTCCACAGTGACCCCCACCCACAACCAAAGCACTGTGAAAAATATTGTAAAAAATAAAATTGTAAAAAGTAATATAAAATAAATTATTAAAAATAAAAAAACTACTGACACTATTCACTGCCCTCACAAAATCCTTGTAAAAAAATACAGAAATAAAATTATAAAAAATAAAATAAACAAAAAAAAATTGACACTGTCTATTGCTCTACTGACACCATCCTGCACATACTATGCACCACCATATACTCCACACTCTTCTCCCTTAGCTGGTCATTATATTAGTGTCACTGTTGATGTCAGTGTCAGACAGTTAAGCCGGCCATAGAATCTTTCCTGGTTTAGCAGGGACCGGCTAATATTCAAACCAACTATGGGTAGGCTGATTGTACCCAAGTCGATCTATCACTTGGGTACAATCAGCCTGTCCGATTGTTACATGTGATTATTTTTTTGAGGTGAGTTCAGGGGAGGGGCCATGGGGGGGGGCCTGAAGGGGGCCCACCAGGTAGGCTGTATGGGGCCCCATGATTTCTATCAGTGGCCCTGCTGGAGCAGCTTCAGGAAAAGTATAAATACTGATTTTTTCTTTTTAGGGCTAGATAGGTTAGTGTTATATGGTGGATGTCTGTAGATGTGGAGATTTAGGGTGGACTTACACTTTAACATGCGTGCAAAAATTATAAAATTGTTTAAAAAAAGGTAAAACCAGGTTGATCCTGTGATCAGAGACATGTGGGATCACATGATGACATTCTGTCCCCCCCTCCCCCTGTACACTCTATTTATTTACTATAAAATATATAAATAGATACATTGTATTTCATCTAATACTGTGTACAGCCAATCAGAACACAGAGACACAACAGACCGCGCCCACCACTGCACACGGCTCATAGGACTGGACTACATACATGGGATTGACATATAGCTTGCCTATTGGTTGCGTATATAGGAGGTGTCAGAGGAGAGAGAGTGCGGAGATGATGGTTACATTGTATGTTAGAGCACAGAGAGGATCTGTACAAGGCTGTGACCGATCGGGTAGCGGAGATGTGGGATGAGAAGAGCGGGGAGTGTCTGGAGATTTAATCTGACACCGGAGAGAAAACACACCGGAGGAACCGACTGACTTCCACTTCCCGGAGCTGTGTGTGTGCGCTGCCACCTAATGGAGGAATAGGGGGAACTACAGTCCTGATTATATTTGTTTCTGGAGCTCTGTGTTTGTGCTGCCACCTAATGGAGGGATAGGAGGAACTGCAGTTCTGATTATATTTCAGTTTCTGGAGCTGTGTATGTGTGCTGCCACCTAATGGAGGAAAAGGGGAACTGCATTTCTGATTATATTTGTTTCTGGAGCTGTGTATGTGTGCTGCCACCTAATGGAGGAAAAGGGGAACTGCAGTTCTGATTATATTTGTTTCTGGAGCTGTGTGTGTGCTGCCACCTAATGGTGGAATAGTTGGAACCGCAGTTCTGATTATATTTCAGTTTCTGGAGCTCTGTGTGTGTGCTGCCACCTAATAGAGGAATAGGGGGAACTGCAGTTTTAATTATATATCAGTTTCTGGAGCTGTGTGTGTGTGCTGCCACCTAATAGAGGAAGAAGGAATTGCAGTCTGTTTTTGGATCGGTGAAGGTATTCTAGGAATTTATCTGATGTTTCTGGTTTACAATCTTCCCCATTTGCTGCAAGTCACCCAAGAAATATTAGTGGTTGCTGTTATTGCAGCTGTGCATGGAAATCAAATCAGCTTCTGTCTTCAGCTTGTTCAATTAAGCTTTGAATATGTTATATAGGAGCTGATTGGTTGTCATGCACAGCTGCTCTGGCCGTAGTAACCCCCCAGCAGTGGGGGAACTTACAGGGTCACACTTGTGCTTGGGCTCTGGTGTTCCACCAATGTGGGGGGCCCTGGGCCCATCCCCCAGCATAACCTGGCTTAGGTACTCTGTGCTTATTCCTGGAGCTCAGTGCTGGAACAAGTTCTATCCCCCAGTCTCCACAACCCCCCCTTCCCCCAGTCTGAACAATCCCCCCTCCCCCAGTCTGCACAGCCCCCCTTACCCCAGTCTGCACAATTACCCCCCAGGCTGCACAATTACCCCCCTTCCCCCAGTCTGCACAACCCCCTTACCCCAGTCTGCAAAATTACCCCCCCAGTGTGTATGATCCCCCCTTCCCCAGTCTGCACAATTACCCCCTCCCTATCTGCACAACCCCCCTTCCCCGTCTACTCAACCACCCCCTTCCCCCATTCTGCACAATTACCCCCCCAGTCTGCACAACCTCCCTTCCCCCAGTCTGCACAATTACCCACCCAGTCTCCACAACCCCCCCTTCCCCCAGTCTGCACAATTACCCCCACAGTCTGCACAACCCCCCTTCCCCCAGTCTGCACAATCCCCCCCTCCCCCAGTCTGCACAATTACCCCCCCTTACTTCAGTCTGCACAATTACCCCCCTTACTTTAGTCTGCACAATTACCCCTCTTACCCCAGTCTGCACAATTGCCCACCCAGTCTTCACAACCCCCCCTCCCCCAGTCTGCACAATTACCCCCCCAGTCTGCACAACCCCCCTTACCCCAGTATGCACAATTACCCCCCCAGGCTGCACAATTACCCCCCTACCCCCAGTCTGCACAACCCCCCTTACCCCAGTCTGCACAATTACCCCCCAGTCTGTACAATCCCCCTTCTCCAGTCTGCACAATTACCCCCCTTACCCCAGTCTGCACAATTACCCACCCAGTCTTCACAACCCCCCCTCCCCCAGTCTGCACAATTACCCCCCCCAGTCTGCACAACCCCCCTTACCCCAGTATGCACAATTACCCCCTACCCCCAGTCTGCACAACCCCCCTTACCCCAGTCTGCACAATTACCCCCCCAGTCTGCACAATTACCCCCTCCCCATCTGCTCAACCCCCTTCCCCCAGTCTGCACAATTACCTCCCCCCAGTTTGCAGGGGGGAGTAAGAAATGAGTGAGAATTAGAGGCAAAGCAAATAGAATTCAGGAGAGAGAGGGAGTTGTGCAGATAGCTCACGTAGCTTCCCCCTCAGGTTAGTCTCCATAGGAGTCCATGCAAAAGGCTGGAGTGTGGGTAGGGTTTGGGCGGAAATAAATGGGAGGAGGAATGTTGGATTGGACAGGCTGCCCAGTGGAAGAGGAGCTAGTAAGACAGTGGTGACGGGCAACAAGCAGATACAGCCCGACAGGGCCGATCCGAGGCGGGTGCATGGGGTGCAGTGCACCCCGGTGCCTGCAGAGGTGGGGGCACCAAAGTGCCAGAATACTCTCTTCCATCCTCCCTCTCCTTGTTTGTTTCACACACAAACACACGAGTCGGGCTGTATCTGCTTTTCTTATCTGTATCTGTTTGGCACTAGTCAACAACCCAACTGCCTGCCTATTACATCTCAGTCCGCTATCCAAATGGAAGTACCGTCACTCTCTAATGAGACTCCTCATCATTGCAGCCAGAGCTCGCATCCCAGTCCATTGGAAATCTGTGTCACCTCCTACAGTGTGTCATTGGATTCATTAGGTTAATGATATTATGTATATGGAGGACCTTACTGCCTCTTTGAGGCGACAAGAGGCTGGAATTCACAAGACTTGGTTTTACTGGACCCAATTCATTTTCTCTGACATGTTTCAAGGAGCTCCATGACTCCAGCTCCAGGGAGGAGACCCTTATTATCATTTTTACCTCTCCTCTCCCTTTCCCCCCTTTTTTATTTCTTTCTTCTGCGCCTTCTTTCTGCCTTCATCTTGCTAACTCCTATCTTTCTTCAAAACTGGATGGAGTACATTGGCCCCCCGCCAACATCTCCTGATTACTTTGCATCTATAGCTGTACTTTATTTGTGGTAGGTTTACAGTGTCTGGTCCTCTTGAAGTGCGTACCGTTTGTTTCCCTGGCTTTCTGAAGAACTGTCACATTATGTTTTGTACTTCATGTACTGTATACACTGTAATGATATAGGGTTCTTTACTGTAAGAGTGGCAAGGATGTGGAATTCCCTTCCACAGGCGGTGGTCTCAGCGGGGAGCATAGATAGCTTCAAGAAACTATTAGATAAGCACCTGATTGACCGCAACATACAGGGATATACAATGAAATACTGACACATCACACATAGGTTGGACTTGATGGACTTGTGTCTTTTTTTAACCTCGCCTACTATGTAACTATGTAACCAGTTTTGCTGATTGAAAGTTGCCTTGCTGTACTGTGTGTTTGTTTGGTCATTATAAATAAAGAGCTTATAAAAATAAAAAATCCCCAAGTACTGTTGCCAATTTCAGGCTTGAGAAAGGGGTGGAATCCTCAGAAACACGTTGCCTGATTACTCTGAGAGTCTCACCTGTGCTCCAGTCCTGAGTGGTGGTGTGGAGTCAGTCTGTGGAGTGAGATGTTCTTATTGCTCCAATGCTGGATTTGCCTTTGACAGCCGGCCGGTGCAAAGCTCTGGATCTCTTCTGGGCTCCTCTGTACTTTTGTGATGTCCCATTTGGAGCTTTTGCACCATCCCCTCATTATCACATGACCCTGTGCTGTATTAGTCACACATTTTCAATCTAAGTGATGGATGGATTCCAAATGTACCCATTCAGAAGTCTACAAACCACAATGTAAGTGGATATTGGTTTTTTATTTATATTAAAACTTTTTATTTATTTTTTTATTTTATTTTTTACTGACACCCTCTTGCGCTCTCTACTCTTCCATTATTTATTTATCTGTGCAAATTGGATCATCTCCCAAGATCAGTTTTTTTTTTTTTTTGATGCTGAGGTAAGTGATATGTGCGCTCTCTGATTGAAGACATCTCTTCTACTCTGTCCATACAGTCCTGGCCAGCCATTAAGTATTGATTCTCTGTTTGGACAAACACACTATATATATATATATATATATATTGACATGAAATTTTCACCACATGTCAGTGACAACCCATGTAATTCACTCAAGAAAACAAATACGTTCACAAATGAAGTTCTGTGTAATAAAATGGAATGACACAGGGAAAAAGTATTGAACACACTAACTGAGATTTATTTAAAAGAGAAGTAAAGGAATTTTTTTCCTGATTAAAGGAGAAGTCCATCCTGAGCTCGTTTGGCTGGGCTTCTCCTCTCGGTCACAGGAGTACAATTAGTTTTGCATTCCTGTGACCCGTTTTCAGCAGAGAGTGGTCTGAATTCCGCTCTCCCCTGACGTCACTGGAATCAGTCCAGGCACCGTGTCATCATGACAATGGAAGTCTGGATCCGCCTGGACTGATGCCCATCTCTGCCTCTCAGCGAGCCGCTGAGAGCCTGAGACAGCCGCTCCCCACCCCCTCCACAGCTCAGCACTCCAGTGGGGGGGTTGGCAGAGTGGATAGCCGCTGACTGATAGTCAGCAGCTCTCTTCTTGGGGAGCTGTGAGAACCGGGCCATCACCAGTGTTCGATCGATCAGGTAAGTCAGTACTTACCTTGCATCCACCAAGGTAAGTATGATGAGGGGAAAAAAAAAACAAACAAAACATAATTCTCTTTTAATACTTACCTAGGTGGATGCAGTATCGGTCCGGTGCAGCATCTGTCCCCCGCTGTCTCTAAACTGAGAACCGAGTGATTGAACACTGCTGATCGCTCAGTTTTCAGAGCTCCGTGAGCAGAGAGCTTCAGACTGTCACTCACAGCTCTCTGCTCTTCCCCCTCCTCATTGGTGCGCTGAGATGTGGAGGGGTGGAGTGGCCAGCTCAGGCTCTCAGCGGCTCGCTGAGAGGCTGAGCAGGGTGTCAGTCCAGGCACCTGGTGGATCCAGACTCCATGGTTGGGATGACACGGTGCCTAGACTGACATTGGTGATGTCAGCAGAGAACGGACTTCAGTCTGCTCTCTGCTGCAAACGGTCACAGGAGTGCAAAATGCACTCCTGTAACCCATAGGAGAAGCCCAGCCAAACAAGCTTTGGTTATGAGTTGGTTATGCACAAAGTGGCCCTGAGCCTCCTCTTCTGGGCTCCCTCCGCGGCCCTCCTGGCTCCTCCTCTTCCCGAGTGCTCCGTAGGAGAAGCGCTCTACCTCGGGACACCCATGCGGGCGCGCTCCCATATCCTGCTGCTGCGTCCATTGACACAGACAGCAGGACTCGGCCCCGCCCCCAGCTCCCGCATCATTGGATTTAAATGACAGCAGCGGGAGCCAATGGCTGCGCTGCTATCAATCTATCCAATCAGGACATGAGACACACGACCTGAGCTGGTGTGGTCATTCCCGTCACGGGAATTACGGGGCTCAGGTAAGTAAAAGGGGTCTCGGGGGGCTGCTGCATGACTGGAGGTTTTTCACCTCAATGCATAGAATGCAAACCTTGAGGATTTACAACCCCTTTAAGACATTCATTTGGTCAAATCAATACATTTTGCAAATCATTTGGAAGTACAAACTCTAAAGCAACTGCTGTTTTTTTAATATCTTAATTTCTGCATTGACTCCAGAGCTTTCCCAACACCCCCACATAGAAGGTCAGTCAGTCAGGAGAAGCCTGAGGAACCCCTAGAACCTCTGGAGGAACCCTGGCTGAGAATGGTGAGACTAGAGATTTTTTTATGGGTTATTTGTACAGGAAGAAGGCAGAGAAAGGAGACCAACAACCAAGTTCTGAATTTTATTTGATTCGTTCTGTGTTAGTGACACACTAATAATAATCAAATTAAAATGTATACAATATGTATAAAAGAACACAGAAAAATATAGTTTACTTCTGGCCCAAAATTGTGGCAGTGACTGATATAAATCTGATACAAATATTAAAAAGTGAATTAAAATAAAAGTGCAATTTACTTTTGACTTCAAATGAGACCAATCTTCTCTCTTCTATGTAGAGGAGAAGAGTACCTGTCCTCCATAGAGGAAGGGAGGCTCAGAGATGTGATCACATTCTGGACAGATAATAGATCTTCATTGTATATAGACAGGTACACTTTACACATTCCATGTCTCATTATTGCACATTTTCTATTTGCTAAGTACTTTATCCTGAGATAATTCAATGCTAGCTGAACAATTGGGAGAACCGGTATTCACCGATGATACAGATTATACAGTTGGGAGAACTGATACTGTATATGCATACAGTAAATTTTAGCAACATATACAGACAGTACAGATTATACCATCAGAAGAACCAGAACATACACATCATATAAATTATACTATTTACAACTTAAAAAAGTGAATGTTTCTCTGAGTTTCTTTACATCTTATACAATATATTCATAATATATTGTGTACATGTCCAGCCTCAGTGCTCAATGCAATATTCAACAATTGTCCCCTGAAAAATCTCATCATCACCACAAGATGTCCTCAGTCTTCCAGGTTGAGGGATATCCAGTGTGACTAGACCTGCTGGAAGACTGAGGAAAGACTGTGAGTGCAGAGCGCTATGATCCCACCCCCTGTGCACATCCCCTCCCCCACTCACTGTGTAATATTGCAGAGAGCAATCAGTGCCAAATTCTGCATCATCCAGGACTGCCCACCCTGGGAGAAGACCAGAGAGGACATGAATTCAGCGTGCCACATGACTGGCCAGAAGACATCAGAAAAGGCTAATTAAGATTTGTTAAAAACACACACATATATACAGGGGGGAAGGGGGGTCAAGGAGCACGGAGTTGGACTTATAATTATTTTTGCAGACAACTAGCCTAGATATCTGAATCTGTCTGGATATCACCCTCTGAACAGCAGCATTCAGACTAGGAAGGGAGGAACAACAGTATGAGCCAATCAGGGCTCTGCTGCTTGCACATGTGCTGAGAGGAGGAGAGGGCAGAGTTGATGATTTATTCTGTGTTGCTTTCCCTTCACCATCCAATCAGCATGCTGTGGGCAGGAGGTGACATCACTGTATTCTATAGCTGTAAACATCACCTGTCCGGCTCTGATGTGTGAATCACAAAAGTATCTGGACAGAATTGTAAATCCTTTGATGTGGATTTTACCTGATTATTTAGCAGTTTGACTGGAGTTCAGCTTAGTATAAATGGCAACAGTAATTTCCTTCAACAATATTGTGGATTAATATGACCCGGCAATGTTCAAATACATTCCAACACAAGACATATAGCCAGGAAATGCCAACAATCACCCGGCAGTGTTGTCACCGGAATAAGAAGTCCAGATCAATGTTTTGCTCATCTGGGAGGTCTAAACAGATGACAATACAGATTACCAATCAGTAGAAAATCCTGAGAAATGTAGGAAATTGATTTTTCCTGCTGGCAATGTTATTCTGCACACTGACTGTAGTATATGCAGAGTGCAGTGTATAGTCCGGGGATCTCACAGATGCCGGGAATGGAGACGGATGCTGAGATCGTATAACTCCAGTGTACATCCAATGGGAGAAGGAAGAAGATGGCAGCTCTGGAAGAGGAGGGGAAGGGTGTGGCATCGGCAGAGATGGAGTGGATGTGGGGGGAGGGGGCTCAGACCTCTCATCATTGGAGGAGAGCACAGCCAGAGGTAAGAGCTGTGAATACTCCATATTATGGCAAATGCTGGTGGACATTATTCAGGGTATAACCCCCTTTTAATGTGCAAGTAAAGCCTTTTTTTTACCACAGGGCTGGACCCCAAGTCAAAATTTTATTGCTATGTCCCCACTATGGAGACTCTTTATCTCTATTTGTCCTGGTGACAGAACATAATGAGAAGTCCAAAAGAGAGAAAATATCCTTCACTGGTCTCTGTGACAACTTTCTAAGACTCATTTCCTGTTGCACCCCAAGGCAGGAAAATGAAGGGAAATGTCGGAATTGTGTTATAAGACAAAACATAACTTGATGGGGTTAACACTCTACTCTACTTCTCAAAAAATGGCTGCACATCCAATTCGAAAGGGGACTATTCTCAGGAATCTTTAGATGGCCACTATATTAATGGAGGTGACACCTTCATAAAGGCAGCTCTTCTAGACTCTGCCCCTGAGGACCCCATGAGTGACATAGGTAGGAGTGGGCGGGGTATACAGTTGATGTCACACATCTGATAGGTACCTGCGAGGAGAGGAGTGTTCAGGCACTGAAGGCTCAATCACACCTGAGTGCATAGAAAACACATGCACTGCATGCAGGTTAATGTGCGTTGACATAAATCTCTCTGCACACTGACCTGCACATTTTTTAAAATGCAGTTTGACTTCATTCAACACATCGGGGGTTCAAGATCCTCACATTTTGTTTGTAATTTGACAAGAATGTTACATTTATGCAGCCTTTTGTGTGTAGTGCTGCATCAATTGCAGTGTGGTGTGAAGGGCTCATAGACAGCAATTGTTTTTAGAGTGTCCTTGTATTGATCGATACACCTGTTGTGAACGTTCCCTCATATGTGAGGAAGTGCTCCACTGCTTCTAATCAGGAATTATATGATAAGGGTCTTTTTTTAATGATTGCTAACAAATCTCTGTTAGACAGCCAAACATTAGACTCTGGATCATGGAGAAAATTGGATCATGCATTGCTGGTTTCTTTACCTTCCTCTGGATCAACTGTGAGTATAGGATTGTGTATAAAGGGTTGTAAATTTTTGTTTCCCTTTTATTGGTTGAACTAGATGGACTTGTGTCTTTTTTCAGCCAGACTAACTATGTCGATAGTGATCTGCTCTACATGGAGTAGGGGGCCCCGTTTCTTTCAAATGATGAAAATTTGTGTCAGGT
Source organism: Aquarana catesbeiana (assembly GCA_037953035.1). Lineage (NCBI taxonomy): Eukaryota > Metazoa > Chordata > Amphibia > Anura > Ranidae > Aquarana > Aquarana catesbeiana. Next base: position 37,867 of record JBBHAA010003358.1, read on the forward strand.
GGGAATCCAATCTTATTGGTGGGTATGGATCCATTATGGATAGGTGGCACTGATCTGTACTCTGCCAGTGGCTCATCTTCAGAGACACCATTGCTCTATAAAGCTCTTTTTCTGCAGTAAATCTGGAAATATAAAATCACACAAAATTGCAGAGATTATCACCAACATACAGCATTAGGACTGTTCTCTCTCTAGTTTATTCCCACCCTCCATCATCCAATAGTCCATTCTCCCATGTGATATGGCTTCTGTTGTTTCATCTTTATTTTCACCTGCCTGGTAATTATGTGAATAACACACTTCCTGTCCTAGGGTGACAACACTCACTCACTGCACTGTATCTGTGTAGAGCGGAGTTGTCACCCTAGGCTGCTCTCCTAAACTGGACTACAAACAGATCTTCATCTCCATTACATGGGGGAGGGGAATGCATAGTAGATGTTTGGAAGAAAGAGGACACTGAATCAAAACTATCAAAAACTATTATCTGTACTGGCTGATGTTTAGACTGAAAAAAAGAATACAAATACAGCCACCACATCTAAGGACTGATATTTCCTTAAAACCATCCCCCCACACACTCACCAACCTTTATCTGTACCAGATGTCACTGCACAGACCTCATCCACACACTAATTCTGCATCCACAAGGTGCCCCCCCCCCCCATGTATCCCCTTCATTCCCATCCCATGATGACCAAAATAAGAGCCCTGAGCTGGTTATACCAGACCTTGACTTAAGCATGAAAATAAAACCAGAATACAAAAAGAGTAATGGAAGAAGTGGAGTATTTACTTTCCTGGAACAATTTCCGCTTTGGGTTTCCTCCAGTGCTGCTTACACAGTTATAGTCATTTGGTTCAGTTTGGCTAATCTCCTCCTTCAGTAAAGGTCATGTGACCAGCACCTAAAACTTTGTCTGCAAGAGGAATATTAACCAACCCGAGCTCTCAAATCCCCTTCAAAAGACATTGCATGACCAAAAAGTCATATACTGTAGGGAGCAGTGCCCTCCAACGCTCACTCGATTGCCGCTCCCCCCCATCGCTCGATCGCCATATCGCTCGCCCGTAACCCGCCAGGCCTCCCTGCCAGCCCCACACTTGCCCCATCCAGTTCACAGCTTCCCCCCATGTCTCCTCCTGAGTACCAGTGGCCACTTCTCCTCACAGTCGGGTCTCATGACTCATGGCCAATTATCTCAGGACCCGCGTCCTGATAGGCTGGGAGGAAAAACAGGAAGACATTAGTGAATATTAATTTGCTAATGTCACATTGGGTGGGCTCCGGGTGCAGTGCTCTGTGTCCGGAGCCCACCCTTTTTTGAAGACAATTAGAGCCTCAGGCACTCATTACACGCTTATGTATGTAGATTAGAGGCTGGGCACATGCATTAGGGGGGCGGCGTGCTGCATGAGTGGCTGCCACTGGTAGGGAGTCTAATGCTCGGTTCACATTTGAGCTGCTGAATTCAGACCAAAAGATGCACAGCGTTTTTCTGCAAAACGCTCCGGATCTGCTGCGGAGATATGTGAACCGGCTCCATAGAAGGCAAGTAAAAATCTCCTGCTATTACAAATTGGATGGGGGATCCCCCATCCAATTGACAATGGTGTGAACCCGGCCTAAAGCAGCATTTTCTCCAGGAGCAGCAAGTATTTCAGACCTTACATTGCTCTTTATGCTTTCCAGAAACAGCTAACATAACTTTCAGTATAGATCCATGTTAAATCAACAGAGTCTCTCTAGAGGCGGCTGCTGATCTAGAGGAATAATCTGATCACAGAAAGGAAAGATGTAATCATCACTCACCAGAAACACCAAAATCCCAATAATCACACCGAGCACTCCAGGAACAATGAGAAATATTTTGGATCTTCTATAATCTGATGTAAGATCTGTCAAAAAATAAATACAATGTTTTTTTTTTAACACAGAAAATGTTTATTTAGTATATTGCACTTTACAATTGGATGCAGTAACATATTTTACAAGAAGCATCTGCGAATAATTACCACAGTTCAAGATAATACAAAGTTCAATGTAGGGTTATAGCTGGGCTCATGGCCATGCACTTATCACATTCGTTAGTAAACATTATTGATAACAGAGAGGATAAAACCCTTTCTCACCTACTTTGAGTATGATATCTATTTTTCGCTTATTGTGTCATTGCATAGGGTAAGTCTGGTCTCCGTGAGACTCTTCCTAACTTAAAAAACGTTGCGGTAGTAAGGGGGGGAGAGGAGCTAGAGAGATAAGGAAAACCTGAGGAGCTGAAAGAAGTGCGAGGAAGATCACCGAGAGGGACAAGGGGAGAAGTATGAGAAGAGGTGGAAGGACCGAAGTAAGAAGGTGGGGGGGGCAAAGGAAGTGCCCAGAGGGCGACCACCCAAAGTATAGGGGTAAAAGAGGTGGAGAGATGGAGAAAGGATGACAATAAAGACAGTCAGAGCGGAAATTCGGGGAGGCTCGCCCAGTCCCAATTATGCCAACATAAGTGTGTCTTAGTGCCTTTAAATTCAAAGAGTAGTAACTCCACCTTCCACCTTCGAGTAATCTGCCTCTCATACCATCCCCTTGGTATACTCACACCACCAGGTGCCGATCTGCGACCCAGGCCGCCCAGATTTTGTTAAACTTCTTGGGACAGTTTCTGCCCATGTAGGTAAGCTTGTATATTGGCAGTACTGCATTTATCTGTGCCCTCCACGCCTCAATGGTAGGGGGGTCAGATCGCTTCCAGCGTAGTAGAATTTCCTTCCTAGCATAGTAGGCTGCATAGAACACAAAAAGTTTGGTGTGTTTGCCTGCTGTCAAATTATCCGTGATGCCCAAGAGGAACACCATTGGGTCGACCTGTAGTTGCAATCCTGCCACACCATTCACATCCGACACTACTTCACGCCAGTAGGCCTGGAGGACCGGACATGCCCACACTACGTGAAAGAAAGTCCCCACTGACTGTCGGCATTTGGTGCACCTGTCATCAAGCCCTGGATAAATTCTAGACAATCTTTGTGGGGTATAGTACACTCTATGAAGAAACTTCAGTTGGACAAATCTGTCCCTTGCTGAAATTATAAAAGGGATACATTGCTGCAGACCCTCTGACCAGTCTTCCTCGGTCAGAGCCGGAATATCCATTTGCCATTTATGAAATGGGGGGAGCATTTTGGAGATGTCTTTGCACGTAAGTCTGAGATATATGGAAGATAACGTTCGATCTAGTTGATCGGTCATCAGGAGGGATTCCACCGAGTGGGTAGACAGCTCTATCCCACGTGGGAACTGCGCTTTAACCGCGTGTTTTAGTTGAAGGAAGCGAAAAAACATCCATGGGGGTAGGTTATGTCTAGTTTTAAGTTCCGTGAAGGAGAGAATATGACCTTCCTTGAATATATGTCTCAATGTTCGGACCTCGTACCTGGCCCATACCTGAGGGTCTGGAACAGATTGGAGGTGTGGCATTGTTGGGTTACCCCACAGTGGGGTATGCGGTGAGATAGTACCGTCACGGACAAGATATGAGGAGACCTGCTGCCATATCCTAACCGTCGTTTTCATGGATGTGGTGACTTGTGGGCTGTATTTCGGGCCTCTGTAGACCAAGTTACTAAGTTCCGAGTAGGAGCCTAAGATTGCAGCCTCCAGGTTAACCGCTGGGTTATTTTTGTCCTGAGCAAACCACCAACGGACGGTGACAAGTATCGCCGCCCAATAATATTTTTTAAAATTTGGCAGGGAAAGGCCTCCCTCTGTGAGCGACAATTGCAGCATATGTTTGGCTAGTCTGGGAGTTGCCCCAGCCCATACAAAAGAGGTGATAGCTTGGTCTAACTTGAGGAAGAATGAGTTTGGAATGGGAACCGGGGTGTGGCGAAAAGCGTACAGAAATTTTGGGAGGAAGGACATCTTAAGCAGATTTATTCTCCCTACCGGGGTTAACGGCAGTGTTTTCCACGCCGCACAACGCTGGATGAGTTGGTTCAGAATAGGATAGACGTTGTCGACTAGATAACTTTGTAGGTCGGATTGAATCTGTATGCCTAGATATTTGAATTTGGTCGCTTTTTTAAGGGGAAAAGGGGGGTCCGTCAATATTGGGGCGTCTGTCAAGGGGAATAGGAGAGATTTCTCCCAATTCACCCTGATTCCCGAGAATGTTCCAAATCTGTCAATAATGGATAAGGCCGCTCTAAGCGATTGTTGAGAGTCGCGAAGATACAGCAGCATATCATCCGCGTAGAGGGAAACCTTTTCAACAAGGGACGGGAATGAAATGCCCCCCACCTCAGGGGACCTTCTAAGAGATTCCGCCAGCGGCTCGATCGCAAGAGCAAACAAAGCCGGCGACAGTGGGCAGCCCTGCCTGGTGCCTCGGTGGAGGGGAATAGAGGGCGACAGAATCCCGCCCGTTCGTATCCTAGCCGAGGGGCTGGAGTACAGCAACCGGATCCAACGTATGAAATTGGGCCCCATCCCAAACTTATGCAGGATTAGCCATAGATATTCCCACTCCACCGAGTCAAAGGCTATCTCAGCATCCAGGGAAGCCACCACACCCGCCCCCCTCTCAGCATTTGTGCTCACCAGGATAGTGTAAAGTCTCCGCAAGTTAATATCGGTACCTTTGCCCGGCATGAAGCCAGTCTGATCTCCATGTATTAATGATAGGATCACTGAGTTGAGCCTGGTGGCTAATACCTTTGCAAGTATCTTTGCGTCCACGTTTAGGAGCGATATAGGCCTATACGAGGAGCAAAGTTCAGGGTCTTTACCAGCCTTGGGTATCACCACTATCACAGCTCTGGACACAGAGGGGGGCAACGAGTTTAATTCAAAGGAGGCAGATAAGATCTCCTGCAGCCTAACAGCTATAGTCTCCATATCGTCTTATAGAATTCCACTGGAAGTCCATCATCCCCTGGAGTTTTTCCAGATTGTAGGGAATTGATGGCATTTTAGAGTTCCTTAAGGGTGAGCGGAGCATCAAGCCTCCCGCGGGCCTCCTCCGAGAGGGTGGGCAGTTGAATGGCCTCAACATATGCATAGAGTTCTGCAGTAGAATACTGCACTTTAGATGTGTATAAATCCTCATAGTACGAGGCAAAGCATGCATTTATGTCCCTGGGGTTGGAATGCAGCCGCCCGGACGCATCTTTGATACTAGCCACTGAGGTTGTCACCGATTGCTCCCTAGACAGCCACGCCAGGAGTCTTCCCGTCCGCTCACCCTGCTTGAAGATACGTTGAGATTGATGTAGTAGCTGTGTTTTGGTGGCCGCTACTCTAAGGAGTGTCACCTCACGCACTGCTCACTGTAAGTCTGCTCTAAGTACCTCATCTCTATTATTGATGTATTGAGTTTCTAAATCAGATGCCCTTCGCTCAGCCTGGAGCAAAGCTGCCCCATTTTGGCGTCGGGTGCGAGTAATCGCCATCCGATAGTGATCCTGAGCATGGAGCGTAAACGCCTAACAGCTAGAAGCGGGTGTCGTAGCAGGGGGGTTGTCAGCCCAAAAGTTCTGCATTGCAGCTTCAGCATCTTGATCGATGCGGTCGTCTGAAATCCAGAAGCGGGACAGGCGCCAGAGACAGTCAGTGGGGACAGGATTCACATTTAGACTAAGCAGTATGGGAGAGTGGTCCGATATACCCCTGGGCAGGTGAGAGACCTCCTGGACCATGTTAAGGGCACTGGTGGTGGCATATATCAGGTCAATGCGGGACATAGCCCTATATGAGGCCGACTGACAGGTGTAGGATCTCAGCAGGGGATTTTTCCAGCGCCATACGTCTTTGAACGCAAACGTCTCAGCCCATCTGGACAGAGGGGATTCCGCGGCCACATCAGGCGTCAGCCTATCCAAATTAGGGCATGGTGTCATGTTGAAATCCCCGGCCAGGATCACATTGTCAGTAGGATAACGTGCAACAAGGGTGGTAATCTTGTGGAGAGCCACCATTGATGCCGGTGGAGGTATATACAATCCCACGATTATCATGGGTACATTAGCAATGGCTGCATGCAAAACTACAAATCTCCCTTCAGGGTCCAGGTGCAGATCCAGCAACACGAAGGGCAGGGCTTTGCATATTAATATGCTGACTCCCCTGGCATAGGATGAGAAGGTGGCGTGGTAGTAGTGACCCACCCACGGTTTTTTGAGGCTCAGTACCCGACCTCCAATGAGGTGGGTCTCCTGCAAGATACAAATATCGGGGGGAGTATGATTTAAGAAAACTGAAAATTAATGAACGTTTTATTCGGGAGTTCATGCCCCGAACGTTCCAAGAGATTAATTTTATGGGGGCCATAGGGAGTCAGAACACATTATAGTAGCCGTCAAATAGGGGAGTTCACCTGAACCCCTCGGGAAGATGACAAAGCCAGCCTCCTGTATTCCCTCATGATACATCACATACATTAGCATCAAGATACTTATATTTGTGTGGTGCACAATAAAACATATCTGTGTATAACTGGTATAACTTTCCCCTCCCCAACGAACACCCCCCCCCCACCCCGCACACCCCCCGAACCTGGGTATGCCTGTTTCCCAAAACCAAAAAAGGTCATTGACCTCACGGAGTCATGAACTAGATGACTAGAAGTAGATAAGAACTACTTAATGCACAGAATTTCCAGTCTGAGGAAGATGCCGCCATCAGCGGGGATAAACTTGGTTTCTCCTGGTTGGTACCAGGGGCACAAACTTGGTATAGGCACGATGGTTGAAGTTCGTTCCCCGCCCTCACCCCCCTCTGCCCCAAAACCAGTCCCAAACAGAGCAGAATAGGTATTCTTTGCCCGCGATCCATAGGGCAGTCAGCCGGACAAACAATGCACACTGTGGTTAGCCCCTATGCGATTGGTCACAGCGATCCATTCCCACCCTGGTTGCCCAGGCCAGGCATGTAGGATATTCAGGGGCATAAACAGCCCATATGTTCCACAACAAACTTGGGGAATCCACAATCCGGACAGCAAAATCCCAGAGCCCTTTTTAGTGGATATGTAAAGATTAACTTGAGGGGTACATTCTCTTTGTGATGTCCACATCCAGCAGCATGCTTATTTACCCCCCCTTACAGTGTCAGCAGAGCATGAGAGCCACTCAGGGGATATATTTACTCCGGAGTGTCAAAAAAGAAGAAAAACATTTTTTTATGAATAATTAATAGTAAAGGGGGCTCCATGTCACTATGTCATCGTTCCGGGCTGTGAGTTAGGGACACAAAGCGGTCCAGCAGCAGAGGGAAGAATCACATACCTAGTGCTTGGGCAGAGTATTGAGCCAGCGCGAGGCCTCCTCCGGGGAGGTGAAGAACCGGACACTCTCACCATCCTGCACCCAAAGTCGGGCGGGGAACAGCATACTGTAACATATTCCCTGAGCTCTCATAGCCTGCTTCACCTGATCGAAGGACTTCCTCTGCTTCTGGGTGTTGATGGTGAAGTCTGGAAAAAACATCAGGCGGGCCGCCTCGTGACGGATTTCGGCCATCTTGCGTGCCTCACGTAGTACCAGATCCCGGTCCTTGTAATTAAGCAGTCGGAAAATAAATGTGCGAGGTGGGGTTCCGGGTGGGCCGCGATTCGGTGGCATCCGGTGAGCCCTCTCAATAACAAATTGAGGTGAGAAGTTTGCCTGGGGAAACAGCGTGCGGAGGAGTTTCTCTGTGTAGTTGGTGGTGTCAGAGCCCTCCGACCCCTCAGGGAGTCCTATGATCCTCAGGTTATTGCGTCGATTACGATTTTCGGAATCCTCGGCTCTCGCTTCCAGGTGCTTAACTCTCACTTGCAGAGTGTGTAGAGAAGCCGAGTGATCCCTAATCGTATCTTCTGCCTCCCCTACCCGACATTCCACCTCGGTCACCCGCTGCCTCACCTTCTCAAAGTCTTGCCTAATGAGACCTATGTCCAGCTGCACAGTGTCAATCTTCGTTGCCAGTGTGGATAAGGTAGATTGACATCCCGTTATGGCCTGCATCAAGGCGGCAAAGTTGCTCTGCTCAGTGAGGGCCGGGTCCGGATTCTCCGTCTGGGTCGCCATGTTGGTGTCCACCTCCACACGCGCGGCCGCTCTGCCCGAGCTATTCCGTGTATTGCTCTGCTTGTGCTGATCCAGGCGGCGCCGGTTTCATGTCCGCATCAGCAGGGGGGAGCGGGAAGCACCTCAGGTGAGTCTGGAGATGTTCAGGATATATTAAAAGGATTAATTTCCCGCGATGGCTGCAGAGCTCCTCGACTATGCGTCCTGCACCGTCGCCATCTTGGACACGCCCCCCATAAATACAATGTTTAGAACACATCTCTGTGTAGAGATTATATGTGTGATCAATATACAATGTATCCGTTCTACAGTCTGCTTTGTTACATTACAATATTTATACACCAAACTTCAGCTTTATTATAAAAACATAGAAAAGTGACGGCAGAAAAAGACCGGAGTATTCCATCGAGTCCGTCCATTTTTATTTATTTTTTATTACCTTCATTGTCTGACTATTATATATAACCTGCACACTGACCTCATACTGTATATTTTATACACACATATATACAGTATATAGTGCAAGTCCCAGGGAAGAATGACACCCTCCTCTATTCCCCCAGTAATTGCCCCTCTCACCTCTGATCTCCAGCCGGTATTCCCGGATCTCCTCACTGACCGGGTTTGTGATCCTGACCCGGAATCTCCTCTCAGCGTCGTCTCTCTGCACACTGGGGATAATCAGCGTCCTATTGTCATCTATCAGCCGGTATCTTTCAGGGAGAGGCTCCCCGTCCACCTCCCAGGTCACAGCGCTCTCTTCCCCAGAGAACTGGACCCTCACAGCGACCTCCTCACCCAGCCGGCTACAGTTACTAGTGATGTTGGAGATGAGAACCGGATCTGGAATGTTCAGGAGGAGGACAGTCACCATCAGTCATATGTCACCAACACAGAGCCCAGATACATAGAATAGAGTGCTAGCTCTTTTTGTATACTCTTATACACTGCTTAATGCTCATGTGGCCTGAATCCTCTTCCCCGCATACAGTCCTCAGTGTTATATGACTATCAGTTCATTTCCTGCATAGTACAGTAAATATTTTGGGTCAGGGTTCTGAGGTGCAGCAATATTTATACAGATACATTTCTTTTGTTAATTTATTTACTTGTATTGGATTTTCCTGCAGGGATATTTACTTCCCCATTTGGATTTGAAACATGTCTGCCTTTGTTACCCTCCATTATATAGGGGATGATAGGTGTAGTAGTGTACAGAAGGAAGATAAAAAGGTGTTTATATGTTCAGTTCAGCTGATAGGAAGTGACAAGGAAGGGCCATTTCTGGCAGGAGCAACAGATATTTTCTGTATTTGCTAATAATATTAATCTATAAAAATAAAATGAATGCAGCCAAAATATTTAAAAGTGGAAGTCCATGCAAAATCTAAAATCCCTGCATCTATGGACACCAGGGATCTAATACTAACCTCTCTATCCCTGTAAAGAGAAGATGAGTATACATACCTTTTTGGAAGCTGATCTCTGCAGAAGACACGGAGGACAACGGCTGTGAAATTAATGGGAAGTGACGTCACCCATAGAGTTACCCGCCCCGCGGCTGATAGCTCAGTGTGGGATCCGGTCGGATCAGCTTCCAAAAAGATATGTATACTCATTTTATCTTTACAGGGATAGAGTGGTCAGTGTTAGATCCGTGGTGTCTATAGATGCAGCGATTTTAGATTTTGCATAGACTTCCACTTTAAGGACTGTAAGCTGCAATTTATTACATTTTTATTTTGGGGTTTAGTTATCCTTTAATAGAAAAATAAATGTCAAGAAAGTTCTGTCTGGCAATCACATACTGTGTCACCTCCTCTTATGGAGCTTAATGTCCCACCACTGACCCACCTGATCCCACCACTGACCCCCCAATCCCACCACTGACCCCCCCCGATCCCACCACTGTGCTCCCACACGAGGCAGCAATGGTGACAAAACATGCAGAGCAATGCAAAAAGACCAATGCATTAGCCCCCTCTGGGGGAGAATAACTTTTATATGGTATATGGACTCTTACCCAGTACACGGATCTCTGTAGAGATTATTGGATGTTCCCGATCACAGTGACACCAGGTCTTATACACACAGGAGTCATCCTTCCTGACATGTGTCAGCTTCCAGCAGCCGCTCCCTGTGTGCAGTCGGAGTCTGGAGTCATGTGATTTAGTGTGATTGTAATAACAGTGATTTTCCAGCAGTGTCCTCTCCTCTCCTCTGCATTGTCTGTACAGCTCCAGAGTCACTTCATTATCATCCTCAGGACATTTCATACCACAGCCAGTGATGTCTGATCCGCTCTGTACATACACCGTTCCTGATGACACCGATATGATCATCATACACAGGAGACCTGGGAGGAGAAGACAGATCAGAAATTATTATTTATTTATTATTATTATTATTATTATTATTATTATTATTATACAGGTTTATATAGCGCCAACAGTTTGCGCAGCGCTTTACAACATGAGGGCAGACATTACATTTACATTACAATTTGATACAAGAGGAATCAGATGGCCCGGCTCGTTAGCACTTACAATCTAAAAAGGAAGGGTCAATTGATACAAAAGGTAATAGCTGTGGGGGATGAGCTGATGGAGGAAGTGAAACAGTGTTAGTTAGAAGCAGGATAAGCTTCTTTGAAGAGAAGGGTTTTCAGGGATCGCCTAAAGATGGATAGATTAGGGGACAGTCGGACAGATTGGGGTAGGGAGTTCCAAAGGATTGTAGAAGCTCTGGAGAAATCCTGGAGGAGAGCATGGGAGGGGGTGACAAGGGATCTAGAGAGCAGGAGGTCTTGGGAGGACCGAAGAGAGCGGCTTGGTTGGTATTTTGGGACTAGGAGATGAGTCTTGCAGCGGCATTCATTATGGTCTGAAGGGGGGATAGATCACAGAAATGTGATCAAAGTTTATATCAATGCCAGCTGAGGATTACTGATCACTGATAGGAGAGATGAATACTCAGGGGCTGGAGAGAAAAAAAAAACAATTAGAGCCAATTTAAGCGTTGTCCTCTAAAGGTGAATCGCTGTTTAGAGGGTGTTTGACAGGCAGTGAGGAAGCGTTTTGTCTAGGGTTGCCACCGCATCCCTTTAAAACCGAACACTGACTGCCGGTTCACTCAGGGGCAACACGACTTGCAGGTCGACTCATCGAGGCGACCTGCACACGACTTCAGCGGCGACTTGCAAAATGACTTCTGTATAGAAGTCAATGCAAGTCACCTGAAGTCGCCCCAAAAATAGTACAGGAACCTTTTTCTAAGTCGGAGCGACTTGGGACGCTCCTATTAGAACGGTTTTGTAGTATAGAACGGGAGGCGACTTGTCAGGCGGCTAAGTTGCCTGACAAGTCGCCCCTGTGTGAACCGGGGCTTATGAAGTGCCGTATCTGCATTAAATTAGCCTTAGATCCCATGTAATTCATATGTGTTCAGGTTTAAAGGGATGAGGTGGCAACCCTAGTTATGTCACCTCCTCACTGTCTGTGTTAATCTCTAAAAATCTGCACCACCATTCCACAACCACATGGCGGCAGCGTGTCCCCATTCAGGTAAATGAGTTGCATTTGGTGGGCGGCGGGTGCCACTACCTGCCCAATGTGACAGAGGGATTATTTTGTGCCATAACTGTGAAGCCAAACATCATGGTTGTGTTGTGTGTATATCCCGGTCCACTGCCTTTGCAAAGGATGTTTACCTAACCTGTGACAGCAATAAAAGGTGATTTAAATTTTTTTTAAAGCAAAAGCTTAAAAATAAAATAAATAATTAAAAGATTTTTTTTAAAGTAATAGTGTAAAAATAAAAAAAATAAATTAATAATTAAGTAATAATAAAAAAAATTTAAATTTCCCTCTTCCCCCTGTGGTAGCGAGTAAGGCGAATGTGCATCAGTCGTGCACACATGCAAATAGTGATGGTCCCACAAATGTGAGGTAATGGTCTAAACATCAGATAATGGGCAGTAATTTTAGCACTAAACCTTCTCTGTAAATATAAAGTGGTAACCTGTAAAGAGTCGCCTATAGATAGTAAAATTTACGTGGTTTTCCGCCATTGTGTGGGGTGCACAATTTTAAAGCATGATATTTTTGGTATTCATTTACTCTGCGTAACATCTTTTATATTTTACAAAAAAAATTGGGTTAATTTTTTTTGCATTAAAATTCAACAAAAGTGTATTTTTTACCAAAAATTGCACTGAAAAATCGCTGCACAAATATCTTGTGACATAAAAAAATTGCAAAACCCACCAATTTATTTTCTAGGGCAGGGATATGCAATTTGTGGACCTCCAGCTGCAAAACTACAAGTCCCATCATGCCTCTGGGTGTCATGCTTGTGGCTGTCATTCTTGCTATGCCTCATGGGACTTGTAGTTCTGCAACAGCTGGAGGTCTGCTAATTGCATATCCCTGCTGTAGGGTCTCTGCCCTAAAAATGTAGATAATGTTTGGGGTTTTATGTAATTTTCTAGCAAAAAAAAACCCTGATTTTTACATGTAAACAAAACGTGCCAGAAAAAACCTGGTCTTCAAGTGGTTAAATCAAGACAAAAAGGTTGGTGACTGTCCTGGAATCGGGTTATTTCTGTAGCTCCCATGTGAGTTCAGATCTATAACAGCCAACTAGGAAGTCCCCAGAAGTGCTCAGAGACCCTCCAGGACTTTTCCAAATGTACTCCATATGTCTCCATCTGTACAGCCCAATAACCACCATTATACATGGAGAAGAGAGAGGAAAGAGGAGAAGAACCAGAAGAACTCAATATGAAGCTAGGAAGACAGAAGAGATGATGTGGAGATGGAAGGATGAACAGTAGAGGGATGGACACCCAGGAGATGGTGACCGGGAGGAATGGAAGAGAGGTGAGGTACAGGCAGCTAATAAAACAGGAGAAGGACTAAAGGAGGTAAAAACTCATAAACAGAGTCCAGTGTAGGGAATATTTGAGGGAATGGAATGTTGAAGGGCTTCCCTAGAGAGTCAAAAATAACCAAATTGGAAAAGGTTTGTGTGAACGGCTAATTCTTTCTTACAGAGGAGGGGAAACAAGGCCAAAGCTTAAAAAGACGGAAGCAATGAGATCCCACAATATAGATGTACAAAACTGGATTAGATTTGGGATGCAAACTAAGGTAGAGGGAAGGAAGAGAAAAGTCTGAGAGACATTAACTGCTTCAGCCCCGGAAGATTTTCCCCCTTCCTGACCAGAGCACTTTTTGCGATTTGGCACTGCGTTGCTTTAATTGACAAATGCGCGGTCATGTGACGTGGCTCCCAAACAAAATTGACGTCCTTTTTTTCCCCACAAATAGAGCTTTCTTTTGGTGGTATTTGATCACCTCTGCGGTTTTTATTTTTTGCGCTATAAATAAAAAAAGCGGCAATTTTGAAAAAAAACACACAACATTTTGTACTTTTTGCTATATAGGGCTTATTTTCGGGTAAACAGGGTAGGGCTTATTTGGGGGGTAGGGTTTATATTGCAGCCATCACCAACAATCACGCTAGGTCTTATTTTCGGGGAAACAGGGTAGCTGTTCATACTTTGTATGAACAGACAATCTGTTACTTCTCCCCTCAGAGAACAGAGATCTCTGTGTTTACACACAGAGATCCCGGTTCTCGCTGTGTTGCAAGCAATCGCAGGCACTCGCATCGGCTCTGGGCATGCGCCCCTAGTGGCCACCAGAGGGAGTGACGTAACATAACGGTGATTCACTTGCCCATACCATTCTGCCGCAGTACAACTGCGGCGGCTGGTCGGCAATCGGTTAAAGAATATGTAAACCCAGCACTTCATATTCCTGATCTGTGGCTGCTGTACCATGTACTTGTATGAGAAAGTCTCCTGTTCTCTTTGTATTGCTTCCTTTGTGTGAAATCCCTGGTGTTCCTACCAGTCCCTCTGCTTTCCTATTAAAAACTGACAAAGAAACTGGGTGGGCCAAGGGGCCTTGGATCGTGCTGGTATCGGACAAAGGAAGCATTTATGGTGGACATAATCCTGTTGAGGATAGGGATCCATGACAGGGCTGTACTATACAATAAGGGGAATGTACTATACAGGAGAGGGGGGTGTACTATACAAGAAGGTGGGATGTACTATAAAAGGAGGGGGGGGGCTGCACACAGACAGGAGAAGGCAAAGACAGCATGTTTTTTATCAGAGTATTTTGTTGAATGAGTGTTATAGAAGTTTAACTCCACTTCTATCACTTCCTCATCATGTCTTCTCTGTTCCTCTGACTGTTTGGAACATCTATGTGTACAATCCTCATGTCATGTATGACTGATAATTTGCACTGATATTGAAATTCATAATACTAACAATAACATACAAAGCCATTCACAACTCTGCCCCGAGCTACGTCATCAACCTTGTCTCCAATTATCACCCAAACCGTCCTCTCCGCTCCTCTCAAAACCTCCTACTCTCTAGCTCCCTTGTCTCCTCCTCCCATGTTCATCTCCAGAACTTCTCCAGAGCTTCCCCCATCCTCTGGAAATTTCTACCTCAATCTGTCCAGCTCTCTCCTACGCTGCCCTGCTTTTAGATGATCCTTCAAAACTCAGCTCTTCAAGAAAGCCTATCACACCTCCAACTAACAACTGAATTTTTAATTCTTCCATCAGCCATATCCCCCCACAGGTATTACCGTTTATACCCACCCTATTAGATTGTAAGCTCTTATGAGCAGTGCCCTCTGAACACTCTTGCATTTTATTGTATTGTAACTGTACTGTTTACATTGTAAAGTGCTGTGCAAACTGCTGGCATTATATAAATTCTGTATAATATTATGCATCACCTGCAGGTAGAAGGATTTTCTATACAAGGAGGGGGGCGGGGCTGTACTAATATATAGGGAGGGGAGTTTTGTACAGATGATTCCCCTGTATATTTATTCCAGGATGGATCTGATATTATGGATCACTAGATCCGATCCAAGTAGAAGTATCCTCCATACAGGAGGAGGTCTCTCTCTCTCTCTCTCTCTCTCTCTCTCTATACATACATATACACACACATATATTGGCAAGTGCTATCAGGCATAACCCTGTTTTTTCTTTTTTCAGCCGGTGGCTGGCATTCTCATGAAAGCAGTCCAAATGGCTCAATAGCCACTGGATCGCTTTCAGAGGCGGCGAGAGGGGACATCCCCCCCACCAACCACATGCCAGTGTTTCTCGGGCCTACTGTTCTTACCAGTGAGAAATGATCTGACACAGTGGATGGCTGGTCACAGAGGCAAACAAACACCAGATCATCTCTGAGCGCCTCTAAGGCCTTAGACCATAGTTCCCAACTGTCCCTGATTTTGAGGGACTGTCCCTGATTTGGAACAAAGTCCCTCTGTCCCTCTTTACTTCCCATCTGTCCCTCATTTTGGTCTGATCTATATAGTTGTATATAATATGCACTATTTATCCATCTATCAAAAAGTGTTTCCCAATGCTAAACCTTTCATCCAATTTCTACATTTGTAAATTTCAGAAGCCAATATAGAGAAATAGTGGTAAAGAAAAAAAAAATCACTTGTGGGTTTAACTAATCATTTTTTTTTTATAATTCTCTATTTAGGGGTGTGGCAGGGGTGTGTATCCTATGCCTATATAAGTTTGCTAATAGGTGCCCCTCGTTCCCATTTCAAAAAGTTGGGAGGTATGCCTTAGAGCATTGGTTGCATAACCCTGGAGCTACATGCACCATGGGCAGGGGTATGCTACCTAGAGCCGGCGCCACAAGCATCATCAGTAGAGAGGGGCTGACTACTCAGTGTGTTCTACCGAGAACTCCAACTCGCCCTCGGCAGAACAGCGGTGTGGCCCAATGACACAGAATGACCCAATGACCGGTTCCTATGATGGACGTCACACTGGTCTGATAGCAGGATGTGAGATGTCCATCATGGGAGCCGCAGGTCCAGGAGGCGGGACTTAGTGGACACTGCAGTGGAAGATCCCCGCTCAGTGTAAACCGGCGGGCGGCAGATGGGCAAGGCTGATGGGCAAGGCTGCGCTGATGGGCACTGGTGACTGGCAAGGCTGCACTAATGGGCACTGGTGACTGGCAAGGCTGCACTAATAGGCACTGGTGACTGGCAAGGCTGCACTAATGGGCACTGGAAGGCTGCGCTGATAGGCAGGGGCAAGGCTGCACTGATGGGCATTGCGTTGGACACTGGTGACTGGCAAGGCTGCATTGATGGGCACTGGCGAGGCTGCACTAATGGGCACTGGTGACTGGCAAGGCTGCACTGATGGGCACTGATGAGGCTGCGTGGGACACTGGTGACTGGCAAGGCTGTATTGATGAGACATTGGCGAGGCTGCACTAATGGCCACTGGCGACTGGCAAGGCTGCACTGATGGGCACTGCCAAGGCTGCATTGATGGGCACTGGTTACTGGCAAGGGTGCATTGATGGGCACTGGAAAGGCTGCACTAATCGGCACTAGTGACTGGCAAGGCTGCACTGATGGGCACTGCCAAGGATACATTGATGGGCACTGGTGACTGGCAAGGCTGCTTTGATGGGGACTAGCGAGGCTGCGCTGATGGGCACTGATCAGGCTGCATTGATGGGCACAAGTAAGGCTGCATTGATGGGCACTGATCAGGCTTCATTGATGGGCAAGGCAGCGCTGATGGGCACTGGTGACTGGCAAGGCTGCGCTAATGGGCACTGACAAGGCTGCGCTGATGGGCACAGGTAAGGCTGTGCTGATCAAGCTGGATTGATGGGCACTGCTCAGGCTGAGGTGATGGGCACTGATCAGGCTGAGCTGATGGGCACTGGTGTCTAGCAAGGCTGCATTGTTGGCACTGGCGAGGCTGCACGGATGGGCACAGGTAAGGCTGAGATGATGGGCACATGTAAGGCTGGGATGATGGGCACTGGTGACTGGCAAGGCTCCGTTGATGGGCACTGGCGAGGCTGCACTAATGGGCACTTGTGACTAGCAAGACTGCACTGATGGGCACTGGCGAGGATGCATTGATGGGGACTGGTGACTGGCAAGGGTGCATTGATGGGCACTGGTGAGGCTGAGCTGATGGGCACTGGCAAGGCTGCACTAATGGGCACCATCAGGGCTGCTCTGATGGGCACTGCCGGGGCTGCATTGATGAGCACTGGTGACTGGCAAGGCTGCATTGATGGGCACTAGTGAGGCTGCGCTGATGGGCACTGGTGACTGGCAAGGCAGCATTGTTTGCACTGCTGATGGGCACTGGTGACTGGCAAGGCTGCATTGATGGGCACTGACGAGGCTGCACTAATGGACACTGGTGACTGGCAAGACTGCACTGATGGGCACTGCTGAGGCTGCATTGATGGGCACTGGCGAATGGCAAGGCTGCACTGATTGGCACTGCCGGGGCTGCGTTGATGGGCACTGGTGACTGGCAAGGCTGCATTGATGGGCACTGGCGAGCACTGATCAGACTGCATTGATGGGCACAGGTAAGGCTGAATTTATGGGCAAGGTGGTGCTTATGTGCACTGGAGACTGTCAAGGCTGCACTGATGGGCACTGGAGACTGGCAAGGCTGCACTGATGGGCACAGCTAAGGCTGAGCTGATGGGCGCTGATGTATTGATGGGCACAGGTAAAGCTGCACTGATTAGGCTGCATTGATGGACACTAATCAGGCTGCATTGATGGGCACTGGTGAGGCTGCACTGGTGAGGCTGAGCTGATGGGCACTGGTGAGGCTAAGCTGATGGGCACTGGTAAGGTTGAGCTGATGGGCACTGGTAAGGTTGAGCTGATGGGCACTGGTAAGGCTGAGCTGATGAAGCTGCATTGATGGGCACTGATGAGGCTGCACTGATGGGCACTGGTAAAGCTGAGCTGATGGGCACTGGTGAGGCTGAGCTGATGGGCACTGGTGAGGCTGAGCTGATGGGTACTGGTGAGGCTGAGCTGCTGAAGCTGCATTGATGATCACTGGTGAGGCTGAGCTGATGGGCACTGGTGAGGCTGCATTGATGGGCACTGGTGAGGCTGCATTGATGGGAACTGATCAGGCTGCATTGATAGCACTGAGCTGTAGGGCACTGACCTGTGTGTGTCTGTGTCTGTCATTGCAGCATGCACATATACAGAGATATTGCAAATGAACAAAAACCAGCACAAACACATACTGACATTACACACACACAGAAACTATGACACCCATACAATAGAAACAACTTTCTGGAGACAGGGGTACTTTGGATCTTCTTTTAGACCTGCAGGGGTACTTCACCGTAAAAGGTTGAGAAATACTGCCTTAGAGGACCGGAGGGATGCCATGACCTCATTTCTGGTTCAGGCTGGAAGTAAACTATTTTTTTTTTAAAGCAAAAGATCAAGGCTTTTCAAAGGTAAAGGAGAGATTTGGAGTCTTATGGATCTCTCCATAAGAAGAGGACCTGTCATCCTTATTTCTATTACAAGGGACATTTACATTGCTTGTAATAAGAAAAAAGTGATTCATGATTAAAAATTAAAAGGGACAGTGTAAAAAAAAAAAAAAAATATTAAAATCAGCCCCCATCCCTCCATGCTCATGTGCAGAAGCAAATGCATAGATCGTGCACGCATATGTAAACAGTGTTTTCACCACACATGTGAGGTATTGCTGCCAATATTAGAGCGAGAGCAATAATTCTAGTGCTAGACCTCCTCTGACTTTAAACTGGTAACCTGTAAAAAAAAATTAAAGCGTCGCCTATGGAGATTTTTAAATATCGCAGTTTGTTACCATTCCACGAGTGTGCAATTTTAAAGCGTAACATGTTAGATATCCATTTACTCTGTGTAAAATCATCTTTCATATTTTACAAAGAAAAATTTGCAAATACCATGTGACATTAAAAAACGGCAAGGATCACCATTTTATTACCTAGGGTCTCTGCTAAAACAGCCCCCTGCCCAGAGAGAGAAGTGTAATAAATATGTCATAGGATGGTAATATCAAAGTGTTACTAAAACCTCATTTTTTACATTAAAATAACAAACACGTTATACTTACCTGCTCTGTGTAATGGTTTTGCACAGAGCAGCCCGGATCCTCCTCTTCTCTGGTCCCCACTCCGGCACTCCTGGCCCCTCCCTCCTGCTGGGTGCCCCCACAGTAAGCAGCTTGCTCTGGTGGCACCCAAACAGGCATTATCCCGAGCCGTGGCTGTGTGTCCATTCACACACGGAGTGGTGTGTTGGCCCCACCCCATCCATCTCCTGATCCAATGGCCTATCGCTGCTGCCAAAAGCCAATCAGGAGTGAGAGTCCTCAGAGAGCAAAGGCTCTCGTGGAGATCACTGAATAGAGATGGGTTCAGGGAAGTATTGAGGGGGGAGGCTGTTGCACACAGAAGGTTATTTACCTTCATGCATAGAATATATGAAGGAAAAAAAAACCTTGTGCCTTTACAACCACTTTGATAATAAACAAATGTATGTGCGCAATGTCAACGTTAATGGTGACTCAGGGCACATGTAGGGTGAAGGTCTACACAATCACAGCATAGGTGAGGTCTAAATAATTGCTGATCACTCACTGTGTTCATTCAGACAAAGAAGGGGCTGATAAACAACCTATTTACTGGCCCCTTCCCCTGCACTCCATCCTGACACATCCCCCGCAGCAGCCAGCAGGAGAGGGTGGGGGAGGACGCTGGCAGCACTGGGGGAGCGGGGATCTGGGCAGCAGAAGGGGAGGAGGGGTGGCATTTACTGGAACTGAATGGCATCGGCTGTATTTTCCTCCTCCAGCTGCTAAATGATGGCCCTTAACACCTGATTGGCTGTAATAAATGCTGCTCCCAAAGCTCCTCCTATGAAGGTGTGACAGGAAGGTGGCACGGACCCCCAGAGCATTGGGATGGTGGTGGGCTCCTCTCAATGAGGCACCCCCCTAGTTTTGGACCTGCCCCCATATGGAGATCAGATAATATGTATCACAAGATCCCATGTATCCCATCCAGGTAGAACCATCTTCTATACAGGAGGAGGGGGGGCTGTGTATGGGTGACCCCCCCATGTAACTATTCCTGGATGAATCTGATAATATGTATCACCTCCAGGTTGAACATCCTCTATACAGGGGGGAGGGGCTGTGTGTTAGCAGGGTGGTGTAAGGTTGGGTGGGGCTCTGTGCAGGAGCAGACAGAGTTGGACTATACAGAAGCGGTGAAGCTTTGTACAGGAGGGGGCGGAGCTATGTACAGGTGAATGCTGACCCCTCCCCCCTGGAAAATAAGGGATATAATGTAGCAGAATAAAGAATGAAGTGTCATGTGATCTCAGCTCTGGGCAGATCAGTTTGTTGTATTGCTGAGCCAATCAATGTACAGTATCTTCCTCCAATCACTTGTGGTGTTCTGCCCTCTTCAAGACAGACAGTGAACTGTCGCTCCCAGCACTGTGTGTTCCCATCTCTTCCAACATCTCTACCAGCTACAGTATGTCTCCGCCTACTATGACTAGAGAACCTATCACATCTGGAATTCGGAGTAGGCGGGATTGTGGACATGTATGGGATGGGTCACACTCTTTTTGGCACCGCCCACAGTGGGCAAAGTGGGAGTCGTTACGACATCTGTATAATAAGTGTGGATTACTGTGTGCACAGCAGTGGCTTCTCCAGCTTTCATATTTAGGGGGGGAACATGGGGGACAGAGACAAAAGTAGGGGGCCAACTATAACAAATATACAATATTAAGCCCTGTACTCCTGCAACAATGCACTTATACAGTGGCTTACGAAAGTATTCGGCCCCCTTGAACTTTTCAACCTTTTGCCACATTTCAGGCTTCAAACATAAAGATATAAAATTTTAATTTTTTGTGAAGAATCACCAACAAGTGGGACACAATTGTGAAGTGGAACGAAATCTATTGGATATTTTAAACTTTTTTAGCAATTAAAAAAACTGAAAAGTGGTGCGTGCAAAATTATTCGGCCCCTTTACTTTCAGTGCAGCAAACTCACTCCAGAAGTTCAGCGAGGATCTCTGAATGATCCAATGTTGTCCTAAATGACTGATGGTGATAAATAGAATCCACCTGTGTGTAATCAAGTCTCTGTATAAATGCACCTGCTCTGTGATACTCTCAGGGTTCTGTTGAAAGCGCAGAGAGCATCATGAAGACCAAGGAACACACCAGGCAGGTCCTTAATACTGTTGTGGAGAAGTTTTTTTTGGTTGGTCTTTATTGGAGAAGACATCATTGTACAGTTAACATTTACAATCAAGCTCTCATATACAATTCAAAAGTAAAAGGTTCAAAATATAAAAAGATTCATTTGTAAAGCAACATAAAATGCAGAGTCAGATATAGGAAAGAAAAACAATGCTAACTATTGCAGGTATCTCTGATATAGCTGTCCACGTGAATAGGATCTAGACCAGGGGTCCTCAAACTTTTTAGACAGGGGGCCAGTTCACGGTCCCTCAGACTGTTGGGGGGCCGCACTATAGTTTAAAAAAATATGAACTAATTCCTATGCACACATCTTATTTGTAGTGCAAAAAAAAACAGGAAAAAAAAAAACAGTACAATATTTAAAATAAACAATTGTAATCAATATGAACTTATCAGTATTTCACAGACTCCCCTCATTACAGAACCACTCCCAATCACAGACCCCCCCTCCCCATCACAGACTCACCCCATAACAAAGCCCCCCCATGACAGATCCCCCATAACAAAGCCCCCCAACACAAATTCCTCTCCATTACAAAGCCCCACATAACAGATTCCCCCATAACAGACTCCCCCCATATCACATACATCCCCCATCACAGACTTTCCCCATAACAGACTCCGCCATCACAGATCCCCCCATATCAGCCCCCCCCATAGCACAGACTCCCCCATAACAGACTCCCCCATCACAGATCCCCCATAACAGACTCCATCACAGATCCCCCCATATCAGCCCCCCCCATAGCACAGACTCCCCCATCACAGATCCCCCCATATCACAGATCCCCCATAACAGACTCTGCCATCACAGATCCCCCATATCACAGATCCCCCATATCACAGACTCCCTCATAACAGACTCCCCCATCACAGATCCCCCATAACAGATCCCCCATATCACAGATCCCCCATATCACAGATCCCCCATAACAGAATCCCCCTATCACAGACTCCCCCTTAACATACTCCCCATCACAGATCTCCCCATATCACTGATCTCCCCATATCACATATCCCCCCTATATCACAGATCCCCCCATATCACAGATCCCCCCCATATCACAGACTCCCCATATCACAGATCCCCCCATATCACAGATCCCTATATCACAGACTCCCCATATCACAGATCCCCCCATATCACAGATCCCTATATCACAGACTCCCCATATCACAGACTCCCCATATTACAGACTCCCCATATCAATATTACACTGCCGCCCCTTGTATAATGTCACAGCACTCCCACTCAGCACTTACCTGTATCACGCAGGACGTGAGGCATGGTAGGTCCGGACGGAGGGTGGGACTTTGGAAGTGAGGGGCAGGTGATTGGTTACTAGGCATCAGAGCGGTCCCAGGAACCAATCACCTGCTTCTTAGCACAGAAGGTCCTTTGTCCGGGCCTGTCATGTTTCCCGTCCTGTGTGATGGAGGTAGCAGAGGGCAGGGGGAGTGCTGCAATGTTAAAAGGGGCAGTCCGCGGGCCGGATAAAAAACGCTGGGGAGCCGGATTCGGCCCACGGGCCGTAGTTTGAGGACCCCTGATCTAGAATGTCGGGTTTTAAGATATTGCTTATCTGGTGGGGGGAGATATTACGCCATCTTATGTTAATACCATAGAATCTACACACGATATCCCACTTATCACATTATGGGGTACTAGAACTGTTCAGTCCAAGGCAGCCATATTCGATCAAACTTCTGCGGACATCCTCTATTGGTGTAAGTTATCTTATATAGAGGTAGCATCGCATTGATAGTGGAGTCCCACGCCTCCACCCTGGGGGAAGACGGTGACGCCCACTTCTTAAGGATTTCCTTCTTGGCATAAAACAGTAGCAAGGAAATCAGTATTTTCGTGTATTTAGGCCTCTGGTCATCATCATGGATGCCCAAGAGAGCCAGCTCGGGCGAAACCGGCAACGTTAACTGTAGACGGATATTAATACTTTCAAAAACGGCTGCCCAGAACTTCACAATAAGAGGGCAGGTCCAGAACATATGTAAATATGTGCTGTCTTGGGATTGACATCTATTACAGTTTGGTGACCTATTAGGGTAAATCTGGTGCGGTCTCTGTGGGGTGTAATATAGCCGGTGTAAAAATTTTGTATGTAGCAACCGATCTCTAGATGAAACCATTAACTTGGACCCATCTTCAAAGCATTCTTCCCAAGTCTCCCTGTCCAGGCTGGGAATATCAGTCTGCCATTTGGTCCATAGTGAATGCATCTTAGGTGAGTCAGTTTCCATCAGAGCAAGGTACAGGGTGGAAAGGGTCTTCTTAAGAATTTCTTGAGCTAATGTTTCCCCAATGGGGTCTAGTTTAAAGGTGTATAGGATTGGGAAATTGGGCTCTAGCTGCATGCCTCAACTGATAGTATCTGAATATCATTCTACTAGGGAGCCCAAATTTCCCTGCTAATTCCTGAAACGAGAGCAATGCCCCTGAGTGAATTATGTCCTTGAGGACCTTAATTCCAAATCTGGCCCATAGTTGTGGGTCTGGTATGGTTTGAAAGTGAGGGAGGGATGGGTTCCCCCTATAAGCTATATTTCCCAGTTCCGTAAATGATCCTATGATAGCACCTCCAGACATGTGGCGGCATTAGACCTGGATTGTTCAAACCACCATCGCATAGTAACTAGTACCGCTGCCCTGTAGTAGATTAGAAGGTTAGGTAGTGTAAGACCCCCACAGTGGACCGGAAGCTGCAGAGTTAACCTAGCCAATCTGGGGGAAGTTCCCTTCCATAAAAATTAACCGATGTATCCATCCAGGTCCTTAAATAGGGAGTTAGGGAGCTACACAGGGCAGTTCTGAAACACATAGTTAAATTTGGGTAGGTATAGCATTTTTAATATATTAATGCGTCCTAACAGGTTGAGTGGTAAGTCCCTCCATTTAGAGCAATGCTCCTTTAGTTTTGTGATAATGGGCTGGATATTAAGACGACGGAAGGCCTGGAGATCCTTGGACACTACAATCCCTAAATACTTAAATTCCCCTACCCACATCAGTGGAGTCAATGGCATCTCGTCACGGGCCTTGGAGTCTATAGGGAAGATGATCGATTTGGACCAGTTTATTTTGACCATGGAGAACCTTCCATACCTATTGAAAATCTCCAGTGCTGCTTGTAACGAGGGTCCAGCATCGTTGAGATACAGTAATGCATCATCTGCATAGAAGGAGATTTTCTCCTCCAGAGGGCCAATCTTAAATCCCCGCACAGCATCGGTTTCACGTATCAGAACAGCTAGTGGCTCGAGGGCCAAAGCAAAGAGGCTAGGCGACAGCGGGCAACCCTGCCTCGTGCCCCTCTGGAGGAGAAAATAGTCCGATAGGGTGTCATTTACACGGATCCTGGCCTTGGGCGAGTTATATAATAAGCCAATCCAATTTAAAAATTTTGGACCAAAACCGAATCTCTTTAATACCTCCCATAGAAATCCCCATTCTATGGAGTCAGAGGCTTTCTCCGCGTCTAGGGAGGCAATGACTCTAGTGCCTGCATTGTCATGTGCTGCATCGAGATTAATGAAAAGTCTGCGTATATTGATATCGGTGCCCTTCCCCGGCATGAACCCGGTCTGGTCTTGATGAATCAGGTCTTCAATCACTGTGGCTAGCCTAAGAGCCAGAATTTTGGCCAGTAATTTGGCATCTGCATTTATGAGTGATATGGGCCTATAGAAAGCACATTCCTCAGGGTCCTTACCGGGTTTGGGCACCAACACCACCACCGCCTCAGACATAGATTCTGGAAGGGAGCCAAGGTCATAAAACTGTGAGAGGAGAGAAGTCAATCTGGGGGCCAACAGCTCCTGCTGCTGTAAGTAGAACTCTATGGGGATACCATCTGGGCCAGGGGCTTTTCCCGCCTGCATGCAACTCATGGCCTTTTGAACCTCCTCCAGGGTTATTTCCTTATCAAGGGCCTTACTTTGGTCTGAGTCCAGTACAGGTAATGGTATGAGGCCTAGATAGTCAGAGAGGTTGGTCGCTGTATAGTCTACCCTAGTGGAGTATAGTTGTTGGTAGAATTGTAAAAATCTGTTACTAATCGCCCCAGGGGTGGTTAGAAGAGCACCATCCGCGTCCCTCAGCCTACCCACGTTGTGGAGAAGTTTAAAGCCAGATTTGGATACAAAAAGATTTCCCAAGTAGGGATGAGCTTCGTGTTCAAGTCGAACCCATGTTCGACTCGAACATCGGCTGTTCGGCCGTTCGCCAAATTGCGAACGATATGGGCAGTTCGCGCCAAATTCGTGTGGCGCGTCACGGCCCATAATTCACTGCGGCATCGCAGTGCATTGCTGGCTGATGATTGGCCAAGCATGCACTATGACCCGTATGCTTGGCCAATCACAGCGCCGCCTGAACAGAGAGCCGTAATTGGCCAAAGCCAAGGAGGCTTTGGCCAATTATGGCTCAGGGGATTTAGTACACGCCCCACACTATATAATGCCGCCTGCACGGCGGCCCTGTGCAGTGTGTTCCGGTGTGCTGAGAGATAGAGAGAGACACAGACAGTGTCATTTCATTTGAGTTAGCTAGATTAGGCAGGACAGTCAGTCAGTTAGCTGCACTTACAGTGTATTGTGTATATATATATGCATCCCAGGTGTTGCATATATATATATATATATATATATATATATATATATATATATATATATATATATATATATATATATATATATATATATATATATATATATACACACACACTGTATTCAGTTTAGCTAGATCCGTTCCTGTTATCTTCCTACTGACAGGCAGGCTTGTCTTGTAACAGTATTTACAGCTACCTGAAGATAATTACTGGTGTTCTTTTGATCCTATTAGTACCACAGTCAGGCAGCTAGACTATTTAAAGTTAGTGCAGTGCGTCCTGCTCACAGTGTTCAGCTAGATCCGTTCCTGTTATCTTCCTACTGACAGGCAGGCTTGTCTTGTTACAGTATTTACAGCTACCTGAAGAAAATTACTGGTGTTCTTTTGATCCTATTAGTACCACAGTCAGGCAGCTAGACTATTTACAGTTAGTGCAGTGTGTCCTGCTCACAGTGTTCTGCTAAACCTACAAGTTAGTGGGGTGCGTCCTGCTCACAGTGTTCAGCTAAAGCTACCTGTAGAAGGTTGGTGGTGTTCTCATACTACAGGCAGGCAGTTGATTTTGCTAGCTGCAGTATCAGTACATATCTATCTATCTATCTATCTATCTATCTATCTATCTATCTATCTATATATCCCAGCTTAGTGCAGCTACAGGCCATTAGTATGTCTGGAAGGCCAAGAAGGAGAGGCAGACAGTCACAAGTCAATAAGAGAGGGCAAGCAGGCTCTGTGTCTAGTGCTGGTCGTGGAGACAGTGCATCCTCATCAGCACGTGGCCGTGGGACACGCTTGGCCTTTTTTTCGGCAGCTGGCCATGTTGAGCCGCAGCATGCGGAAGACTTGGTCGAGTGGATGACCAAGCCGTCCTCATCCTCTCTCACCCATGCCCAGGGTACTTTGTCTGGCAAAGCAGCGGCCTCTTCCCTCGGCTCAATGTCATCAGTGACTCCTTCCCTAGCCCCACCATGTCCTCCTGAGGAGTCCCTCGAACTGTTTGACCACAGTGTTGGGTACATGCTCCAGGAGGATGCCCAGCGTTTGCAAGGCTCTGATGATGATACTGAGTTCGATGAAGGCAGTAACATGAGCACAGACAGAGGGGGTGCCCAAGAAGGACAGCAATCTGGCAGTCATGCTCCCCCTGCTGCAGCATACTGCAAGGTTTGCTCCAGTGATGAGGAGGGAGGGGATGATGAGGTCACTGACTCAACGTGGGTGCCTGATAGGAGAGAGGAAGAGGAGGAGGCGGGACATCACCAACGAGGCAGGATGCCCTCCAGGGGCCAGCCTAAGGGCAGCACATTGACTGCATCACACCACAAAGCTCCACATGTGCAGGGCGCTGCAGTCTCTGCACGTTATTCAAAAAGTTCTTTGGTGTGGGCCTTTTTTGAGACGAGTGCATCAGATCGCACCGCTGCTATTTGCAACAGATGTCTCAAGCGTATCTCGCGTGGCCAAAACATCTCCCGCTTGGGTACCACATGCTTGACCAGACATATGTTGACCTGCCATGCAGTTCGTTGGCAAGCATATCTAAAAGACCCACACCAAAGAACAAAGAGGACCTCTCCTTGCTCCTTATCAGCTGAGATTTCCAACCCCACTAGACCTTCAGTCCTCTCCGAGACCTGCACTGAGAGGAATGAAGGTGTAGAATTAGGTGTGTCACAGCCAAGTACTTGTGGGCAATCTGCTTTTGGTACACCGACGTCAGATTGTACCAGACAAATTTCCCTGCCCCAGCTGCTGCATCGCCGAAAGAAGTTTGCTCCCAGCCATCCACATGCCCAGCAGTTGAATGCTAGCTTGGCAAAATTGCTGGCACTTCAACTGCTGCCTTTTCAGTTGGTAGACTCTGCCCCCTTCCGTGAGTTTGTGGAATGTGTGGTTCCTCAGTGGCAGGTACCCAAATGCCACTTTTTCTCATGGAAGGCGATTCCGGCTCTCTACCGGCATGTGGAAGGCAATGTCCATGCCTCGCTGGACAGGGCGGTCAGCGGTAAGGTGCATATTACCACTGACTCATGGACCAGCAGGCATGGACAGGGACGTTACCCAAGTTTCACGGCGCATTGGGTGAATCTGCTGGCAGCTGGGAAGGATGCAGGACAAGGTGCAGTAGTGTTGATTTTTAGCCTCCAAAATGCTAATGATTGTGACACACCTCTCTCCTCCACCCCCTCCTCTTCTTCTTCCTCCATGGCCTCTTCCTGTGCTTTGTCCTCGGAACCAGCAGTGCTCCGTAGTCATTCAAGGGGCTACGCAAGTACGCAGGCCAAAAGATGCCATGCGGTGCTTGAGCTGGTGTGCTTGGGGGACAGGAGCCACACTGGGGCAGAGGTTCTGTCAGCTCTGCAGGGGCAGGTTCAGAGGTGGTTGACGCCACGCCAACTTAAGGCAGGAATGGTGGTTTGCGACAATGGCACCCACCTCCTCTCTGCCCTCCGACAGGGACAAATGACCCATGTGCCCTGTTTGGCTCACGTCCTTAACTTGGTGGTGCAGCGGTTCTTGGGCAGGTACCCGGGCTTACAGGATGTCCTGAGGCAGGCCAGGAAAGTCTGTGTGCATTTCTGCCGGTCATATAATGCCAGTGCTCGGCTGACGGACCTCCAAAAAGGAGTTTAACCTGCCCAAGAACCGCCTAATCTGTGACATG
Source organism: Aquarana catesbeiana (assembly GCA_037953035.1). Classification (NCBI taxonomy): domain Eukaryota; kingdom Metazoa; phylum Chordata; class Amphibia; order Anura; family Ranidae; genus Aquarana; species Aquarana catesbeiana. The sequence continues at coordinate 66,434 of JBBHAA010003358.1, forward strand.
TCCACCAGGTGGAACTCAACGTTGGCCATGCTGCAGCGGCTGCACACGCAGCAGAGGGACATCAATGAGTACCTGTGCGACTATGGCACCAGGACAGGGTCAGGGGAGCTTGGTTTTTTTTCCCCACGCCAGTGGGCCATGATCAGGGATGCATGCACTGTCCTGTCACCATTTGAGGAGGCCACGAGGATGGTGAGCAGTGACAGTGCATGCATCAGTGACACTGTCCCCCTTGTCCACCTGTTGGAGCACACGCTGCGTGGAATAATGGACAGGGCACTTGAGGCAGAACAGAGGCAGGAAGAGGAGGACTTCCTTAGCTCTCAAGGCCCCCTTTATCCAGACAGTGTTCCTGCGTGCCCGCTGATCACACAGGAAGAGGACGAGGAGGAGGAGGAGGACGAGGACGAGGACGAGGAGGAGGAGGAGGAGGAGGAGGAAGATTGTGTCAGTATGGAGGTGGAGCCTGGCACTCAGCAGCAGTCTTTAAGGGATCAGTTCCAAGAAACACATGGACTTGTACGTGGCTGGGAGGAGGTGGCTGTGGACCATGTCATCCTTAGTGACCCAGAGGACTCCGGACCGAATGCCTCAGCAAACCTACGCTGCATGGCCTCCCTGATCCTGCAAAGCCTGCGTAAGGATCCTCGTATTCGTGGTATCAAGGAGAAGGACCAATACTGGCTGGCAACCCTCCTTGATCCACGTTACAAGGGTAAGGTTGCGGACCTTATCTTGCTATCGCAGAGGGAGCAGAGGATGAAACATCTTCGGGAGGCTTTGCAGAAAGGTCTGTGCAACGCGTTCCCAGAGACTGGGAGGTTACAAACTCCTGTTTCTGGACAACGTGTTGCTGAGGCTTCGGTCAGTCAAAGAAAGAGCGGTGGAGAAGGTGGCTGTCTGACCGATGCGTTCAGACAATTTTTTGGTCCGCAGCCCCAAGGTTTGATCGGTTACAGCAACCATCGCCAGCGTCTGTTTTACATGGTGCAGGAATACCTAGGGGCAAGATCAGATTTGGACACCTTTCCCACCGAAAATCCTCTGGGTTACTGGGTCTTGAGGATGGATCACTGGCCAGAGCTTGCACAGTATGCAATTGAGCTACTGGCCTGTCCTGCATCCAGCGTTCTTTCGGAACGCACATTCAGTGCTGCTGGAGGCGTGGTAACCGATCACAGGGTGCGTCTGTCCACCGACTCGGTCGATCGACTGACCTTCATAAAAATGAATCAGTCTTGGATCACCACCAGCTACCAAGCACCCGATGCTGATGTAACCGAATAATTTTTTTGGAAATCTCAGATCCCTTCAAAGACTGCCTATGCTGATGCTGAGTGACTATCCCTGAGTAATTATCCTCTTCCTCCTCAATGATCACGCTGATAGCTTGTAAAAACATTTTTGGTTCTGGGCGCCACCACCAGTGCCTAAGGCACAATTTGTCAGCCCCGGCGTGTAATTACAAATTTGATGCAATACTTTGCAGCAGGGCTCGTTCCTGCGTTCCAACTAGAGTGTTTGTGAGGGGTTGCAGTGTTGTGGCACCAGCACCAGTGCCTAAGGCCTAATTTTTCAGCTCCTGTTCAACAGGGGCATGTAATTACATTTCTTGATCTAATATTTCACAGCAGGGCCCATTTATGCACCCACCAACAGCGAGTGAGGACTTACAGTGTTGTGGCACCAGCACCACCACCACCACCACCACCAAAGGTCCAATTTTTCTGCCCCTGTTTCAACAAGGGCATGCAATTACAATTTTTGATCTAATATTTCACAGCAGGGCCCTGTGAGGGCTTACAGTGTTGTGGCCACAGCAACACCTAAGGCCCAAATTTCTGCTGAGTATATAGGGCAGGCCCCTACTTTCAAACATCTAACTTACAATTGACTCCTACTTGCAAACGGAAGGAGACAACAGGAAGTGAGATGAAATCTACCCCTAGGAAGGGAAATTCTCTCCTGTAAGAGTTAATATGGGAAAAACATTTTTCCTTTCCACTGATGCTTTCCAATCCTTGTTCCACAAAAAAACCCAAATTTTCAAAAAACATTTGTCATTGGGACAAAAGTGAGGTGAAATCTTCTGAAGAGGAGGAAAGACAGCAAAACAAATGTCACATGGGTGATAACCCTTCCCTATGTTTTCCAAAAAGCTTAAAAAAGATTTTTTGGCTGGAGCTAAACACGTTAAAAATGTTCAAAATTACAAACAGATTCTACTTAACAACAAACCTACAGTCCCTGTCTTGTTTGCACCGCCTGTATACTGCTGTTCAGAGTATATAGGGCCTGGTGGCCCCACAACTTTCCTTATTTTAATTTGGGTGCGGGGTTCCCCTTAATATCCATACAAGACCCAAAGGGCCTGGTAATGGACTGGGGGGTACCCATGCCGTTTGTCTCACTGATTTTCATCCATATTGCCATGACCCGACATTACATTAAACCCGCAAGCAGTTTTAAATGAGATTTTTTCCTTTAAAAATGACATTTGGTGCAGGGACTGTTCTAAACACGGGAAACACGCGTCACTTTACAGGCATACTATAGACACCCCCCAGGTACAATATTTAAAGGAATATTTCACTTTTTTTTTTTACTTCAAGCATCATCACTGCTCCCGGAAAAACGGCCGTTTTTAAAAGTTTTTTTTGCATTGATACATGTCCCCTGGGGTAGGACCCGGGTCCCCAAACCCTTTTTAGGACAATACCATGCAAATTAGCCTTTAAAATGAGCACTTTTGATCTTGAACGTTCGAGTCCCATAGATGTCAATGGGGTTCTAACGTTCGTGCGAATTTTCGGTCCATTTGTGGGTTTTGGTGCGAACCGAACTGGGGGGTGTTCGGCTCATCCCTATTCCCAAGCTTTAAACATCCCAAGGAGCACTGTGCAAGCGATCATTTTGAAATGGAAGGAGTATCAGATCACTGCAAATCTACCAAGACCTGGCTGTCCCTCTAAACTTTCAGCTCAGACAAGGAGAAGACTGATCAGAGATGCAGCCAAGAGGCCCATGATCACTCTGGATGAACTGCAGAGAACTACAGCTGAGGTGGGAGAGTCTGTCCATAGGACAACAATCAGTCGTACACTGCACAAATCTGCCCTTTATGGAAGAGTGGCAAGAAGAAAGCCATTTCTCAAAGATATCCATAAAAAGTCTCGTCTAAAGTTCCCACAAGCCACCTGGGAGACACCCCAAACATGTGGAAGAAGGTGCTCTGGTCCGATGAAACCAAAATCCAACTTTTTGGCCACAATGCAAAACGATATGTTTGGCGTAAAAGCAACACAGCTCATCACACTCAACACACCATCCCCACTGTCAAACATGGTGGTGGCAGCATCATGGTTTGGGCCGCTTTTCTTCAGCAGGGACAGGGAAGATGGTTAAAATTGAGGGGAAGATGGATGCAGCCAAATACAGGACCATTCTGGATGAAAACCTGTTGGAGTCTGCAAAAGACCTGAAACTGGGATGGAGATTTATCTTCCAACAAGACAATGATCCCAAACATACAGCAAAATCTACAAAGGAATGGTTCACAAATAAACGTATCCAGGTGTTAGAATGGCCAAGTCAAAGTCCAGACCTGAATCCAATCGAGAATCTGTGGAAAGAGCTGAAAACTGCTGTTCACAAACGCTCTCCATCCAACCTCACTGAGCTCGAGCTGTTTTGCAAGGAAGAATGGGCAAGAATTTCAGTCTCTCGATGTGCAAAACTGATAGAGACATACCCCAAGCGACTTGCAGCTGTAATCGCAGCAAAAGGTGGCTCTACAAAGTATTAACGCAAGGGGGCGAATAATTTTGCACGCCCCACTTTTCATTTTTTTATTAGTTAAAAAAGTTTCAAAAATCCAAACGATTTCGTTCCACTTCACAATTGTGTCCCACTTGTTGGTGATTCTTCACAAAAAATTAAAATGTTATATCTTTATGTTTGAAGCCTGAAATGTGGCAAAAGGTTGAAAAGTTCAAGGGGGCTGAATACTTTCGCAAGCCACTGTGTATACAATACAAAAAACAAAGTATAAAGTTACCTGCGCACTATCCCAAATCCCTCTGCCTTTTTAAATAAATGGATGTTTTTTAGTATTGCTCCAGTGGACATTAAAGTGTAAGCTCACCTGCCTCTTGTCCTGTCTGTCTTCCTCGTGGTGGAACTCAACTTTCTCCCTGGCAGCCTCTGCTTTGTGAATCCCCTCGCCAGAGAGCATGCTGGGCTCTCTAGTTCCCTGCCCCATAGGAGGCTGTGTGGGGCCGCATTAGTTGGGGACTACATGTCCCAGAATCCTGTGCTGCTGGTGGAGTCCTTCCTTCCTGTAAGTCGCTCTCCTCCCTGCCAATGAGGATGCAGGGGGAGGGAGCAGATCAGGCACACCCATGTATACTTACACCTCTTCTATATACTGACACCCCCCCATCTACTGACACCCCTTCTATATACTAACACCCTCTCTATATTTTGACACCCCTTATATATTCTGATGGCACTTCTATATACTGATACCCCCTCTATATGTTGGCATCCCCTTTATATGTATATGCTGGAACCCCCTCTATATACTGACACTTCTATATACTGACACTTCTATATACTGGCACCTGTACTGACTTTACAAAACTTACCAAGTTTAAAGAAAATACAGCGCCTTAGTGACATCACTGTGTGCAGAGTGATAAATGTTAGAGGTGGATGATGAGGGGTCTTTTCTCCCAGGGGGTGGGATATGAAGGTATATGGGGGCTCTCCATAGAGGAGGAGTGTGTATACCCCGGAGATAGGATGGGGCCCCCCGGTATACACAGAGCATTCTACCCCCCATATCCCCCCTGTCATCACTGATCACCATTCCTGTGTACAGAGATCAGTTATTTCATCCATTACACCATCACTGACCCCCCACTCACCACTCACCTCCATACACAGGAGAGATCGCTCTACACATCATGTCTCCTCCGGTGATCTGCTCCGTGTCTGGGCTTTACACCGATCTTCTATCAAATATTCCACATCCCTTTCACACTGATCACTGACAGAACACACACAGGGCATCAGCCAATAACCACAGAAATGACAGACACGCCCTGAGCTCCTCCCCCTCCTCTTCCTCCATATAACAGGATAAAACCGAAAGTAACTTCAGTTCACATCAGGAGCTCCGAACATCATCATCTCTCCTTTCTGAGTCCTACAATCTCCACCCCCCTCCCCCCCTATCCTGTAATATGTTGTCGGGCCGCAGTCAGAATAACACAGGAGCTCCTGATAAGAAGAACGTCCTGTCACTCCTACGGGAGATCCGCCCCTCCCCCCTCTCTACACTGACACACTCACCATAATACAGTTATGTTCACCTCACACAGCCAACACACTATATATAGAGGATCAGGGATCACACAGGATGGAGATCTACATCATTACTGTCATCACAGCTCTACACCCCACACAAGTCCTCTCTACACCCCACACAAGTCCTCTCTACACCCCACACAAGTCCTCTCTACACCCCACACAAGTCTTCTCTACACCCCACACAAGTCCTCTCTACACCCCACACAAGTCCTCTCTACACCCCACACAAGTCCCCTCTACACCCCACACAAGTCCTCTCTACACCCCACACAAGTCCTCTACACCCCACACAAGTCCCCTCTACACCCCACACAAGTCCTCTCTACACCCCACACAAGTCCTCTACACCCCACACAAGTCCCCTCTACACCCCACACAAGTCCTCTCTACACCCCACACAAGTCCTCTCTACACCCCACACAAGTCCCCTCTACACCCCACACAAGTCTTCTCTACACCCCACACAAGTCCCCTCTACACCCCACACAAGTCTTCTCTACACCCCACACAAGTCTTCTCTACACCCCACACAAGTCTTCTCTACACCCCACACAAGTCCTCTGCACCCCACACAAGTCCTCTCTACACCCCACACAAGTCCTCTCTACACCCCACACAAGTCCTCTCTACACCCCACACAAGTCCTCTCTACACCCCACACAAGTCCCCTCTACACCCCACACAAGTCCCCTCTACACCCCACACAAGTCTTCTCTACACCCCACACAAGTCCCCTCTACACCCCACACAAGTCTTCTCTACACCCCACACAAGTCTTCTCTACACCCCACACAAGTCTTCTCTACACCCCACACAAGTCTTCTCTACACCCCACACAAGTCTTCTCTACACCCCACACAAGTCTTCTCTACACCCCACACAAGTCCTCTCTACACCCCACACAAGTCCTCTCTACACCCCACACAAGTCCCCTCTACACCCCACACAAGTCTTCTCTACACCCCACACAAGTCCCCTCTACACCCCACACAAGTCTTCTCTACACCCCACACAAGTCTTCTCTACACCCCACACAAGTCCTCTCTACACCCCACACAAGTCCTCTCTACACCCCACACAAGTCCTCTCTACACCCCACACAAGTCCTCTACACCCCACACAAGTCCTCTCTACACCCCACACAAGTCTTCTCTACACCCCACACAAGTCCTCTCTACACCCCACACAAGTCCTCTCTACACCCCACACAAGTCCCCTCTACACCCCACACAAGTCCTCTCTACACCCCACACAAGTCCTCTCTACACCCCACACAAGTCCTCTACACCCCACACAAGTCCTCTCTACACCCCACACAAGTCCTCTCTACACCCCACACAAGTCCTCTACACCCCACACAAGTCCTCTCTACACCCCACACAAGTCCTCTCTACACCCCACACAAGTCCTCTACACCCCACACAAGTCCTCTCTACACCCCACACAAGTCCTCTCTACACCCCACACAAGTCCTCTCTACACCCCACACAAGTCCTCTCTACACCCCACACAAGTCCTCTCTACACCCCACACAAGTCCTCTACACCCCACACAAGTCCTCTCTACACCCCACACAAGTCCTCTCTACACCCCACACAAGTCCTCTCTACACCCCACACAAGTCCTCTCTACACCCCACACAAGTCCTCTCTACACCCCACACAAGTCCTCTACACCCCACACAAGTCCTCTCTACACCCCACACAAGTCCTCTCTACACCCCACACAAGTCCTCTACACCCCACACAAGTCCTCTCTACACCCCACACAAGTCCTCTCTACACCCCACACAAGTCCCCTCTACACCCCTCACAAATCCTCTACACCCCACACAAGTCCTCTCTACACCCCACACAAGTCCCCTCTACACCCCTCACAAATCCTCTACACCCCACACAAGTCCTCTGCACTCCACCTATCCTGGGGGGGCACTGTATTACATTGAGCTCTATACAAGCTCAGGGAGGGGTGAACGCTGTCTTTTCTTTAAACTTGGTACATTTTGTAAAGTCAGTACAGGTAATGTATATGGGGGTGTCAATATATAGAGGGGGTCCCAGTATATAGCGGGGGGTGTCAGTCTATAGAGAGGGTGTCAGTATATAAAAGAGGTGTCAGTATATAAAAGAGGTGTCAATATATAGAGGAGGTGTCAGTATGTAGATGGGGTGTCAGTATATAGAGGGGGTGTCAGTATATAGATGTAGCAATAAGTCTTGGTGGAGCTGTTGGTTTAAAGCGGGCTGTTGCCGTCACCTTCTTTACCTCAATTTCACCAGAACCGGGTCTAGGGTCCCGTTGAGTTTAATAGCAGACAATGTAGGCACCGGACACTTGAGTATCTTCTCCAATGCTTCAACAAACGCAATCGAAGGAAGTAGCAGGAAAGAGGTAGAAGAAGAGTTGCAGGGAAGTTCAAATACCTTTTCCTAGTGTAGCATTATGAATTGGAATCTTGTAGATGAATGTACTCTCCTTCCGGAGCTGAATCTTTGCCCGCCTGGATAGGTTTCTCTCACCAACCTAGCAGCCGGTACGTAGCACGAACAAAAGTCTCTGCCACAGACTTGAATGGAATAGAAACCCGTACGATCCTCTGCCACAGGATGTATTGTTTTACGATGAATAGCAAACACAGCACTAGAACCTTTAAGCCGACCCGGCAGTACTATGCGGTAGGTTAACTTTAGGATGCGTCTCCCAACCGAGTCACCAGGCCCCTCTCCAGACCAGCACTCTGCATGATCCTTCCATGACGGGTCCTCCCCTGGGATCTTCTCAGTTGTCCAGCTTCTTCCCGTAGGACAGACAGCTCAGGACCATTCCCTTGGCGCTGTGGTAGGCCCCAGACAGGCTTCTGGGCCCACCCACACGCCGCAGCAACATGGGCCTCCCGGTCGAGGAGCACGCAGTAGTACTCCTAAGACATACCTGTCAGCCAGGAGAGCCAGCAGGTGGAACAAAAACGAACCACAAAACATGGCGTCTGTCCCATAAATATCCTCTCCCAGAATGCAACTCGGAGGACCTCCACTGAGTTATCTCCGGGATAGAGGAGCACCCATACACTTCAACGAGTTGCCTTTCCAACACCGACCCATGGGGACAACGACACCCACAGGCACAGTGTGAAACTGCATGCAACTCAGCCAAGCTGGAACAGAGGCAAATCTGACTACGTGTGAAACAGATAACCCACTAAATTTACCTATAAGCAGTAGATTGAAAATCTACCAGCGCTACATAAAGGGGGTGTCAGTATATAGAGGGGGTGTCAGTATATAGAGGGGGGTGTCAGTATATAGAGGGGGTCTCAGTATATATATATTCCCCTTGTCATCACTGATCACCATTCCTGTGTACAGAGATCAGAGATCAGTCATTTCATCCATTACTCCAGGGATATGCAATTAGTGGACCTCCAGCTGTTGCAAAATTACAACTCCCATCATGCCTCTACCTCTGGGTGTCATGCTTGTTGCTGTCAGAGTCTTGCTATGCCTCATGGGACTTGTAGTTCTGCAACAGCTGGAGGTCCGCGAATTGCATATCCCTGCATTACACCATCACTGACCCCCCACCCAACACTCACCTCCATACACAGGAGAGATCGCTCTACACATCATGTCTCCTCCAGTGATCTGCTCCTTGTCTGGGCTCTACACCGATCTTCTATACAAGTTCTCCACACTGACTGATCACCAATCTACATATCTGTATATGTGCAAAAGTACAACAAAAGCCGACACACACAGAGGCATCAGAAAATAGCAAATATCATAGATATAGACACGCCCTGAGCTCCTCCCCCTCCTCCTTATAAAAGGATAAAACCGAAAGTAACTTCATTCCACATCAGGGGCTCCGAACATCATCATCTCTCCTTTCTGAGTCCTACAATCTCCACCACCTCCCCCTATAGATCATGTCCTGTAATATGTTGTCGGGCCACCGTCACCAAAATAACCTGAATCTCCTGAGAAGGAGAACGTCCTGTCACTTCTGTGGGAGATCCGCCCTTCCCCCTCACCATAATACAGCTGTGCTCACCTCCCACAGCCACAGCCGACACACTATAGAGGATCAGGGATCACACAGGATGGAGCTCCACATCATTACTGTCATCACAGCTCTGCACCCCACACAAGTCCTCTCTACACCCCACACAAGTCCTCTCTACACCCCACACAAGTCCTCTCTACACCCCACACAAGTCCTCTCTACACCCCACACAAGTCCCCTCTACACCCCACACAAGTCCTCTCTACACCCCACACAAGTCCTCTCTACACCCCACACAAGTCCCCTCTACACCCCACACAAGTCCTCTCTACACCCCACACAAGTCCTCTCTACACCCCACACAAGTCCTCTCTACACCCCACACAAGTCCTCTACACCCCACACAAGTCCTCTCTACACCCCACACAAGTCCTCTCTACACCCCACACAAGTCCTCTGCACCCCACACAAGTCCTCTCTACACCCCACACAAGTCCTCTCTACACCCCACACAAGTCCTCTGCACCCCACACAAGTCCTCTCTACACCCCACACAAGTCCTCTCTACACCCCACACAAGTCCTCTCTACACCCCACACAAGTCCTCTCTACACCCCACACAAGTCCTCTACACCCCACACAAGTCCTCTCTACACCCCACACAAGTCCTCTCTACACCCCACACAAGTCCTCTCTACACCCCACACAAGTCCTCTGCACCCCACACAAGTCCTCTCTACACCCCACACAAGTCCCCTCTACACCCCACACAAGTCATCTACACCCCACACAAGTCCTCTCTACACCCCACACAAGTCCTCTCTACACCCCACACAAGTCCTCTCTACACCCCACACAAGTCCTCTACACCCCACACAAGTCCTCTCTACACCCCACACAAGTCCTCTACACCCCACACAAGTCCTCTCTACACCCCACACAAGTCCTCTCTACACCCCACACAAGTCCTCTACACCCCACACAAGTCCTCTCTACACCCCACACAAGTCCTCTACACCCCACACAAGTCCTCTCTACACCCCACACAAGTCCTCTCTACACCCCACACAAGTCCTCTACACCCCACACAAGTCCTCTGCGCTCCACACAAGTCCTCTCTGCACCCCACACAAGTCCTCTACACTCCACACAAGTCCTCTCTACACCCCACACAAGTCCTCTCTACACCCCACACAAGTCCTCTACACCCCACACAAGTCCTCTACACCCCACACAAGTCCCCTCTACACCCCACACAAGTCCCCTCTACACCCCACACAAGTCCTCTCTACACCCCACAAAAAGGCCTCTCTACACCCCACACAAGTCCTCTCTACACCCCACACAAGTCCTCTACGCCCCACACAAGTCCTCTCTACACCCCACACAAGTCCTCTCTACACCCCACACAAGTCCTCTGCACCCCACACAAATCCTCTCTACACCCCACACAAGTCCTCTACACCCCACACAAGTCCCCTCTACACCCCACACAAGTCCCCTCTACACCCCACACAAGTCCTCTCTACACCCCACACAAGTCCTCTCTACACCCCACACAAGTCCCCTCTACACCCCACACAAGTCCCCTCTACACCCCACACAAGTCCTCTCTACACCCCACACAAGTCCTCTGCACCCCACACAAGTCCTCTCTACACCCCACACAAGTCCTCTCTACACCCCACACAAGTCCCCTCTACACCCCACACAAGTCCCCTCTACACCCCACACAAGTCCCCTCTACACCCCACACAAGTCCTCTCTACACCCCACACAAGTCCTCTCTACACCCCACACAAGTCCTCTGCACCCCACACAAATCCTCTCTACACCCCACACAAGTCCTCTCTACACCCCACACAAGTCCTCTACACCCCACACAAGTCCCCTCTACACCCCACACAAGTCCCCTCTACACCCCACACAAGTCCCCTCTACACCCCACACAAGTCCTCTCTACACCCCACAAAAAGGCCTCTCTACACCCCACACAAGTCCTCTCTACACCCCACACAAGTCCTCTACACCCCACACAAGTCCTCTCTACACCCCACACAAGTCCTCTACGCCCCACACAAGTCCTCTCTACACCCCACACAAGTCCTCTCTACACCCCACACAAGTCCTCGGCACCCCACACAAATCCTCTCTACACCCCACACAAGTCCTCTACACCCCACACAAGTCCCCTCTACACCCCACACAAGTCCCCTCTACACCCCACACAAGTCCCCTCTACACCCCACAAAAAGGCCTCTGCACCCCACACAAGTCCTCTCTACACCCCACACAAGTCCTCTCTACACCCCACACAAGTCCTCTCTACACCCCACACAAGTCCTCTCTACACCCCACACAAGTCCTCTCTACACCCCACACAAGTCCTCTCTACACCCCACACAAGTCCTCTACACCCCACACAAGTCCTCTCTACACCCCACACAAGTCCTCTACACCCCACACAAGTCCTCTCTACACCCCACACAAGTCCTCTACACCCCACACAAGTCCTCTACACCCCACACAAGTCCTCTACACCCCACACAAGTCCTCTCTACACCCCACAAAAAGGCCTCTGCACCCCACACAAGTCCTCTCTACACCCCACACAAGTCCTCTCTACACCCCACACAAATCCTCTGCACCCCACACAAGTCCTCTCTACACCCCACACAAGTCCTCTCTACACCCCACACAAGTCCTCTCTACACCCCACACAAGTCCTCTCTACACCCCACACAAGTCCTCTCTACACCCCACACAAGTCCTCTACACCCCACACAAGTCCTCTCTACACCCCACACAAGTCCTCTACACCCCACACAAGTCCTCTCTACACCCCACACAAGTCCTCTACACCCCACACAAGTCCTCTACACCCCACACAAGTCCTCTACACCCCACACAAGTCCTCTCTACACCCCACAAAAAGGCCTCTGCACCCCACACAAGTCCTCTCTACACCCCACACAAGTCCTCTCTACGCCCCACACAAGTCCTCTACGCCCCATGTATTCTCCCTGGGGGAGGGGGGCACTGTATTACATTGAGCTCTGTACAAGCTGGGAGAGGGGTGACTGTTGTCTTTTCTTTAAACTTGGTATGTTTTGTAAAGTCAGTACAGGTGCAATATATGGACTGTAGTGAAGCCATCAGACAGTTGTAATCAGTGGTCTTGCTATCAGGCAATGGAAAATTGCATAGTCACTATTCCGTAATTTTCCTCACTGTGTAACCAATGGGTTGATATTTGGGGCCCTGAATCTTTACATTTCCACTGTAAAATTATACCGTATTATAAGATATCATAGAGGGGGGTGTGTATGACACATCTGCATTGTAAACGTTTTGGTCCAATGGGAGAATTTGTTTAAAACCTATTTAGAAGTATTGGAAAAATGTCACTGTGTAACCAATGGGTTGATATTTGGGGCTCTGTATGTTTAAATTTCCACAGTAAAATCTCACCGTATTGTAAATGTTAGAGAGGGTGATGGATGTGTGACAACTGTGTGTAATCATTATTTATATATTACATTATCTTATATTTCGTTTTTCTGTGTTGAATATTCATCAAAAAAAACTTGTCTGATAGCAAAACCTCTGATTACAACTGTCTGATGGCGTCATTCCGGTCCGTCTCTCCAGTCCGTCACTCCAGTCCGTCACTCCAGTCCGTCACTCCAGTCTGTCACTCCAGGGGGAATCCAGGGAAGTCTCAGCCCCCCTCCCTTTTAATAGAAGCCCCCCAGCCCTGTCAGTTTCCTGGACAGTAGAATGCACTTCCCCCGGCCAGGCCTCCGCCATTACTGAGGACACTGCTTGTGTACTGTATATGTGTAATGTGGATTCCCTCTTGTTGGTGGTGATGATCTATAAATAGAAGTGACAGTTCCTCATTCACCACTCAGCTGTCACTTGTGAACATGACTTGGCTCATTCTTCTCTTCCTCTCTCTGCTCCTCACGTCACAGTAAGTATCACACTCTGGATGAAGGGGACATCCTTGGACAGCAGCATTGTCAGTCTGGGGGGGAGAGTGTTAGATGTACTGGCAGATTTAGATACACTAACAAACTGAAGCCAAACTCCAGCTTACATTTTATAATCAGTTACAGCAAACTGTTTTTTCTTTTCCTTTTGGGATAAAGGTTGTCCATGAATAAGCAAAAGCTGATCATTGTAAGCACCCCTGCCAGTGATACATGGTTTGTTTCAGTCCTCTCACTGCTACATCTGCAGGACAGTTTTTTTTTTTTTTGAAAAACAACAGACTTACTGGCTGGATCACCAGGTGAAAATACAAGAAAGAAGGCCTAAAGAAGAAAACAAATGCAGCCATCACATCTAAATGATTGGTAAGCTGAATTATGTTTGCTTTTGGGTTTCAGGGCCAATTCACACCACATACAGTCCAGTGCGTTTTTTTTTTTCCTGCATCAAAAACGCATGGCAAGTAGTTTATATGTTTTCCAATGGCAAAGTTCACACCAGTGCGGTCAGTTCCAGAAAAAAAGTAGAGCATGTTAATATTATTTAAAGAGGGAGTTCACCCAAACCGCAAAAAAAAAAATATTAAAAAAGCCAGCAGCTACAAATACTGCAGCTGCTGACTTTTAATACATTGCCACTTACCTGTCCCAGGGTCCAGTGATGTTGGCAGGGGATGCCAAGAACCCGCTCGGTTCTCGGCAGCTGCCGCCGCCATCCTAGGTGCAGAAATCAGGAAGTGAAGCATTGCGGCTTCACTTCCCGTTCCCTACTGCGCATGCGCGAGTCGCGCTGCGCATTGTAAGTGGTCCCGCTATCTCCTGGGAGCTGTGTGTTCCCAGCAGCGCGGTGGGGACGGGAAGAGGCATAGACTCCAATGGGAGTCTATGCCGGAAGTGGGTGCAAATACCTGTCTTAGACAGGTATCTGCACCCCCCCTCCCCCTGAAAAGGTGCCAAATGTGACACCGGAGTGGGGGAGGGTTCCGAAAAGTGGAAGTTCCATTTTTGTGTGGAACTCCGCTTTAAGGTACTTATATAACGCTATCAATTTATGCAGTGCTTTACATATACATTGTACATTCACATCGGTCCCTACCCTCAAGGAGCTTACAATCTAAGGTCCCTAACTCACATTCATACATATTAGGGCCAATTTTGGACAGAAGCCAATTAACTTAGCAGCATGTCTTTAGAGCATGGGAGGAAACTGGAGTACCCGGAGGAAACCCGCACAGGGAGGACATGCAGGTGGATGTCGTGGAACCAGCGACCCTTTTTACTGCTAGGCGAGAGTGCTAACCACTACACCACTGTGCCGCCCGTGTTGCATTTTTCCTGCACTGGAAAGCAGTAAAATGCTTCAAAAACGCACTGGACCTCAATGCAGTGAAAAGAAAAAAAATAAGAAAAAAATTCGGATATAGAAATGCATCAAAAAACGCACCGGAACGCACCAAAAATGTGCATGCAAAAACGCATCAGGAACGTATCTTAAATGCGTTTTTGTGGTGTAAACCAGCCCTAATTACGCTTTAGGGCCAGTTCTCACCACAAAACCGTCCTCCAGATTCGTTCCAGTGCGTCTTTTGCATGCACTTTTTTGGCGAGTTCCAATGCGTTTTGGGATACGAGTTTTTGGTGCATTTTTTGATGCATTCCAGTGCATAATTTATGCGTTTCTGGATGCATTCCAGGTGATTTTTTTCTTGTATTTTTCCTGGGTCTTTTTCCACTGGAGTCCGGTGCATTTTTAGTGCGTTCCAATGCACTTTGGATACCTTATGATCTATATGATCATAGAGATCATTTCCCATTTCCCAGATCTATTTCCCATGCGTTTTTGGGGTGTGAACTGACCCTTAAGGCTGCATTACCACTCATTGGTGACAGCCCTTCAAACGTGGCAAGCAAGGTGCATAGTGTTTTGAACAGAAAAGACGCAAAAAGCTCAAAAAGATACTTGAGCTTCTTTGTCGCATGCAGATCATCCCGCTGAAATGAACAACCTGCCCTATGTGGGAAGTATGGCAACGCGATGAAAAAAAATATGAAAAACGCACATGTGTGCGACTGCGCTACATAGCTGCCATAACCCCGGTATTTTTTTAAACAGCAGGCAATCCGGTGTCCAATAAAAGTGGTCCCAGCAGTGGAATCGCCACGGGATCACTTTTATAGGCGGCGGGAGAGGTGCCCCCCCACCCCACATGCTTTCCAATCGCTTCCCTGCGTACCGGAGCTGTCGGTAAGGGGGGGAAACAATCCAATCCCTGGACCGATGGGCAGGAAGTCAAGTGAGGGCAAGATGGCCCCCACTGGACTCTATGACCTTGGCAGACCAGAGCGATGGCAAACATCACTTCCCCCCTCCGGCCTTAAAGTGCCAATTTTTATTTTGTGTGTAATAGTAAAATTTTTATTGTTTTTGTTTTTAAATGTAAATATAAGATCTGAGGTCTTTTTGACCCGAGATCTCACATTAAAAGAGGACCTGTCATGCTTATTTCTATTACAAGAGATGTTTACACTTGTTGTAATAGGAATCAAAGTGATCCAAAAAATTTTTTTTTTTAAAGGGACAGTGTACAAAAATAACATAAAAAGGAAAATGAATTAAAAAAAAAGTCAAAAGTAGGTACCCATCCCCCCTCCCCCCAAGAAAATATGACATGCCAAATGTGGCATGTAAGGGGGGGCGAGGAGTGCTTAAAGCAGAGTTCCACTTTTGGGTGGAACTCCACTTTAATTGGCTAGGCAAAGTCACTGGAATGAAGCTCAGTCAGTGACTTTGAAAAGTACAACTTTATTTAAAAAATGAATAAATACACGGTTTCTCTATATCTTGAAATATCAGGAATTTATAACCTTTGACATTTACAACCAAATTACCTGACAAAAGTGAAAATGAGTGTAGCTGGGACCAAATAAGAGCAGGTGAAGACACCCACTTAAAGCCAAAAGCAAAAATGTGACATCTATCTGATTCTTAGATGAGATGGCTGCATTCCTTTACTTTTTTATGGCTTTTAACAGTTATTTTCACCCAGTGATCCTGCCAGTAAGTTTGCGTTTTTCCAACTTCTTTTAACAGACCACGCTATCCAGCAAAAGTGACAGTTAGAGGTTTGAGACAAACCATTTACCACTGACAGGAGCACTTACAATAATCAGCTTTTTAGCCATTGATGTAAAACTTTAGGAAATAAAACTCTTGCAGTAACTTCTTTTAAAATTTTAGCCGGAGTTGAAAACCAAGCTGTGCAGCAAATATGGCTGTTAGAGTGTGGAGAAAAACCATTTACCACTGACAGGGGTGCTTACAATGATCAGCATTTATTCAGTTATGTAAACCTTTATACTTAAGGTTGCATTCCCACATAAGTGTAGCATCTTTGAGGGTTTTTTCTGCATTTTTTTTCTGCACGATTTTGGCGTCTTCTTATGCACGATTTGCATGTTTTTATATAACAATTTTTTATTACCATTAGCCAATAGAGAAAACTGTTGCATCATTTGTTGCTAGGTTTTTCTGCTTTTTTAGCTTGTATTTCTTTTTTATCATTTATTTATTTTATTATTCATTTATTATTGTTTATTTTTTTTGGGTAGGGTAAGGGGTTAGAGTTAAGGTTAGGTTAGGGTTAGGATTCAGGGTTAGGGTTATTTATTATTATTATTTTTTGTTAGGGTTAGGGTGTTAATATTATCACTACTAATAATAAAAATGTAAAATAAATACACAAAAAAATTAAAATAATCATAAATAAATAATACATACAATAAATGAATACTATGTAATAATAAATAAATAATGAACCCCTAACCCTTAAAAAATAAATAAATACATAAATAAATAACTAAACACCCTAACACAAAATATATAAATTAATAGGAATAATTATATATTATTTTTTTTTAATCAATTTTGGGTGTTGATTTATTATTATTATTATTAGGTTAGGGGTTAATTATTATGTATTTATTTATTTATGAATTATTTATTGATGTTCTTCAAATATTTGTGTATTTATTTTACGTATGTTGTATGTATTTATATATTAATACAATTTTTCTTTTTCATTTGAGCAGCGCTCCCAAACACCCTGCCCATTGAAATGAATGGGCAGCACTTAAAATGTGTCTGAAAAGCGTTTTGGAAGCACCGCAACCTTCTTCGTTCGCTAGCGGGGGTTAAAAGCGCCCTGCTAGCAGCCAAAAAGCGCTGCATAACCACTTCAATACCAGGCACTTAGACACCTTCCCGCCCAGGCCAATTTTCAGCTTTCAGCGCTGTCGCAATTTGAATGACAATTGCGCGGTCATACAACACTGTACCCAAACAAATTTTTTATCATTTTGTTCCCACAAATAGAGCTTTCTTTTGCTGGTATTTGATCACCTCTGCGGTTTTTATTTTTTGCGCAACAAATAAAAAAAGACCGAAAATTTTGAAAAAAAAAAAGTTTTTCTTTGTTTCTGTTAAAACTTTTTGTAAATAAGTAAGTTTTCTTCTTCAATGATGGGCACTGATACGGCGGCACTGATGAGCACTGATACGGCGGCACTGATGGGCACCGATGATGGACACTGATAGGCGGCACTGATGGGCACTGATAGGTGGCACTGATAGGTGGCACTGATGGGCACTCATAGGTGGCACAGATGGGCACTCATAGGCGGCACTGATGGGTACTCATAGGTGGCATGAATGGGCACTCGTAGGTGGCATTGATGGTTACTTATGGGTGGCACTGATAGTTGGCACAGATGGGCATGGATGGGCACTGATGGGCATGGATGGGCACTGACAGGTGGCATGAATGGACACTGATGGGTGGCATTGATGGCACTGCTTGTTTGCAGTGATGCCCCTAAGGGTGGCATTGCTGGGCATCACTGCAACATGATGGTGCCAATCAGTGCCCATTTGTGGGCACTGATTGGCACAGATTTGGCACACTGGGCACATGTGGATGGCCATGGGGTACATACCTGGCCATCCACATGTTGCCCCTTCCCTGGTGGTCCTGGTGGCGATCCCTGGTGGTCCAGTGTGGTGATCTGAGGGGGGGGCTGTGCTGATAAACAATCAGTGCAGACCCCCCTGCCAGGAGAGCTGCCGATCGGCTCTCCTCTACTCATGTCTGTCAGACGCGAGTGAGGAAGAGCCAATCAACGGCTCTTCCTATTGACAGCGTGATCAGCCGTGATTGGACACGGCTGATCACGTGGTAAAGAGCCTCCGCCGGAGGCTTTTTACCAAGATCGGTGTAGCGGTCTGTCAGACTGACATACCGCTCCACCGATCGCCGCAATGCGCGCCCCCGGGGGCGCGCTGCGGCATGTTATCCTGCTGGACGTCATACGACGTCCAGTCAGGATAACAGAACCACTTCCCGGATGTCAATCCGCCATAGGGCGGGCGGGAAGTGGTTAAAAGCTTAAACAAGCAGCGCTTTACCACTAATGCACGGCGGCCCCAGTGTGAAAAAGGTCTAATATAATTAAACGATAGCAGTCACCACATTTAAGAACTGATA
Organism: Aquarana catesbeiana; assembly: GCA_037953035.1. Lineage (NCBI taxonomy): Eukaryota > Metazoa > Chordata > Amphibia > Anura > Ranidae > Aquarana > Aquarana catesbeiana. The sequence goes on from JBBHAA010003358.1 coordinate 85,344, forward strand.
ATGTGTAATATATTACATTTTTGTTTTGGGATTTAGAATTGCTTTAGTATTACTTTAAGAGGGTCTGTCTGAGCCCCACCTGCCTCCTTCTCCATTTTTGCTGACTGCAAGAAAAAGGACCTCAATAAAACATGTGTATTGTGATACTTTGCATCCCACAGCCCATAAGAAGCAGGAGCCCATATCACTGGTGAAGTGGATTTTTTATTACACTCTCATCTCTATAAATGATGGCCATTATCAAATTCCTTTAAGATGCCATCCATCCATACTGGTCCATCATTAAGAATAAATATTGGGACATTGACACAATTGTAATCTTTTTGGCTCTATACACCACCACAATGGATTTGAAATGAAAAGAACAAGATGTGCTTTAACTGCAGACTTTCAGCTTTAATTTGAGGGTATTTACATCTAAATCAGGTGAACGGTGTAGGAATTACAACAGTTTGTATATGTGCCTCCCACTTTTTAAGGGACCAAAAGTAATGGGACAATTAGCTGCTCAGCTGTTCCATGGCCAGGTGTGTGTTATGCCCTCATTATCCTTTTTACAAGGAGCAGATAAAAGGTCCAGAGTTCATTTCAAGTGTGCTATTAGCATTTGGAATCTGTTGCTGTCAACTCTCAATATGAGATCCAAAGAGCTGTCACTATCAGTGAAGCAAGCCATCTTTAGGCTGAAAAAACAAACCCATCAGAGAGATAGCAAAAACATTAGGTGTGGCCAAATCAACTGTTTGGAACATCCTTAAAAAAAAAAAGAACGCACCGGTGAGCTCAGCAACACCAAAAGACCGGAAAGACCACAGAAAACAACTGTGGTGGATGACTGAAGAATTCTTTCCCTGGTGAAGAAAACACCCTTCACAACAGTTGGCCAGATCAAGAACACTCTCCAGGAGGTAGGTGTATGTGTGTCAAAGTCAACAATCAAGAGAAGACTTCACCAGAGTGAATACAGAGGGTTCACCACAAGATGTAAACCATTGGTGAGCCTCAAAAACAGGAAGGCCAGATTCGAGTTTGCCAAACAAAATCTAAAAAATCCTTCACAATTCTGGAACAACATCCTATGGACAGATGAGACCAAGATCAACTTGTACCAGAGTGATGGCACGAGAAGAGTATGGAGAAGGAAAGGAACTGCTCATGATCCAAAGCATACCACCTCATCAGTGAAGCATGGTGGTGGTGGTGTCATGGCGTGGGCATGTATGGCTGCCAATGGAACTGGTTCTCTTGTATTTATTGATGATGTGACTGCTGACAAAAGCAGCAGGATGAATTCTGAAGTGTTTCGGGCAATATTATCTGCTCATATTCAGCAAAATGCTTCAGAACTCATTGGACGGCGCTTCACAGTGCAGATGGACAATGACCCGAAGCATACTGCGAAAAGCAACCAAAGAGTTTTTTAATGGAAAGAAGTGGAATGTTATGCAATGGCCAAGTCAATCACCTGACCTGAATCCGATTGAGCATGCATTTCACTTGCTGAAGACAAAACTGAAGGGAAAATGCCCCAAGAACAAGCAGAAACTGAAGACAGTTGCAGTAGAGGCCTGGCAGAGCATCACCAGGGATGAAACCCAGTGTCTGGTGATGTCTATGCGTTCCAGACTTCAGGCTGTAATTGACTGCAAAGGATTTGCGACCAAGTATTGAAAAGTGAAAGTTTGATGGATGATTGTTAATCTGTCCCATTACTTTTGGTCCCTTAAAAAGTGGGAGGCACATATACAAACCGTTGTAATTCCTACACCGTTCACCTGATTTGGATGTAAATACCCTCGAATTAAAGCTGAAAGTCTGCAGTTAAAGCAAATCTTGTTCGTTTAATTTCAAATCCATTGTGGTGGTGTATAGAGACAAAAAGATTAGAATTGTGATGATGTCACAATATTTATGGACCTAGCTGTGTGTGTGTGTGTATATATATATATATATATATATATATATATCTTATGTATAATTCTTTGGGATGCACACCCTAATGCAATAGACTGTGTTTCACCTATGATGCACCATCAACTGACATTGACACTCAGTAAGCACATCCGGATTTAGATGAAGCAATGCCTCACCAGTTGCCTGGATATCAATGATAAACATTATCATCAAGATGCCACAGTGATTTTTTTTATAAATAGACCCCCAAAGTGTAAAGCCAAATTTTTTTTAGGTTTGGATAGAATGAAGAATTAGTAAAACCTCTTCCAGGTTTTTATTACCGTGTCCCCACTGGTGAGATTTATTCCAGCGATTCTCAACAAGGGTTCCTCCAGAGGTTGCTAGGGGTTCCTTCAGCATTGAACAATTTCTGCCTCTCAGATAAGTTCCCACTGACACCATTGATCTTTTTAACTATCTGTAGTTATGTAATTCTTCCCAATGACCACAAGTGTAAGGACCATTCTTCCCACTGACCATCACACTAATGTATCATGAGTTGTAGATTTCAATTTTTAGCAGGTGTTTCCTGAGACCGGTGAACTATTTCAAGGGTTCCTCTGTGTTGAAAAGGTTGAGAAAGGATGATTTATTCTCTCTTTTTCCCAGTGACCCTTGTCTCCCGGAAAGTATGTAAGCACTGGGGAGAAACCGCATTTTAGCATTGAGCAAGAAGTAAGAATAAATACACAAGATCAGCTGACATTTCCTCTTTGTTTTGTAATCATTTTCTATTACTTCCTGCTTTTTAAACCAGACAGACAAAAAGATAAAAATAGTTTTAGTTTTCCTACATATGTTAAAACGTGATAATGATCATTTAAATCTATTGGAGCTTTTTTCCACCGTTACTTTTCCTTTATATAACTAGTTGAAAAATAATCAGTGCAATAATAAGAAGGAAGCAGAAAATATTAAACAGTAGATGTATTTACACAGATCACTATGCCAAAGATAAATCGATGTTGTTGTACGAGAAATGCGACAGCGGGGCAGTTTCTTTAACCACTTAAGGACCGCCTCACGCTGATTTACGTCGGCAAGGTGGCACGGGCAGGCAGAATCACGTACATATACGTGATCTGCCTCCCGCGGGTGGGGGGTCCGACCAGACCCCCCCGGTGCCCGAGGCGGTCTGCTTCTGACCATCCGTTCGTGGCCCCCCCCTCGCGATCGCCGCCGGCCAATCAAATCATTCCTTTGCTGCTGTATGCTAAACAGCAGCAAAGGAAATGATGTCATCTCTCCTCGGCTCGGTATTTTCCATTCCGGTGCCGAGGAGAGAAGACATCTGAGTGAGTGAAAACACACTACACACACAGTAGAACATGCCAGGCATACAAAACACCCCCCTTTACCCCCCGATCCCCCCCAATCACCCCTCCCCCCTGTCACACTGACACCAAGCAGTTTTTTATTTATGTTTTTTTTTTTTCTGATTACTGCATGGTGTCAGTTTGTGACAGTTACTGTGGTAGGGCAGTTAGTGTTAGCCCCCTTTAGGTCTAGGATACCCCCCTAACCCCCCCTAATAAAGTTTTAACCCCTTGATCACCCCCTGTCGCCAGTGTCACTAAGTGATCATTTTTCTGATCGATGTATTAGTGTCGCTGGTGACGCTAGTTAGGGACATAAATATTTAGGTTCGCCATCAGCGTTTTATTGCGACAGGGACCCCCAGTTAACCCTTTCACCACTGATCACCGTATAACTGTTGGGTGACGCTGGTTAGTTTGTTTATTTTTTATAGTGTCAGGGCACCCACCGTTTATTACCTAATAAAGGTTTAGCCCCCTGATTGCCCGGCGGTGATATGCGTCGCCCCAGGCAGCGTCGGATTAGCGCCAGTACCGCTAACACCCACGCACGCAGCATACGCCTCCCTTAGTGGTATAGTATCTGAACGGATCAATATCTGATCAGATCTATACTAGCGTCCCCAGCAGTTTAGGGTTCCCAAAAATGCAGTGTTAGTGGGATCAGCCCAGATACCTGCTAGCACCTGCGTTTTTCCCCTCCGCCCGGCCCAGCCCAGCCCACCCAAGTGCAGTATCCATCGATCACTGTCACTTACAAAACACTAAACGCATAACTGCAGCATTCGCAGAGTCAGGCCTGATCCCTGCGATCGCTAACAGTTTTTTTGGTAGCATTTTGGTGAACTGGCAAACACTAACCCCAAGCAGCGTCGGATTAGCGCCAGTACCGCTAACACCCACGCACGCAGCATACGCCTCCCTTAGTGGTATAGTATCTGATCGGATCAATATCTGATCCGATCAGATCTATACTAGCATCCCCAGCAGTTCAGGGTTCCCAAAAACGCAGTGTTAGCGGGATCAGCCCAGATACCTGCTAGCACATGCGTTTTGCCCCTCCGCCCAGCCCACCCAAGTGCAAAATCGATCGATCACTGTCACTTACAAAACACTAAACGCATAACTGCAGCGTTCGCAGAGTCAGGCCTGATCCCTGCGATCGCTAACAGTTTTTTTGGTAGCGTTTTGGTGAACTGGCAAGCACCAGCGGCCTAGTACACCCCGGTCGTAGTCAAACCAGCACTGCAGTAACACTTGGTGACGTGGCGAGTCCCATAAGTGCAGTTCAAGCTGTTGAGGTGGCAAGCACAAGTAGTGTCCCGCTGCCACCAAGAAGACAAACAGGCCCGTTGTGCCCATAATGCCCTTCCTGCTGCATTCGCCAATCCTAATTGGGAACCCACCGCTTCTGCAGCGCCCGTACTTCCCCCATTCACATCCCCAACCAAATGCAGTCAGCTGCATGAGAGGCATTTTTATGTCCTCCCGAGTACCCCTACCCAACGAACCCCCCCAAAAAGATGTTGTGTCTGCAGCAAGCGCGGATATAGGCGTGACACCCGCTATTATTGTCCCTCCTGTCCTGACAATCCTGGTCTTTGCATTGGTGAATGTTTTGAACGCTACCATTCACTAGTTGAGTATTAGCGTAGGGTACAGCATTGCACAGACTAGGCACACTTTCACAGGATCTCCCAAGATGCCATCGCATTTTGAGAGACCCGAACCTGGAACCGGTTACAGTTATAAAAGTTAGTTACAAAAAAAGTGTAAAAAAAAATATATATATATATAAAAAAAAAATATATATTTTTGTCGTTTTATTGTTCTCTCTCTATTGTTCTGCTCTTTTTTACTGTATTCTATTCTGCAATGTTTTATTGTTATTATGTTTTATCATGTTTGCTTTTCAGGTATGCAATTTTTTATACTTTACCGTTTACTGTGCTTTATTGTTAACCATTTTTTTTGTCTTCAGGTACGCCATTCACGACTTTGAGTGGTTATACCAGAATGATGCCTGCAGGTTTAGGTATCATCTTGGTATCATTCTTTTCAGCCTGCGGTTGGCTTTCATGTAAAAGCAATCGTAGTGGCTAATTAGCCTCTAGACTGCTTTTACAAGCAGTAGGAGGGAATGCCCCCCACCATCTTCCGTGTTTTTCTCTGGCTCTCCTGTCTCAACAGGGAACCTGAGAATGCAGCCGGTGATTCAGCCAGCTGACCATAGAGCTGATCAGAGACCAGAGTGGCTCCAAAAATCTCTATGGCCTAAGAAACCGGAAGCTACGAGCATTTTATGACTTAGATTTCGCCGGATGTAAATAGCACCATTGGGAAATTGGGAAAGCATTTTATCACACCGATCTTGGTGTGGTCAGATGCTTTGAGGGCAGAGGAGAGATCTAGAGTCTAACAGACCCCAATTTTTTCAAAAAAGAGTACCTGTCACTACCTATTGCTATCATAGGGGATATTTACATTCCCTGAGATAACAATAAAAATAATAAAAAAAAAAATGAAAGGAACAGTGTAAAAATAAGATAAAAAAGCAAAAAAAAAAAAAAAAGCACCCCTGTCCCCCCCTGCTCTCGCGCAAAGGCAAACGCAAGCGTCGGTCTAGCACAAATGTAAACAGCAATTGCACCATGCATGTGAGGTATCACCGCGAACGTCAGATCGAGGGCAGTAATTTTAGCAGTAGACCTCCTCTGTAAATCTAAAGTGGTAACCTTTAAAGGCTTTTAAAAATGTATTTAGTTTGTCGCCACTGCACGTTTGTGCACAATTTTAAAGCATGTCATGTTTGGTATCCATGTACTCGGCCTAAGATCATCTTTTTTATTTCATCAAACATTTGGGCAATATAGTGAGTTTTAGTGCATTAAAAATGTAAAAAGTGTGTTTTTTCCCCAAAAAATGCGTTTGAAAAATCGCTGCGCAAATACTGTGTCAAAAAAAAAATGAAACACCCACTATTTTAATCTGTAGGGCATTTGCTTTAAAAAAAATATATAATGTTTGGGGGTTCAAAGTAATTTTCTTGCAAAAAAAAATAATTTTTTCATGTAAACAAAAAGTGTCAGAAAGGGCTTTGTCTTCAAGTGGTTAGAAGAGTGGGTGATGTGTGACATAAGCTTCTAAATGTTGTGCATAAAATGCCAGGACAGTTCAAAACCTCCCCAAATGACCCCATTTTGGAAAGTAGACACCCCAAGCTATTTGCTGAGAGTCATGTAGAGTCCATGGAATATTTTATATTGTGGCACAAGTTGCGGGAAAGAGACAATTTTTTTTTTTCCCCACATGTGTGAGACTTTTTGGGAGCCTAGCAGCGCACAGGACCCCGAAAACCAAGCACCGCCTTCAGGATTTCTAAGGGCGTAAATTTTTGATTTCACTCTTCACTGCCTATCACAGTTTCGGAGGCCATGGAATGCCCAGGTGGCACAAACCCCCCCAAATGACCCCATTTTGGAAAGTAGACACCCCAAGCTATTTGCTGAGAGGTATAGTGAATATTTTGCAGACCTCACTTTTTGTCACAAGGTTTTGAAAATCGAAAAAAAAAAGTTTTTTCTTGTCTTTCTTCATTTTCAAAAACAAATGAGAGCTGCAAAATACTCACCATGCCTCTCAGCAAATAGCTTGGGGTGTCTACTTTCCAAAATGGGGTCATTTGGGGGGGTTTTGTGCCACCTGGGCATTCCATGGCCTCCGAAACTGTGATAGGCAGTGAAGAGTGAAATCAAAAATTTACACCCTTAGAAATCCTGAAGGCGGTGATTGGTTTTCGGGGCCCCGTACGCGGCTAGGCTCCCAAAAAGTCCCACACATGTGGTATCCCCATACTCAGGAGAAGCAGCTAAATGTATTTTGGGGTGCAATTCCACATATGCCCATGGCCTGTGTGAGCAATATATCATTTAGTGACAACTTTGTGCAAAAAAAAAAAATTGTCACTTCCCGCAACTTGTATCAAAATATAAAATATTACATGGACTCAACATGCCTCTCAGCAAATAGCTTGGGGTGTCTACTTTCCAAAATGGGGTCATTTGGGGGGGGTTGTGCCATCTGGGCATTTTATGGCCTTCAAAACTGTGATAGGTAATGGAGGAGTGAAATCAAAAATTTATGCCCTGAATGCGGTGATTGGTTTTGGGGCCCGTACGCGGCTAGGCTCCCAAAAAAGTCCCACACATGTGGTATCCCCGTACTCAGGAGAAGCAGCTGAATGTATTTTGGAGTGCAATTCCACATATGCCCATGGCCTGTGTAAGCAATATATCATTTAGTGACAACTTTTTGTAAATATTTTTTTTTTTCATTATTCAATCACTTGGGACAAAAAAAAAATATTCAATGGGTTCAACATGCCTCTCAGCAATTTCCTTGGGGTGTCTACTTTCCAAAATAGGGTCATTTGGGGGGGTTTTGTACTGCCCTGCCATTTTAGCACCTCAAGAAATGACATAGGCAGTCATAAACTAAAAGCTGTGTAAATTCCAGAAAATGTACCCTAGTTTGTAGACGCTATAACTTTTGCGCAAACCAATAAATATATGCTTATTGACTTTTTTTTACCAAAGACATGTGGCCGAATACATTTTGGCCTAAATGTATTACTAAAATTGAGTTTATTGGATTTTTTTATAACAAACAGTAGAAAATATCATTTTTTTCAAAATTTTCGGTCTTTTTCCGTTTATAGCGCAAAAAATAAAAACGGCAGAGGTGATCAAATACCATCAAAAGAAAGCTCTATTTGTGGGAAGAAAAGGATGCAAATTTCATTTGGGTACAGCATTGCATGACCGCGCAATTAGCAGTTAAAGCGACGCAGTGCCAAATTTGAAAAAGTCCTCTGGTCCTTAGGCAGCATAATGGTCCGGGCTGAAGTGGTTAATTTATGCCCCAAACACACAATCGGAAATTCAGCCAGCAAAAGACCGATGAGAGCTTTTGGTCAGAAAATGCGACCGTGTGTATGCTCCATCGGACTTTTGCTGGCCGAATTTCCACCAGCAAAAGATTGAGAGCGTGTTCTCAATTTTCCCCGACGGAAAAAGTTTTGATCGGAAATTCCGTTTGTGTGTATGCAATTCCGATGTGCAAAAAAACATGCATGCTCAGAATCCTGTATGAGACGGAGCCGCTCAGTCTGGTAAAACTAGCATTCGTAATGGAGATGGCACATTCGTTACACGGCAAATTTTTAAATCTTTAAATGCAGCACATTCTTTTCTTCTTTATAATGCTAGAAGAATGAAATTGTTTTGCTGCTCATATTCACACAGAGTTCTCACAAACTTCTTTCTTTATTATTTCTCGTGATCTCATGAATAATCTTTTTTGTTTCCCCCTAATCATTTTTTTTCCATCAAAATCTCCTGTTGTATTTTTTTTATTTTTTATTATTTTATAGTCCTCTTCATATTTTTTATTTTTTGTATGTCATGTTTCCACAACACCATTATTATCTTGTATTTGTAAACCTCAAGGAGTTTGTTTGGTGTCCCTTGTTAATTTGACATTGTATTTAGGAAATGTACCTGTCTACTCACCAAAAAACTGTCCTATTTAAAGAATAACACATAGGCAACTATTTTCATATAAAAAAATCTCCATTTATTCTGGCTCATAACAAAATAAAGAGGGAAGGCAACGTTGGAGAAACTGCTGTAATTTGTGAAGCCTTTGTACCCCAGGGCAGACATCAACTCTTTGGTAAAAATAATTGGTAGCTTGAGAAGTCCATATAGAAGGGAGCACAACCTGGTCCAGGACTCCCAGAGATCACGAACAGCAGCAGATGACATGTACACTAGTATAAGCCGAGATTTTCAGCCCTTTTTTAAGGCTGAAAGTGCCCCCTCGGTTTATACTCGAGTCACCGCCGTCTGCCTACATGATCAGCGTATCATGCAGACAGACAGCGGCCATTCCAGTGTTCAAAAGCCACGCCTCCTCCTCATCTGTGATAGGCAGAACACTCCATTTCCCAGCAGTCAGTGTTCAGCCTAACACAGACATCCTCTCATCCTCATCTGTGGTATGAGGATGAGGGGATGTCCGTGATAGGCTGAACACTGACTTCTGGGAAATTGAGTGTTCTGCCAATCACAGACGAGGAGGAGGCGTGGCTTTTGAACACTGGAATGGCTGCCAAATGTTTGTATGACATGCTAATCGGTGGATGCAGAGCGGCACACGGAGAATGCAGATCGGCACAGGAGGTATGCACAGGACACAGATTGGCACAGGACACAGATCAGCACAGGAGACATGCACAGGACACAGATCAGCACAGGAGACATGCACTGGACACAGATCAGCACAGGAGACATGCACTGGACACAGATCAGCACAGGAGACATGCACTGGACACAGATCAGCACAGGAGACATGCACTGGACACAGTTTGGCACAGGAGACATGCACTGGACACAGTTTGGCACAGGAGACATGCACTGGACACAGTTTGGCACAGGACACAGATCAGCACAGGAGACATGCACAGGACACAGATTGGCACAGGACACAGATTGGCACAGGAGGCATGCACAGGACACAGATTGGCACAGGAGGCATGCACAGGACACAGATCAGCACAGGAGGCATGCACAGGACACAGATTGGCACAGGACACAGATTGGCACAGCAGGCATGCACAGGACACAGATTGGCACAGGACACAGATTGGCACAGCAGGCATGCACAGGACACAGGTAGGCCACAATGGACACAGGAAGGTATACACAGGACACAGTGAGGTAGGCAGATCTGCACAGGTAGGCATGCACAGGACACATGGAGGTATGCAATAGACACGATGAGGTATACAGCTGCAGATGGGCATTGTTGACCCTCTTTTCCACTTACAGTAGCTGCTGCATTTCTCACCCTAGGCTTATACTTGAGTCAATAAGTTTTCCCAGTTTTTTGTGGTAAATTAGGGGCCTCGGCTTATATTCGGATCAACCTATACTCGAGTATATACGGTATGTCTCCAGGCTGTGGTACTACAACAACCTGCATCTTCTGTCAGACCAGACTGAAGCCAGGCAATAACTTTCTTCTCTTTGCTGCCACCTTCCCTCCACGCTGCCCTGCAACCTTCCCTACACCCTTCCCTGGAGGCTGTGGCTCTGGTGGTGAACTTGCAGCAGGAGGAGGAGGAGGATGGGTGAGCGCACATAAGTGGACGCCATCCGTCATTTGGCAACTCAACCCCTTATGGATGGCCTCAAAAATGTTTTTTTCTTGTATTTTTCCTGTTTTTTTTCCACTGTACTGGAGTCCGGTGCATTTTTAATGCATTCCAATGCACTTTTGATACGTTTTACCACGTTCCAGTACAGTCCAGTGCAGGAAGAATGCAGGATGTTCTACTTTTTTTTTCTGGAACTGGAATACCCTGTTACTGACTGCACTGGTTGTGAACTATGCCATTGGAAACCATATAATCTATTTCCCATGCATTTTTGTTGCAAAAAAAAAAAAATGCACTGGACTGCATGTGGTGTGAACTGACCCTTAAGGCTGCATTACCACTCATTGGTGACGGCCCTTCAAACGTGGCAAGCAAGTGTTTTGAACAGAAAAGACACAAAAAGCTCAAAAAGATACTTTGTCGCATGCAGGGAATCCCGCTGAAATGAACAACCTGCCCTTTGTGTGAAGTATGGCAACGTGATAAAAAAAGTATGAAAAACGCACATGTGTGCAACTGCGCTACATAGCTGCCATAACCCCGGTATTTTTTTAAACAGCAGGTGATCCGGCGTCCAATAAAAGCGGTCCCAGCAATGGAATCGCCACGGGATCACTTTTATAGGCGGCGGGAGAGGTGCCCCCCACCCCGCACGCTTTCCAATTGTTTCCCTGTGTACCAGAGCTGTCGGTAAGGGGGGGAAACAATCCGATCCCTGGAGCGATGGGCAGGAAGTCAAGTGAGGGCGAGATGGCCCCCACTGGACTCTATGACCTTGGCGGACCAGAGCGATGGCAAACATCACTTCCACCCTCCGGACAAATATGACGTTCCAAATGTGGCATGTAAGGGGGGTGAGGAGTGCTTAAAGCAGAGTTCCACTTTTGGGTGGAACTCCGCTTTAAGTGGCTAGGCAAATTCACTGGAATGAAGCTCAGTCAGTGACTTTGAAAAGTACAACTTTATTTAAAAAATTTAATAAATACACGGTTGCTCTATATCTTGAAATATCAGGAATTTATTTATGAGGACTTAAAAAAATTACTAAGAGCTCCACTTTATTATACACAATGATAGCATTCAGAATTGTTTTGTTTTTTTTATATACCTTTTTTTTTTATAACCTTTGACATTTACAATCAAAGTACCTGACAAAAGTGAAAAGGAGTGTAGCTGGGACAAACTAAGAGCAGGTGAAGACACCCACTTAAAGCCAAAAGCAAAAATGTAACATCTATCTGATTCTTAGATGAGATGGCTGCATTCCTTTACTTTTTTATGGTTTTTATTTTCACCCAGTGATCCTGCCAGTAAGTTTGCGTTTTTCCACCTTCTTTTAACAGACCACGCTGTCCAGCAAAAGTGACAGTTAGAGTGTGGAGACAAACCATTTACCACTGACAGGGGTGCTTATAATGATCAGCATTTGTTCAGTTATGTAAACCTTTATACCCAAGGTTGCATTCCCACCTGAGTGTAGCATCTTTGAGGGTTTTTTCGGCATTTTTTTCTGTGAGATTTTGGCGTCTTCTTCTGCACGATTTGCATGTTTTTATATAACAATTTTTTTATTATCATTAGCCAATAGAGAAAACTGTTGCCTCATTTTTTTGCTATGTTTTTCTGCTTTTTTAGCTATTCCATCAGCTTTTATTTCTTTTTTATAATTTATTTATTTTATTATTCATTTATTATTGTTGTTTTTTTTGGGGTAGGGTAAGGGGTTAGAGTTAAGGTTAGGATTCAGGGTTAGGGTTATTTATTATTATTATATGTTAGGGTTAGGGTGTTAATATTATCAATACTAATAAAACTAATAATACAAATGTAGAATAAATACACAAATAAATAAAAATAATCATAAATAAATATTAAATACATACAATAAATGAATACTATGTAATAATAAATAAATAATTAACCCCTAACCCTTAAAAAAATAACAAAAAAAATAACTAAACACCCTAACCCAAAATATATAAATTAATAGGAATAATTATATATTTTATCGATTTTGGGTGTTGATTTATTATTATTATTATTAATAATGTAATTAATTTCTTTTTAAGGTTAGCGGTTATTTATTATGTATTTATTATTGCATAATTTTAATTTATTTTATTTATTTATGAATTATTTATTGATGTTCTTCAAATATTTGTGTATTTATTTTACATGTATGTATTTATATATTAATACAATTTTTTATTTTTTTTTACATTTTTTCATTTGAGCAGCGCTCCCAAATACCCTGCCCATTGAAATAAATGGGCAGTGCTTAAAAAGTGTCTAAAAAGCATTTCAGAAGTACTGCAACACGGGTGCTTTTAACCACTTCATTGTTTGCTAGTGGGGGTTAAAAGCGCCCCGCTAGCGGACGAAAAGTGCTGCCTAAACAGCGATAAAGCTAAAATGAGCAGCGCTTTACCACTAATGCACGGCGGCCCCAGTGTGAAAAAGGTCTAATAAAATTAAACGATAGCAGTCACCACATTTAAGAACTGATAATGTGTAATATATTACATTTTTGTTTTGGGATTTAGAATTGCTTTAGTATTACTTTAAGAGGGTCTGTCTAAGCCCCACCTGCCTCCTTCGCCATTTTTGCTGACTGCAAGAAAAAGGACCTCAAAAAAACATGTGTATTGTGATACTTTGCATCCCACAGCCCATAAGAAGCAGGAGCCCATATCACTGGTGAAGTGGATTTTTTATTACACTCTCATCTCTATAAAATGATGGCCATTAATACAGTGGCTTGCGAAAGTATTCGGCCCCCTTTGAACTTTTCAACCTTTTGCCACATTTCAGGCTTCAAACATAAAGATATAACATTTAAATTTTTTGTGAAGAATCACCAACAAGTGGGACACAATTGTGAAGTGGAACGAAATCTATTGGATATTTTAAACTTTTTTAGCAATTAAAAAACTGAAAAGTGGTGCGTGCAAAATTATTCTGCCCCTTTACTTTCAGTGCAGCAAACTCACTCCAGAAGTTCAGAGAGGATCTCTGAATGATCCAATGTTGTCCTAAATGACTGATGGTGATAAATAGAATCCACCTGTGTGTAATCAAGTCTCTGTATAAATGCACCTGCTCTGTGATAGTCTCAGGGTTCTGATGAAAGCGCAGAGAGCATCATGAAGACCAAGGAACACACCAGGCAGGTCCGTAATACTGTTGTGGAGAAGTTTAAAGCCGGATTTGGATACAAAAAGATTTCCCAAGCTTTAAACATCCCAAGGAGCACTGTGCAAGCGATCATTTTGAAATGGAAGGAGTATCAGACCACTGCAAATCTACCAAGACCTGGCTGTCCCTCTAAACTTTCAGCTCAGACAAGGAGAAGACTGATCAGAGATGCAGCCAAGAGGCCCATGATCACTCTGGATGAACTGCAGAGAACTACAGCTGAGGTGGGAGAGTCTGTCCATAGGACAACAATCAGTCGTACACTGCACAAATCTGGCCTTTATGGAAGAGTGGCAAGAAGAAAGCCATTTCTCAAAGATATCCATAAAAAGTCTCATCTAAAGTTTGCCACAAGCCACCTGGGAGACACACCAAACATGTGGAAGAAGGTGCTCTGGTCCGATGAAACCAAAATCGAACTTTTTGGCCACAATGCAAAACGATATGTTTGGCGTAAAAGCAACACAGCTCATCACACTCAACACACCATCCCCACTGTCAAACATGGAACAGGGAAGATGGTTAAAATTGAGGGGAAGATGGATGCAGCCAAATACAGGACCATTCTGGATGAAAACCTGTTGGAGTCTGCAAAAGACCTGAAACTGGGATGGAGATTTATCTTCCAACAAGACAATGATCCCAAACATACAGCAAAATCTACAAAGGAATGGTTCACAAATAAACATATCCAGGTGAATGGCCAAGTCAAAGTCCAGACCTGAATCCAATCGAGAATCTGTGGAAAGAGCTGAAAACTGCTGTTCACAAACGCTCTCCATCCAACCTCACTGAGCTCGAGCTGTTTTGCAAGGAAGAATGGGCAAGAATTTCAGTCTCCCAATGTGCAAAACTGATAGAGACATACCCCAAGCGACTTGCAGCTGTAATCGCAGCCAAAGGTGGCTCTACAAAGTATTAACGCAAGGGGGGCGAATAATTTTGCACGCCCCACTTTTCATTTTTTTATTAGTTAAAAAAGTTTCAAAAATCCAAAAGATTTCGTTCCACTTCACAATTGTGTCCCACTTGTTGGTGATTCTTCACAAAAAATTAAAATTTTATATCTTTATGTTTGAAGCCCGAAATGTGGCAAAAGGTTGAAAAGTTCAAGGGGGCCGAATACTTTCGCAAGCCACTGTAAATTCCTGTAAGATGCCATCCATCCATACTGGTCCATCATTAAGAAGGAAAGTTGTGTTCTTTGGGTGCTAAAGAACTGGTTCCCAAATGTCTCTGATTAGATTGTCCAAACGCTTAATCCTTACACGTTGTGGATGTTGATGATACCATTAATTATTACTTTATTTGTCTTGTTACTAAAGGTTCAGTCATGGTAATAAGCACGAAAAAGCAAGCAGTGACAGTTGGTGGCAACGTGACCCTCCAGTGCAGGCTGCAGGCCAGCTGAATTTTCCAAATTACATGGCAGAAGGAGACAGGCAACCACACCAGGCCGGTGGCTACCTGCAGCAAAATGTACGGCGAGAGGATACTGGGACACTTACAGTCAGGTCCATAAATATTAGGCAAAATATAACAAATAATTCTGTGCTGCCCAAAAAGAATAAGCAGCTGACACGGCCAATAGGATATGTGCATAAATCAGAGGATAAAATAAATGTAGCGCTAATATGACAAATAAAATAACCATAGAAGACCCGTTACATCCTCAAATAGACAAACCCAAAGAAAAGGGGGCAACAAAAAAGTACATCCAAAAAAGTAAAGTCCTCAGTGCGCATGTGACTCATATAAGATAGTGACAGTCCTCAATGTAAATGAGACTTCATAAATAGATCAGTGTGCATGTGACATCTTGAATAGAAAAAACACCACCACCGACAATAGGGAGGCTTACTGGAATGTTTGAACCCAAAAAAGTACTTCAATTGGGTCAAACAAGCTTGAATGATAAACGGTTGATGGAATTCCATGGAGGTTGTAAAAAGTTCATAAGATGATCTGTAGACCGATATATCCCTCAGGGGTGATGCCCACAGTGGAAGGTGGTTATATTAAATAAGAAAAAACAAAGGAAGGCCACATAGTGTAACTCCGTGTGACAGACTCACCCGGGATAAAGGCTTTTGGAGGGGACTGAATGTGAGCCTCTTGCCTACAGATCATGGGCCCTGGCATTTGGGGTACCCTTGAGGTGTTGTTACTTTGGCTTCGGGTCCTTGTCCCCCAGGACACACAGACTCTGGGGACCCTGTATTTGCCATAGTAGCAATAGAGACTGAGTCATACTGTTGGGACTCATACTGTGAGAAGATGCTAATGTCATCAACTCCACTCACCCGTGACACTCCGTATAAAATGTGTACCAATTTATTTAAAAAAGAGAAAATACACTCACATGAAAATGGATAAAAACAGCGCTGTGTAAATAAAATGGTGGCAGTGGGGTCCTACCAACGCGTTTCGTCTCCTTGGACATCGTCAGTGAAGCAAGCCATCATTAGGCTGAAAAAACAAAACAAACCCATCAGAGAGATAGCAAAAACATTAGGTGTGGCCAAATCAACTGTTTGAAACATCCTTAAAAAGAAAGAATGCACCGGTGAGCTTAGCAATACCAAAAGACCCCGAAGACCACAGAAAACAACTGTGGTGGATGACCGAAGAATTCTTTCCCTGGTGAAGAAAACACCCTTCACAACAGTTGGCCAGATCAAGAACACTCTCCAGGAGGTAGGTGTATGTGTGTCAAAGTCAACAATCAAGAGAAGACTTCACCAGAGTGAATACAGAGGGTTCACCGCAAGATGTAAACCATTGGTGAGCCTCAAAAACAGGAAGGCCAGATTAGAGTTTGCCAAACATCTAAAAAAGCCTTCACAGTTCTGGAACAACACAGATGAGACCAAGATCAACTTGTACTAGAGTGATGGGAAGAGTATGGAGAAGGAAAGGAACTGCTCATGATCCAAAGCATACCACCTCATCAGTGAAGCATGGTGGTGGTAGTGTCATGGTGTGGGCATGTATGGCTGCCAATGGAACTAGTTCTCTTCTATTTATTGATGATGTGACTGCTGAGAAAAGCAGCAGGATGAATTCTGAAGTGTTTCGGGCAATATTATCTGCTTATATTCAGCAAAATGCTTCAGAATTCATTGGACGGCGCTTCACAGTGCAGATGGACAATGACCCGAAGCATACTGCGAAAGCAATCAAAGAGTTTTTTAATGGAAAGAAGTGGAATGTTATGTAATGGCCAAGTCAATCACCTGACCTGAATCCGATTGAGCATGCATTTCACTTGCTGAAGACAAAACTGGAGGGAAAATGCCCCAAGAACAAGCAGGAACTGAAGACAGTTGCAGTAGAGGCCTGGCAGAGCATCACCAGGGATGAAACCCAGCGTCTGGTGATGTCTATGCATTCCAGACTTCAGGCTGTAATTGACTGCAAAGGATTTGCAACCAAGTATTAAAAAGTGAAAGTTTGATGGATGATTGTTAATCTGTCCCATTACTTTTGGTGCCTTAAAAAGTGGGAGGCACATATACAAACTGTTGTAATTCCTACACCGTTCACCTGATTTGGATGTAAATACCCTCTAAATAAAAGCTGAAAGTCTGCAGTTAAAGCACATCTTGTTCGTTTAATTTCAAATTCATTGTGGTGGTGTATAAAGCCAAAAAGATTAGAATTGTGATGATGTCACAATATTTATGGACCTGACTGTGTATATATATATATATATATATATATATATATATATATATATATATATATATATATATATATAAGTGAACAATAAAGTGTAATGTGCATCAGTAAACAGCCAGTAGATATATCAAACAACTTCCAGTAAATATATCAAACAAACATCCACAATTAGTGTGAGGTTGTCATGATCTGTTACCCCATCACGTGCATCATTGTTGTAATTAAAGGTCAACAATAAACACAAAATATAAATAAAGTGCAAAGTGCATCAATGAACAGCCAGCAAATATAGCAAAAAACATCCATAGTTTATGTGAAGTTTTCTGATGTATTACACCATCACCACTGCCAAAAGCAGGTGTGAAGAATACAGACACCCGGTGAGTAAAGGTAAGTATATTACTTGCCAAACCACCATGACCTCTTTAATTAAAAAGATAGGTGAGGTGGGGCTTTGATAAAAATCTGTAAGCTGTACTGGTACCGGATGGATAAGCCAGGGGAAGCTCCGCCACATTGATGTTTTCAGAAAAAAAAAAATGGAAAAGTCAATACCATAGCGCAATTCCGTTTATTTAAAAGATGAGTATAAAAACAGGCCAAGTGGCCCCTTACTTTAAAAGTGCCTTCCCTGGGCACTGAAGGCAACAGGCTTAGCAATGTCAGGTGTGCTGTGAAGCAGCCGCCTCGCCTGCTCGCGCTTGTGATGAATTGGCCTGCGTTCCACCGCCTGGACAGCTAAAACCGGAAGTGGCTGGAAAGGATAGTGTGACCAGGATAAGCCTCGACGTACGTTTCGTCGTAATGACGTCATCAGGAAGCGTCCCGGTCACTGGGTGGATACGTTTTTATTCCCCCTGATTCAATGAGATTGGTCAAATGAGTATTAGAGAACTAGAGCCATCTAGTGGGTATGTTTTGTGATGGAATCAGTCAAGTAAAAGATAAAAGGCTGATGCCATCAAGTGGATGATAAAAATATCTCTTGCCTCGGGCAAAAGTGAGCGCTGCTGTTCACATTTCACCTGGTTACCACATTGGTATGTAACATGTACAAGATATATAAACAAATATATGTAAAGAAATATTATAAAAATAATGATGATAACAAATAGATGACAACAATTAAAATTTAGCAGTGAACGTAAAATGTATCTGTTTTGATTGAATGAGAATATAGGCTAAGTATTAAACTGCCTCTGTTCATGCAAAAATAAAAGATTGATGACTAGGTGGAGTGATAACAAAGGAGAATTTCTATTGCCTTAAATAAACACAATGGGCATCATTAATCCCCATTAGCCTGACCTATGTGACTAATAGACATGAAGTGCATAGGTGGCTTTCATTGTTTAAATTTAATTTTTTAAAAACAGGGCGTAAATTTCAAAGTTACAACTACCTCTGTTTATACAGCTACTACCTGATATGTCCAATTCCTTGGTTGGGCATGAAGTATGTTAATTATGTAAACTCTGTATGATAACCAGATCCAAGCAGTACTTGAATCAAAAGCCCATTTTACTGCTGCAAGCCCATCTTGTTGTTTAATATTAGTGTAAAAGGATTCTAGATCCATTGTTACTAAAATGTATTTGAATTGGTAGTTACTTTAGAGAGAATGTTTATAAGTTCTCTACTGTCTTTGAGATAGGATTTGCCCACCATCTCCAATGGTTGGAGGAATATGTCTAAATATTCCCCCACTCTCGAGAAAAGGGAACCAATCCCATTCAAAATGGGCCATCCTGGGGGATTATCTTTGGATTTGTGGACTTTGGGAACAATGTAAAGAACGGGGAGTATGGGGGCATGGCGGACAAGATATTTACCTTCTTTTTTATCTAAAATTTTCTTTTTAATTCCCTTTTTCACCCACTCAATGAGTTCACAAATATTTTGTATCATAACACAGAGTGGTGCTGTGGATACAAGTGGGGTAGGGAATGTGCCGCGTGATATGAATAATGGTAGAAAAAGGAAGAGGAGGGACTTTGGACTTTATAGGCACAGTAATACAAAATCAGTAATTAATACAAAAAGTTTATTGAGAAAAACATCTAAAAATACAATTCCATAAAAGTCATAATAGATCTATAAACATATATACTAAATAAGACCGTTGCTGTGCAGAACCATACAACCACAATACTGAACTACTGCACGTGCACTCAACTTATTTGGTCGACCATGGCGAGGCCTGTTCTGAGTGGAACCTGTCCTGTTAAACCGCTGTATGGTCTTTGCCACCATTCTGCAGCTCAGTTTCAGGGTCTTGGCAATCTTCTTATATCCTAGGCCAGTGTTTCTCAACCTTTTTCCAGTCGGGGCACCCTTAAAAAGTATTTTCAGTCTTGAGGCACCCCAGTCCAAGGCTTAGTTCACGCTACTGTGTGTCGCGGAACATGCGCAAAATTGCACTCGTTCCTGACACACAGACAAATGCTCTGCTCTTTAGGGGTGCCATTAATTCTTAATGGTACCTTACACATTGGAAAATGTGGGGTGCTTTTGGTGCAGTGCAATTTAAAAAAAAAAAAAAAGGTTGGGGATTTCCTTCCCTGAATTTTTGTGGTTGGGGAAGCCCATTGAAATGAATGGGCTGCACTACACGCAGCATACAGCAACACAGATGTGAACCAAGGGCTTGTTCACATGTCGGGTTGGAGAGGTGGTAAAAGCACATGGTTAAGCTGTTTTTACCACCCCCAAATTCTTCCCCTTTAGCTGCAGAGACAACAGCTGGGGGTGTACACATGTTGTGGCTGCTGCTGGAGGTATACCCAGGGTGAATGAGGCTGAACTGCAACTACCCTGCAACTGTGTACATTGCACGGTTGTGGTGTAGTGATGCTGCATTAAAACAGGTGGTGAGGAGGCAACATAATGCCTCTTTACCACCTGTCAAATGCCTCTGAAAAGCGATCTATGCATAGGTTGCTTTTCAGAGGAGAAGCATTCCTTGCTGTATCGCAAACAAGACCTACAAAAGCAGTTCTGATGGTACAGGAATGGGGGGGGGGGGTGTCAGGATTAAAAGTAACATACACACACACACATATACAGACACATACACATGCACACACACATACAGACACATACATACAGACGCTTGTACATACGCACATGCAGACACACACACGTACAAACACACATACAGACAGACACATGCACACACACATACATGCACACACACTCACATGCACACACACACACATACAGACACATGCGCACACACACATGTACAAACACACATACAGAGGTACACACACACATACAGACAGACACTCACATTCACACACACATACAGACACATGCACACACACACACACACACACACACACACATGTACAAACACACATACAGACACTCATATGCTCACGCACATACAGACACATGCACACACATACATAGACACATGCACACACACACAGACACATGCACACATACACACACACATACAGACACATGTACAAACACACATACAGACACATGCACACACATGTACAAACACACATACAGACACATGTACACACACACATACAGACAGTCAGACACTCACATGCACACACACATGTATAAAGCCCTTTTAAAACGAATCTAGCTTCTAGCACAGTACCTTTCCAGTTTCCTCATTCAGCCGGGTACTGCACTGTAGGGGGAAGCAGAGAGCACAGCACACTCCCCTGCACTTTACTTTCACTTTGCTGAGGTTGACGGAGCTTCTCACAGTGCCGATGTACAGTTCGGCAGGGGATCCGGAGATCAGGCTCATCTGACAGCCCTTCTCTCCCCTGATCCCGCAGGAAACACCTGAGAACCTCTGATGGCACACCAGTGTGCCGCGGCACACTGGTTGAGAAAGGCTGTCCTAGGCCATCTTTATGTAGAGCAACAATTCTTTTTTTCAGATTCTCAGAGTTCTTTGCCATGAGGTGCCATGTTGTACTTCCAGTGATCAGTATGAGAGAGTGAGAGCGATAACACCAAATTTAACACACCTGCTCCCCATTCACACCTGAGACCTTGTAACACTAACGAGTCACATGACACCGGGGAGGGAAAATGGCTAATTGGGCCCAATTTGGACATTTTCACTTAGGGGTGTACTCACTTTTGTTGCCAGCAGTTTAGACATTAATGGCTGTGTGTTGAGTTATTTTGAGGGAACAGCAAATTTACACTGTTATACAAGCTGTACACTCACTACTTTACATTGTAGCAAAGTGTCATTTCTTCAGTGTTGTCACATGAAAAGATAGAATCAAATATTTACAAAAATGTGAGGGGTGTACTCACTTTTGTGAGATACTGTATGTGTTGCTGGGCAGCCAATGTTTATGTGCTGAGAGCCCTAGCATAAGAAGTGGGCTGTCAAAGACCGCTCTTGGTCCCAGCTAAAGATCAGTAGCTGTGGGACTGGCTTCCGATCGTGTGACCACTGTGACAGCCAATCACAGTGGTCACATGGGTGCCTATCCTTTCCCCTGAGCATTCAGAACTTTTAAAAGGCACACCAAGGTGGGCAGAAAGGGGTTAATGCAAGATTTAACACCTTCCTGCCCAACCTTTAGCAGATTGATGGACGGGCGTGACTTTCTTCCTTCAGAGAGGACATCATATGATGCAGCGGCGTGATCTGTCACCAGACACAACCGATGACCGATCACTGCACCGGCTCGCTGCCGATACCATGTGACTGCTGTGACCAATCACAGCAGGTCACGTGACAGTTGTAAACAATGGATGGCTTCCTTTCATGCCATCCAGTGTGTAGAAATTGTGTTGCTAGCTGTGATTGTGATCACATGGTACAGACAGGGCCAATCACAGGCCATCTGTACTATGTGATTAGCTCTCACCAATCACAGCTAATCACAACAAAACAAACTGAATGAATATGTTATATTGATTAAAATGCTGACTTATAGCAATAAAAATCACTGCTATAAGCAATCATAATGTGTAAAAAAATAAAATAAATTCTGATCACTTCCTCAGAGTAGTAGAATGCTACGAGGACAGAACATTATATTGTTCTGGTCACAGTGTGTTAAAAAGAAATTGTTAAAAAAAAAGAACAAATGTAATAAAAAAAATGAAAACATATTATTTGTTTTTCTTACTGTCAGCCGTCAGTGTCCCTGATCACCAACACACCAGTTATATGATGACACTGTACTGCTCTGTTGACAGTATGTAAAAAAAAAATTGTGACTTTTTTTTTTTTAACCTTAATTTTCAAAAAAATTATCACAAAAAAAATACAAAACTCGCCATGCCTCTTACTAAATAGACTGTCTACTTTATAAAAAGGGATCATTTGGGGGGTATTTGTACTGGCCTGGCATTTTCGGGCCTCAAGAAATGAGATCAGTGCATTGATTTTCAGATATAGAATCCACAAATTATGGGATATATAACTTTCCTGCAGACTAAATAATATACACTGATTTGGGTTATTTTCACCAAAGAAATGTAGCAGAATATATTTTGGCCTAAATTTATGAAGAAAGATTATTTGTTTAAAAAATGTTATAACAGAAACTAAGAAAAACTTTTCAGTATTTTTTTTATTTATATAGCAAAAATATAAAAACCCAGCAGTGATCAAATATCACCAAACGAAAGCTCTATTTGTGTGAAAAAATTGCACACATTTCATTGAGGTACAGCGTTGCATGACCGCGCAATTGTCATGAAGGGGGTAAAACCTTCTGGAGGTCAAGTGGTTAATATATGTTTTAAAAATATTAATGGTGACTTTTTAAATGACATTACAATTGGATTTTAGTGATTGGGTTTACATCTAATTTACTCCCCATCCCCCAATACCTTGCAGCATATCCTGACTTTCCTTGCTCACCGTCCCCTCTGATCAGTGAGTGGAGGGAAGTCTCCTGTACTCTCATGTATACAGGATCATGTGACCTCATCCATGGAGGTGTGTGAAGTATAAACTGTCTGTTCTGCTGTTACCCAACATCAACATTATAACTTTCTTTCTTACACAGACAATTTCCGGTCTGTATGACATTTCCGGTGATGATAGAAATGGTGATCAGTGATTGGTACACATTGTATCCTTTTATTTCACTTCCTACACAGACACGCCCCTCCACTACTCAATGCGTAACTTCATGCCAATAAGCTCCTCCCCCGCCAGCGCCTGATTGGCTGGAGAGGATGAATAAGTAGCCATGTGCGCAGAAACTCCGCCTGGAGTTGCTGATTGACTGCAGGTATCCGCCCACCCTCCAATGTGGGCGAAGTGTCTCCGATCATCTGTACAGAGTGTGAGAGAAGACACCGATCACCGGTGTTGTAGGAGCGGCAGTGCAGAGGTATGGTTGCCATCTCATCCCTTTAAATGCGAACACATATTAATTACACGGGTTCTGTGGCTGATTAAGGTGGTAATTAAACTCACTTGGTGCCTTATGTGCATTTAATTAGCCTCAGAACCCGTGTAATTCATATGTGTTCGGGCTTAAAGGGATGAGGTGGCAACTCTATGCAGAGGGCTGGAGGGGCGGAGCTCCAATCTCAGCCGAGAGACGGGGAAACCGATCTCGGCACAACACCGACAACGGCAACATGCTTCCCCATCCCCCGTCCTCTGCGGGGAGGCTACAGAGTGACTTCTCCACTCGCTGTGCAGTGTGTCCCCTCCCCCCACCTTTGTTCACTATTCTCAGATGCTGCAGAGCTTCATGGAGGGAGGAGGGGGGGCTGCTCAGTGTTGTGGTGTGTGGCACCTGTGGGGTTCCCAACCCCCCCTTTCCTGCATCCTAAAATGCCCCCCCGCCTCTCCACCCTAAACAATAACCTCCCTACCTCTCCACCCTAAACAATAACCTCCTTGCCTCTCCACCCTAAACAATAACCCCCCTCCCTGCCTCTCCACCCTAAACAATAACCACCCTCCCCGTCTCTCCACCCTAAACAAACCCCCCTCCCTGCCTCTCCACCCGAAACAGTAACCCCCCTCCCTGCCTCTCCACCCTAAACAATATCCACCCTCCCTGCCTCTCCACCCGAAACAGTAACCCCTCTCCCTACCTCTCCACCCTAAACAATAACCCCCCTGTCTCTCCACCCTAAACAATAACCCCCTCCCTGCCTCTCCATCCTAAACAATAACCCCCCTCCCTGCCTCTCCACCCTAAACAAAAAACCCCCCTCCCTGCCTCTCCACCCTAAACAATAACCCGCTCCCTGCCTCTCCACCCTAAACAATAACCTCCCTCCCTGCCTCCACCCTAAACAATAACCCCCTCCCTGCCTCTCCATCCTAAACAATAACCCCCCTCCCTGCCTCTCCACCCTAAACAAAAAACCCCCCTCCCTGCCTCTTCACCCTAAACAATAACCCCCTCCCTGCCTGTCCATCCTAAACAATAACCCCCCTCCCTGCCTCTCCACCCTAAACAATAACCCCCCTCCCTGCCTCTCCACCCTAAACAATAACCCCCCCTCCCTGCCTCTCCACCCTAAACAATAACCTCCCTACCTTTCCACCCTAAACAATAACCCTCTCCCTCCCTCTCCACCCTAAACAATAACCCCCTCCCTACCTCTCCACCCTAAACAATAACCTCCCTACCTTTCCACCCTAAACAATAACCCTCTCCCTCCCTCTCCACCCTAAACAATAACCCCCTCCCTGCCCCTCCACCCTAAACAATAACCTCCTTGCCTCTCCACCCTAAACAATAACCACCCTCCCCGTCTCTCCACCCTAAACAAACCCCCCTCCCTGCCTCTCCACCCTAAACAATAACCACCCTCCCCGTCTCTCCACCCTAAACAAACCCCCCTCCCTGCCTCTCCACCCGAAACAGTAACCCCCCTCCCTGCCTCTCCACCCTAAACAATATCCACCCTCCCTGCCTCTCCTCCCTAAACAAACCCCCCTCCCTGCCTCTCCACCCGAAACAGTAACCCCTCTCCCTACCTCTCCACCCTAAACAATAACCCCCCTGTCTCTCCACCCTAAACAATAACCCCTCTCCCTACCTCTCCACCCTAAACAATAACCCCCCTGTCTCTCCACCCTAAACAATAACCCCCCTCCCTGCCTCTCCATCCTAAACAATAACCCCCCTCCCCGCCTCTCCACCCTAAACAATAACCTCCCTGCCTCTCCACCCTAAACAATAACCTCCTCTCCACCCTAAACAATAACCCCCCTCCCTGCCTCTCCACCCTAAACAATAACCTCCCTGCCTCTCCACCCTAAACAATAACCCCCCTCCCTGCCTCCCCACCCTAAACAATAACCTCCTCTCCACCCTAAACAATAACCCCCCTCCCTGCCCCTCCACCCTAAACAATAACCTCCCTCCCTGCCTCTCCACCCGAAACAGTAACCCCTCTCCCTACCTCTCCACCCTAAACAATAACCCCCCTCCCTGCCTCTCCACCCTAAACAATAACCCCCCTCCCTGCCCCTCCACCCTAAACAATAACCCCCTCCCTGCCTCTCCATCCTAAACAATAACCCCCCTCCCTGCCTCTCCACCCTAAACAAAAAACCCCCCTCCCTGCCTCTCCACCCTAAACAATAACCCGCTCCCTGCCTCTCCACCCTAAACAATAACCTCCCTCCCTGCCTCCACCCTAAACAATAACCCCCTCCCTGCCTCTCCATCCTAAACAATAACCCCCCTCCCTGCCTCTCCACCCTAAACAAAAAACCCCCCTCCCTGCCTCTTCACCCTAAACAATAACCCCCTCCCTGCCTGTCCATCCTAAACAATAACCCCCCTCCCTGCCTCTCCACCCTAAACAATAACCCCCCTCCCTGCCTCTCCACCCTAAACAATAACCTCCTCTCCACCCTAAACAATAACCTCCTCTCCACCCTAAACAATAACCACCCTCCCCGTCTCTCCACCATAAACAATATCCACCCTCCCTGCCTCTCCTCCCTAAACAAACCCCCCTCCCTGCCTCTCCACCCTAAACAATAACCCCCCTCCCTGCCTCTCAACCCTAAACAATAACCTCCCTCCCTGCCTCTCCACCCTAAACAATAACCTCCCTGCCTCTCCACCCTAAACAATAACCCCCCTCCCTGCCTCTCCACCCTAAACAATAACCTCCTCTCCACCCTAAACAATATCCCCCCTCCCTGCCTCTCCACCCTAAACAATAACCCCCTCCCTGCCTCTCCACCCTAAACAATAACCCCCCTCCCTGCCTCTCCACCCTAAACAATAACCTCCTCTCCACCCTAAACAATAACCACCCTCCCCGTCTCTCCACCCTAAACAATATCCACCCTCCCTGCCTCTCCTCCCTAAACAAACCCCCCTCCCTGCCTCTCCACCCTAAACAATAACCCCCCTCCCTGCCTCTCCACCCTAAACAATAACCCCCTCCCCGTCTCTCCACCCTAAACAATAACCCCCTCCCTGCCTCTCCACCCTAAACAATAACCCCCCTCCCTGCCTCTCCACCCTAAACAATAACCCCCCCTCCCTGCCTCTCCACCCTAAACAATAACCCCCCTCCCTGCCTCTCCACCCTAAACAATAACCCCCCTCTATGCCTATCCACCCTAAACAATAACCCCCCCTCCCTGCCTCTCCACCCTAAACAATAACCCCCCTCCCTGCCTCTCCACCCTAAACAATAACCTCCTCTCCACCCTAAACAATAACCCCCCTCCCTGCCCCTCCACCCTAAACAGTAACCCCCCTCCCTGCCTCTCCACCCTAAACAATAACCTCCCTGCCTCTCCACCCTAAACAATAACCTCCCTGCCTCTCCACCCTAAACAATAACCCCCCTCCCTGCCTTCCCTGCCTCTCCACCCTAAACAATAACCCCCCTCCCTGCCTCTCCACCCTAAACAATAACCCCCCTCCCTGCCTCTCCACCCTAAACAATAACCCCCCTCCCTGTCTCTCCACCCTAAACAATAACCTCCTCTCCACCCTAAACAATAACCACCCTCCCCGTCTCTCCACCCTAAACAATATCCACCCTCCCTGCCTCTCCTCCCTAAACAAACCCCCCTCCCTGCCTCTCCACCCTAAACAATAACCCCCCTCCCTGCCTCTCCACCCTAAACAATAACTCCCCTCCCTACCTCTCCACCCTAAACAATAACCCCCCCTCCCTGTCTCTCCACCCTAAACAATAACCTCCCTCCCTGCCTCTCCATCCTAAACAATAACCCCCCTCCCTGCCTCTCCACCCTAAACAATAACCTCCCTCCCTGCCTCCACCCTAAACAATAACCTCCCTCCCTGCCTCTCCACCCTAAACAAAAAACCCCCTCCCTACCTCTCCACCCTAAACAATAACCCCCTCCCTCCCTCTCCACCCTAAACAATAACCTCCCTCCCTGCCTCTCCACCCTAAACAATAACCTCCCTCCCTGCCTCTCCACCCTAAACAATAACCTCCCTGCCTCTCCACCCTAAACAATAACCCCCCTCCCTGCCTCTCCACCCTAAACAATAACCTCCTCTCCACCCTAAACAATAACCCCCCTCCCTGCCTCTCCACCCTAAACAATAACCTCCTCTCCACCCTAAACAGTAACCCCCCCTCCCTGCCCCTCCACCCTAAACAATAACCCCCCTCCCTGCCCCTCCACCCTAAACAATAACCCCCCCTCCCTGCCTCGCCACCCTAAACAATAACCTCCCTGCCTCTCCACCCTAAACAATAACCTCCCTGCCTCTCCACCCTAAACAATAACCCCCCTCCCTGCCTCTCCACCCTAAACAATAACCCCCATCCCTGCCTCTCCACCCTAAACAATAACCCCCTCCCTGCCTCTCCACCCTAAACAATAACCCCCCTCCCTGCCTCTCGAACCCTAAACAATAACCCCCCTCCCTGCCTCTCCACCCTAAACAATAACCTCCTCTCCACCCTAAACAATAACCCCCCTCCCTGCCTCTCCACCCTAAACAATAACCCCCTCCCTGCCTCTCCACCCTAAACAATAACCCCCCTCCCTGCCTCTCCACCCTAAACAATAACCTCCTCTCCACCCTAAACAATAACCCCCCTCCCTGCCTCTCCACCCTAAACAATAACCCCCCTCCCTGCCTCTCCACCCTAAACAATAACCCCCCTCCCTGCCTCTCCACCCTAAACAATAACCCTCCTCCCTGCCTCTCCACCCTAAACAATAACCTCCTCTCCACCCTAAACAATAACCACCCTCCCCGTCTCTCCACCCTAAACAATATCCACCCTCCCTGCCTCTCCTCCCTAAACAAACCCCCCTCCCTGCCTCTCCACCCGAAACAGTAACCCCTCTCCCTGCCTCTCCACCCGAAACAGTAACCCCCTCTCTGCCTCTCCACCCTAAACAATAACCCCCCTCCCTGCCTCTCCACCCTAAACAATAACCCCCTCCCCGCCTCTCCACCCTAAACAATAACCCCCCTCCCTGCCTCTCCACCCTAAACAATAACCCCCCTCCCTGCCTCTCCACCCTAAACAATAACCCCCCTCCCTGCCTCTCCACCCTAAACAATAACCCCCTCCCTGCCTCTCCACCCTAAACAATAACCCCCCTCCCTGCCTCTCCACCCTAAACAATAACCCCCCTCCCTGTCTCTCCACCCTAAACAATAACCCCCCTGTCTCTCCACCCTAAACAATAGCCTCCCTGCATCTCCACCCTAAACAACAAACCCCCTCCCTGCCCCTTCCCCTAAACAATAACCCCCTCCCTGCCTCTCCACCCTAAACAATAACCCCCCTCCCCGCCTCTCCACCCTAAACAATAACCCCCCCTCCCTGTCTCTCCACCCTAAACAATAGCCTCCCTGCATCTCCACCCTAAACAATAAACCCCCTCCCTGCCTCTCCACCCTAAACAATAACCCCCTCCCCGCCTCTCCACCCTAAACAATAACCCCCCTCCCCGCCTCTCCACCCTAAACAATAACCCCCCTCCCTGCCTCTCCATCCTAAACAATAACCCCCTCCCCGCCTCTCCACCCTAAACAATAACCCCCCTCCCCGCCTCTCCACCCTAAACAATAAACCCCCTCCCTGCCTCTCCACCCTAAACAATAACCTCCTCCCCGCCTCTCTTCACCCTAAACAATAACCCCCCTCCCTGCCTCTCCACCCTAAACAAACCCCCCTCCCCGCTTCTCCATCCTAAACAATAACTCCCCTCCCTGCCTCTCCACCCTAAACAAACCCCCCTCCCTGCCTCTCCACCCTAAACAAACCCCCCTCCCTGCCTCTCCATCCTAAACAAACCCCCCTCCCTGCATCACCATCCTAAACAATAACCCCCCTCCCTGCCTCTCCACCCTAAACAATAACCCCCCCTCCTGGTCTCTCCACCCTAAACAATAACCCCCCTCCCTGCCTCTCCATCCTAAACAATAACTCCCTCCCTGCCTCTCCACCCTAAACAATCTATATACCGTATCTGTGGTGCTGATCTATATACCATATCTGTGGTGCTGATCTGTATACCGTATCTGTGCTGCTGATCTATATACTGTATCTGTGAGCTGTATACTCCTGACACTATGGGTGGAATACAGGGGACGGAGTGGGTGTATTCTATAAGGGGTGGGGCTTATGGAAAATGGGAGTGGTCAAAAAGGAAGGGGGGGGGTCTAGCGCTCCCCCATCCTAAAACTTCACCAGCTGCCATTGCTCCAGACCCTTTATTAGCTTTGTTGCCCTTCTTTGTACTCGCTCCATTTCCAGCACATCCTTCCTGAGGACTGGTGCCCAGAACTGGACAGCATACTCCAGGTGCAGCCAGACCAGAGTCTTGTAGAGCGGGAGAATTATCGTTTAATCCAGAGAGTAATAAGAACTTGTAACCTGCAGTATTCCATCTCAGTAATCAGACTGCAGTAATGTATTATACTTTGTACACCACCACTGCTCAATCTTTTCAGCGCCAGCATTCCATGCCACCCCATACATGGCATTGGGGGCAGAGCTTGCTGGAGCCTTTGTGGGGATTTCAATGAGAGAGCACATGGCTGGGATTACTTAATTTTTTTCACTCTTTTGCCCTACGTTCACAACTAGGTGTTTTTTTAGTGCGTTTTGCAGTTTGCAGAAATGTACCACAGTCCATTTAACATGGTTTCCTATGGCACTAGTTCACTTTTTTTTCCCTGCGATTTGCGGGTAATAGACTTAGATGGAGCTGCACCAGAAACGCAAGTAGTGCATTTTTTTAAAGTGTTTTGCGTTTCTTATTTTAGGCTCGCTCGTCCCCTCCCTTTCCTGACCTGCCGGGCAGCATGCTCGGATAAGGATCTGGTATGGATTTTGGGGGGGACCCTACACCGTTTTATTTATTTTTTATAGTTTTGGCGTGGGGGAGTCCCCGCCGAATCAATACTAGACCTGAAGGGAATGGTATGAACCTAGGGGGGAGAACCCCAAGCCGTTTTTGTTTTTTGTTAATTTTTTTTTTTTATTTAGCTTTCAGCGGGAACTCCACTGACAGCTGATGACTCATCAGTTGTTAGGGGCACCGGAGCTGGCATCCTGGGCCCCCTCCTTAGCAACCAGCTTTATACAGTCTGTTTTACAGTGCGTTTAAGGAGGGGAAAAAATGGAAAATGCATAAAAACTGCATGCAAAAATGCATTAAAAGCGCTGGTTTAAAAACGCAAAATGCATTGAAAAATGTGCCTGAAAAAACGCATCAGATGCATAGGTGTGAACCTAGATTAACTCTACATGGGACAGCTTATTCTGCTGCTGCAAGCCACTGATCTCACACAGCTACACAAACCATTTATCCTTCACAGTAAAAATAATTACCGCGCTACACAAAAAACAGTAAGAAAGCTGCAGTCCCAATTTGTGAGGCATACACAAACATTAAACAATAAAACAAAACATGAACTGCGCTAAAACCTGAATGAGAATAATGTGTAATTAGAGGTATATAAATGGGCTAAATATAAGGTATCACTAAAGAGCACATATAAACAGTGAAGTGAACCACAAAGAAAATATAAATTCCAATCAAGAATTAAATTAGATGCAGTCCAGGGATTTCATCTGACATCGGAGAAAAAACACACCGGAGGAACCGACTGACTTCCACTTCCCGAAGCTGTGTGTGTGTGCTGCCACCTAATGGAGGAATAGGGGAACTACAGTTCTGATTATATTTCAGTGTCTGGAGCTCTGTGTTTGTGCTGCCACCTAAAGGAGGAATAGGGGGAACTACAGTTCTGATTATATTTCAGCTTCTGGAGCTCTGTGTTTGTGCTGCCACCTAATGGAGGAATAGGGGGAACTGCAGTTCTGATTATATTTCAGTTTCTGGAGCTCTGTGTGTGCGCTGCCACCTAATGGAGGAATAGGGGGAACTGCAGTTCTGATTATATTTCAGTTTCTGGAGCTCTGTGTGTGCGCTGCCACCTAATGGAGGAATAGGGGGAACTACAGTTCTGATTATATTTCAGTTTCTGGAGCTCTGTGTTTGTGCTGCCACCTAATGGAGGAATAGGGGGAACTGCAGTTCTGATTATATTTCAGTTTCTGGAGCTCTGTGTTCGTGCTGCCACCTAATGCAGGAATAGAGGGAACTGCAGTTCTGATTACCGTATTTATCGGCGTATAACACGCACCCCAATTTAGGAGGGAATTTTAAGGAAAAAAAAACTTTTAGGAGGGAAGTTGAAGGGAAAAAAACTTACATTTAAATGCCCATCATTGCAGCCTTCTCAGTGCAGCCTTGCCCCAGTGCAGCCATGTCAGTGCAGCCTTGTCAGTGCAGCCTTCCCCAGTGCAGCCTTGTCAGTGCAGCCATGTCAGTGCAGCCATGTCAGTGCAGCCATGTCAGTGCAGCCTTCTCAGTGCAGCCATGTCAGTGCAGCCTTGTCAGTGCAGCCATGTCAGTGCAGCCATGTCAGTGCAGCCTTACCCAGTGCAGCCTTCCCCAGTGCAGCCTTGCCCCAGTGCAGCCTTCGATCCCCTGTCCCTGCCATCCTGAGCTTCAAAATCGCTGACCGCGATTTGAAAATGGCGCCGCCAGCGCCGAAATACACAGAGCCGGTCTTTGGCTCTTTCCAGCGGCTCTCGTTCACTTTCAGCTCCACTCGTAGTCCCGAGCTAAGTTCGGATAGCTCTGCTCGGGACTACGAGTGGAGCCGAAAGTGAACGAGAGCCGCCGGAAAGAGCCGAGGAAGGGCTCTGTGTATTTTGGCGCCGGCGGCGCCATTTTCAAATCGCGGTCTGCGATTTTGAAGTTGTGACAGCTCGGGATCGCAGGGGATTGGTGTATAACATGCACCTGCGACTTTCCCCTGATTTTAAGGGGAAAAAAGTGTGTGTTATACGCCGATAAATACGGTATATTTCAGTTTCTGGAGCTCTGTGTGTGCGCTGCCACCTAATGGAGGAATAGGGGGAACTGCAGTTCTGATTATATTTCAGTGTCTGGAGCTCTGTGTTTGTGCTGCCACCTAAAGGAGGAATAGGGGGAACTACAGTTCTGATTATATTTCAGTTTCTGGAGCTCTGTGTTCGTGCTGCCACCTAATGGAGGAATAGGGGGAACTACAGTTCTGATTATATTTCAGTTTCTGGAGCTCTGTGTTTGTGCTGCCACCTAATGGAGGAATAGGGGGAACTGCAGTTCTGATTATATTTCAGTTTCTGGAGCTGTGTGTGTGTGCTGCCACCTAATAGAGGAAGAGGGAATTGCAGTCCCGATCTGTTGATCGGTAAAGGTATTCTAGGATTTATCTGATGTTTCTGGTTTACAATCTTCCCCATTTGCTGCAAGTCACCCGAGAAATATTATTGGTTGCTGTTATTGCAGCTGTGCATGGCAATCAAATCAGCTTCTGTCTTCAGCTTGTTCAATTAAGCTTTGAAAATATTATATAGGAGCTGATTGGTTGCCATGCACAGCTGCTCTGGCCTTAGTAACCCCCCCAGCAGTGGGGGAACTTACAGGGTCACACTTGTGCTTGGGCCCTGGTGTTCCACCACTGTGGGGGGCCCTGGGCCCATCCCCCCAGCGTAACCTGGCTTAGGTACTCTGTGCTTATTCCTGGAGCTCAGTGCTAGAACAAGTTCTTCCCCCAGTCTGCACAATTACCCCCCAGTCTCCACAACCCCCCTTCCCCCAGTCTGCACAATTACCCCCCCAGTATGCACAACTACCCCCACAGTCTGCACAACCCCCCCTTCCCCCAGTCTGCACAATCCCCCCGCCCCCAGTCTCCACAACCCCCCCTTCCCCCAGTCTGCACAATTACCCCCCCAGTATGCACAATTACCCCCACAGTCTGCACAACCCCCTCCTTCCCCCAGTCTGCACAATCCCCCCGCCCCCAGTCTGCACAACCCCCCTTACCCCAGTCTGCACAATTACCCCCCCAGGCTGCACAATTACCCCCTTCCCCCAGTCTGCACAACCCCCTTACCCCAGTCTGTACAATCCCCCTTCCCCGTCTACTAAACCACCCCCTTCCCCCAGTCTGCACAATTACCCCCCAGTCTGCACAACCCCCTTCCCCCAGTCTCCACAACCCCCCCTTCCCCCAGTCTGCACAATTACCCCCCAGTATGCACAATTACCCCCACAGTCTGCACAACCCCCCTTCCCCCAGTCTGCACAATCCCCCCTCCCCCAGTCTGCACAACCCCCCCTTACCCCAGTCTGCACAATTACCCCCATTACTTCAGTCTGCACAATTACCCCCCTTACCCCAGTCTGCACAATTACCCACCCACTCTTCACAACCCCCTCCCCCAGTCTGCACAATTACCCCCCCAGTCTGCACAACCCCCCCTTACCCCAGTCTGTACAATTACCCCCCAGGCTGCACAATTACCCCCCTTACCCCAGTCTGCACAACCCCCCTTACCCCAGTCTGTACAATTACCCCTCCAGTCTGCACAATTACCTCCCCTCAGTTTGTACGGGGGGGAGTAAGAAATGAGAGAGAAGTAGAGGCAAAGCAAATAGAATTCAGGGGAGAGAGGGAGTTGTGCAGATAGCTCATGTAGCTTCCCCCTCGGGTTAGTCTCCATGCAAAAGGCTGGAGTGTGGGCAGGGTTTGGGTGGAAATAAATGGGAGGAGGAATGTCGGATTGGACAGGCGGCCGAGTAGGGGAGGAGCTAGTAAGACAGTGGTGACGGGCGACAAGCAGATACAGCCCGACAGGGCCGATCCGAGGTGGGTGCATGGGGTGCAGTGCACCCCGGCGCCTGCAGAGGTGGGGGCTCCAAAGTGCCAGAATACTCCCTTCCATCCTCCCTCTCCTTGTTTGTTTCACACACAAACCCACGAGTCGGGCTGTATCTGCTTTTCTTATCTGTATCTGTTTGGCATTAGACAACGACCCAACTGCCTACCTATTACATCTCAGCCTGCTATCCAAATGGAAGTACCGCCACTCTCTAATGAGACACCTCATCATTGCAGCCAGAGCTTGTATACCAGTCCTTTGGAAATCTGTGTCACCTCCTACAGTGAGTCATTGGATTCATTAGGTTAATGATATTATGTATATGGAGGACCTTACTGCCTCTTTGAGGTGACAAGAGGCCCGGATTCACAAGACTTGGTTTTACTGGACCCAATTCATTTTCTCTGACATGTTTCAAGGAGCACCATGACTCCAGCTCCAATTGGGAGGTCCAGGGAGGAGACCCTTATTATCATTTTTCCTCTCCTCTCCCTTTCCCCCTTTTAATTTCTTTCTCCTCCCCCTTCTTTCTGCCTTTATCTTGCTAACTCCTATCTTTCTTAAAAATTGTATGGGGTACATTGGTCCCCCGCCAGCACCTCCTGATTACTTTGCATCTATAGCTGTACTTTATTTGCGGTAGGCTTACAGTGTCTGGTCCTCTTGAAGTGAGTACCATTTGTTTCCCTGGCTTTCTGAAGAACTGTCACATTATGTTTTGTACTTCATGTACTGTATACACTGTAATGATATTGAAACAGTTTTGCTGATTGAAAGTATGCCTTGCTGTACTGTGTGTTTGGTCCCTATAAATAAAGAGTTTATAAAAATAAAAAATCTCCATTTACTGTTGCCAATTTCAGGCTTGAGAAAGGGGCAGAATCCTCAGAAACACGTTGCCTGATTACTCTGAGAGTCTCACCTGTGCTCCAGTCCTGAGTGGTGGTGTGGAGTCAGTCTGTGGAGTGAGATGTTCTTATTGCTCCAATGCTGGATTTGTCTTTGACAGCCGGCCGGTGCAAAGCTCTGGATCTCTTCTGGGCTCCTCTGTACTTTTTGTGACATCCCATTTGGAGCTTTTGCACCATCCCCTCATTATCACATGACCCTGTGCTGTATTAGTCACACATTCTCAATCTAAGTGATGGATGGATTCCAAATGTACCCATGCAGAAGTCTACAAACCACAATGGAAGTGGATATTGTTTTTTATTTATATTAAAACTTTTTTTATTTTATTTTTTACTGACACCTTCCTGCGCTCTCTACTCTTCCATTATTTATCTGTGCAAGTTGGATCGTCTACCACAATGTTTTTTTTTTCGATGCTGCGATCAGTGATATGTGCGCTCTCTGATTGAAGACATCTCTTCTCCTACTCTGTCCATACAGTCCTGGCCAGCCATTAAGTATTGATTCTCTGTTTGGACATATGATTATATATATATATATATATATATATATATATATATATATATCATATGGAAGTCCAAAATAACATATTTTACCCGCCATGTTTTTATACACATAAGTATTGAACACGTCACCATTTTTCTAGGTAAATATATTTCTAAAGGTTCTATTGACATGAAACCAAAACAAATACGTTCACAAATGAAGTTCTGTGTAATAAAATGGAATGACACAGGGAAAAAGTATTGAACACACTAACTGAGATTTATTTAAAAGAGAAGTAAAGGAATTTTTTCCCCCTGATTATAGAAGTCCAGCCTGTGCTTGTTTGGCTGGGCTTCTCCTATGGATCACAGGAGTACAACTTGTTTTGCATTCCTGTGATCCGTTTTCAGCAGAGTGTGGTCTGAAGTCCGCTCTCCGCTGACATCACTGTAATCAGTCCAGGCACTGCGTCATCCTGACAATGGAAGTCTGGATCCACCTGGACTGAAGCCCATCTCTGACTCTCAGCGAGCCGGTGAGAGCCTGAGATGTCCGCTCCTCACCCCCTCCACAGCTCATCACTCCAGTGAGGGGGGGGGGCAGAGCGGAGAGCTGCTGACTGACGCTGACTGAGCTGTGAAGGGGTGGAGCGGCCGGCTCAGGCTCTCAGCGGCTCACTGGGAGGCTGAGCAGGGTGTCAGTCCAGGCACCTGGTGGATCCAGACTCCATGGTCGGGATGACATGGTGCCTAGACTGACATTGATTATGTCAGCGGAGAGCGGACTTCAGTCTGCTCTCTGCTGCAAATGGGTCACAGCAGTGAAAAACGTACTGCACTCCTGTGACCCATAGGAGAAGCCCAGCCAAACAAGCTTTGGTTATGAGTTGGTTATGCACAGAGGGGCCCCGATCCTCCTCTTCTGGACTCCCTCCGCGGCCCTCCTGGCTCCTCCTCTTCTCGAGTGCTCTCCCTCGGGACACCCGTGTGGGCACGCTCCCATGTCCTGCTGCTGCGTCCATTGACACAGACAGCAGGACTCAGCCCCGCCCCAGGCTCCCGCATCATTGGATTTGATTGACAGCAGCGGGAGCCAATGGCTGCACTGCTATCAATCTATCCAATCAGGACACAAGACACTGACCTGAGCTGGTGTGGTCGTTCCCGTCACGGGAATTACAGGGCTCAGGTAAGTTAAAGGGGGGCTCGGGGGGGGCTGCTGCATGACAGGAGGTTTTTCACCTCGATGCATAGAATCCAAACCTTGAGGGTTTACAACCCCTTTAAGGCATTCATTTGGTCAAATCAATACATTTTGCAAATGATTTGGAAGTACAAACTCTGAAGCAACGGCTGTTTTTTTAATATCTTAATTTCTGCATTGGCTCCAGAGCTTTGCCAACATCCCTACATAGAAGGTCAGTCAGCCAGGAGAAGCCTGAGGAACCCCTAGCACCTCTGGAGGAACCCTGGCTGAGAATGGCGAGACTAGAGATTTTTTTATGGGTTATTTGTACAGGAAGACTGCAGAGAAGGGAAACCAACAACCAAATTCTGAATTTTATTATATTCGTCCCGTGTTAGCGACACACTAATACGAATCATATTAAAACGTATACAATATGTATAAATGAACACATATAAAAATATAGTTTACTTCTGGCCCAAAATTGTGGCAGTGACTGATATAAATCTGATATAAATGTTAAAAAGTGAATTAAAATAAAAGTGCAATTTACTTTTGATTTCAAATGAGACCAATCTTCTCTCTTCTATGTAGAGGAGAAGAGTACCTGTCCTCCATAGAGGAAGGGAGGCTCAGAGATGTGATCACATTCTGGACAGATAATAGATCTTCATTGGAAATAGACAGGTACACTTTACACATTCCATGTCTCATTATTACACATTTTCTATTTGCTAAGTGCTTTATCCTGAGATAATTCAATGCTAACTGAATAGCTGGGAGAACTGGTATTCACCGATGGTACAGATTATACAGTTGGGAGAACTGATACTGTATATGACTACAGTAAAGTTTAGCAATATATACAGACAGTACAGATTATACCATCAGAAGAACCAGAACATACACATCATATAAATTATACTATTTACAACATAATAAAGTGAATGTTTCTCAGAGTTTCTTTACATCTTATACAATATATTCATTATGTATAAATATTTGTATCTATTGTACATGTCCAGCCTCAGTGCTCAATCCAATATTCACCTCTGGACTTATCCTCTGCAGAACCTCATCATCACCACAAGATGTCCTCAGTCTTCCAGGTTGAGGGATATCCAGTGTGACTAGACCTGCTGGAAGACTGAGGAAAGACTGTGAGTGCAGAGCGCTATGATCCCGCCCCCTGTGCACATCCCCTCCCCCCACTCACTGTGTAATATTGCAGAGAGCAATCAGTGCCACATTCTGCATCATTCAGGACTGCCCACCCTGGGAGAAGACCAGAGAGGACATGAACCCAGCGTGCCACATGACTGGCCAGAAGACATTAGAAAAGGCTAATTTAGAAATGTTAAAGGGGGGTCAAGGAGCACGGAGTTGGACTTATAATTATTTTTGCAGATAACTAGCCTAGGTATCTGAATCTGTCTGATATCACCCCCCCATCACCCTCTGAACAGCAGCTATCAGACTAGGAGGGGAGGGGCAACAGTATGAGCCAATCAGGGCTCTGCTGCATGCACATGTGCTGACAGGAGGAGAGGGCAGAGTTGATAAGTTAGTCTGTGTTGCTGTCCCTTCACCATCCAATCAGCATGCTGTGGGCAGGAGGTGACATCACTGTATTCTATAGCTGTAAACATCACCTGTCCGGCTCTGATGTGTGAATCACAAAAGTGTCTGGACAGAATTATAAATCCTTTGATGTGGATTTTACCTGATTATTAAGCATATATTGACTGGAGTTCAACTTAGTATAAATGGCAACAGTAATTTCCTCCAACAATATTGTGGATTAATATGACCCGGCAATGTTCAAATACATTCCAACACAAGACATATAGCCAGGAAATGCCAACAATCACTCGGCAGTGTTGTCACCGGAATAAGAAGTCCAGATCTATGTTTTGCTCATCTGGGAGGTCTAAACAGATGACAATACAGATTACCAATCAGTAGAAAATCCTGAGAAATGTAGGAAATTGATTTTTCCTGCTGGCAATGTTATTCTGCACACTGACTGTAGTACATGCAGAGTGCAGTGTATAGTCCGGGGATCTCACAGATGCCGGGAATGGAGCCGGATGCTGAGATCATATAACTCCAGTGTACGTCCAATGGGAAAAGGAAGAAGATGGCAGCTCTGGAAGAGGAGGGGAAGGGCGTGGCATTGGTAGGAATGGAGTGGATGTGGGGGGCTCAGACTTCTCATCATTGGAGGAGAGCACACCCAGAGGTAGGTGCTGTGAATACTTCATATTAAGGCAAATGCTGGCAGACATTATTCAGGGTATAACCCCCTTTTAATGTGCAAGTAAATGCTTTTTTTAACCACAGGGCTGGACCCCAAGTCAAAATTTTATTGCTATGTCCCCACTATGGAGACTCTTTATCTCTATTTGTCCTGGTGACAGAACATAATGAGAAGTCCAAAAGTGAGAAAATATCCTTCACTGGTCTCTGTGACAACTTTCTAAGACTCATTTCCTGTTGCACCCCAAGGCAGGAAAATGAAGGGAAATGGCGAAATTGTGTTATAAGACAAAACATAACTTGATGGGGTTAACACTCTTCTCTACTTCTTAAAAAAATGGCTGCACATCCAATTCGAAAGGGGACTATTCTCAGGAATCTTTAGATGGCCACTATATTAATGGAGGTGATGCCTACATAAAGGCAGCTCTTCTAGACTCCGCCCCTGAGGACCCCATGAGTGTCAGAGGTAGGAGTGGGTGGAGTATACAGTTGATGATGTCACACATCTGATAGGTACCTGTGAGGAGAGGAGTGTTCAGGCACTGAAGGCTCAATCACACCTGAGTGCACAGAAAACACATGCACCGCATGCAGGGTAATGTGCGTTGACATACATCTCTCTGCACACTGACCTGCACATTTTTTAAAATGCAGTTTGACTTCATTCGACACATCAAGGGTCAAGATACTCACATTTTGTTTGTAATTTGACAAGAATGTTACATTTATGTAGAATTTTGTGTGTAGCGCTGCATCAATTGCAGTGTGGTGTGAAGGGCTCATAGACAGCAATTGTTTTTAGAGTGTCCTTGTATTGATCGATACATCTGGTGTGAACGTTCCCTCATATGTGAGGAATTGCTCCACTGCTTCTAATCAAGAATTATATGATAAAGGTCTTTTTTTAATGATTGCTAACAAATCTCTGTTAGACAGCCAAACATTAGACTCTGGATCATGGAGAAAATTGGATCATGCACTGCTGTTTTTTTTGCCTTCCTCTAGATCAGCTGTGAGTATAGGATTGTGTATAAAGGGTTGTATATTTTTGTTGCCCTTTTATTGGTTGAACTAGATGGACTTGTGTCTTTTTTCAGCCAGACTAACTATGTAACTAAATTTGTGGAAGGTGGGAATCCAATCTTATTGGTAGGTATGGATCCATTCTGCATGGGTGGCACATATAATGTTCTCTGCCAGTGGCACTTCTTGAGGGACAGCATTGGTGGGTATGGATCCATTCTGGATGGGTGGCACTGATCTGACCTCTACCAGTGGCACATCTTCAAGGACACCATTGGTGGGTATGGATCCATTATGGATGGGTGGCACAGATATGTTCTCTGCCAGTGGTTCATCTTCATAGACATCATTGCTCTTCAAATCTCTTTTTCTGTAGTAAATCTGGAAATATAAATCACACAAAATTGCAGAGACTATCACCAACATACAGCATTGGGACTGTTCTCTCTCTAGTTTATTCCCAACCTCCATCATCCAATAGTCCATTCTCCCATGTGATATGGCTTCTGTTGTTTCATCTTTATTTTCACCTGCCTGGTAATTATGTGAATAACACACTTCCTGTCCTAGGGTGACAACACTCACTCATTGCCCTGTATCTGTGTAGAGCAGAGTTGTCACCCTAGGCTGCTCTCCTGAATTGGACTACACACTGATCTTTATCTCCATTACATGGGGGAGGGGAATGCATAGTAGAAGTTTGGAAGAGAGAGGACACTGAATATCTTGCAGGATCAAAAACTATTATCTGTAATTGCTGATGTTCTTAGACTGAAAAAAAGAAGACAAATGCAGCCACCACATCTAAGGACTGCTATTTCTTTAAAACCATCCCCGACACTCACCAACCTTTATCTGTACCGGTGTCACTGCACAGACCTCATCCACCCACTAATTCTGCATCCACATGGTGTTCCCTCCATGTATCCCCTTCATTCCCATCCCATGATGACCAAAATAAGAGCTCTGAGCTGGTTATAGCAGACCTTGACTTAAGCATGAATATAAAACCAGAATGTATAAATAAAGAGTAATGGAAGAAGTGGAGTATTTACTTTCCTGGAACAATTTCCGTTTTGGGTTTCCTCCAGTGCTGCTTACACAGTTATAGGCATTTGGTTCAGTTTGGCTAATCTCCTCCTTCAGTAAAGATCCTGTGACCAGCACCTGAAACTTTGTCTGCAAGAGGAACATTAACCAACCCGAGCTCTCAACTCTCCTTCAGAAGACATTGCAGGACCAAAAAGTCATATACTATAGGGAGCAGAACCCCCCCATTGCTCGCTCGATTGCTGCTTTCCCCCATCGCTCGATCGCTTGCCCGTAACCCACCAGGCCCCCTGCCAGCCCCGCACTTACCCCATCCAGTTCGTGGCTTCCCCCCATGTCTCCTCCTAAGTACCGGTGGTCACTTCTCCCAGCCAATCGGGTCTCAGGAC
Organism: Aquarana catesbeiana; assembly: GCA_037953035.1. Classification (NCBI taxonomy): domain Eukaryota; kingdom Metazoa; phylum Chordata; class Amphibia; order Anura; family Ranidae; genus Aquarana; species Aquarana catesbeiana. Next base: position 127,199 of record JBBHAA010003358.1, read on the forward strand.
TCACGGTCAATTGGGTCTCAGGACCCGCGTCCTGATTGGCTGGGAGAAAAAAACAGGAAGACATTAGTGACAATTAATTTTCTAATATCACACAACTGGGTGAGCTCTGGGTGCAGCGCTCTGCGTCCAAAGCCCACCCTTTTTTGGAGCCAGAGCCTCAGGCTCTCATCACATGCTTCTGCATGTAGATTAGGGGCTGGGCACATGGATTAGGGGGGCGGCACCCCTGTGCCCTGCATGAGTGGCCACCACTGGTAGGGAGTCTAATGCTCGGTTCACATATGAGCCGCTGAATTCGGACCTGAAACAAACCAAAAGACACAGCATTTTTCTGCAAAACGCTCCGGACCTGCTGCGGAGATATGTGAACCGGCTCCATAGAGAGCCGGTCAAAATCTCCTGCTATTGCGAATTGGATGTGGGGATCCCCCGTCCAATTGGCAGTGGTGTGAACCCGGCCTAAAGCAGCATTTTCTCCAGGAGCAGCAAGTATTTCAGACCTTACATTGCTCTTTATGCTTTCCAGAAACCGCTAACATAACTTTCACTATAGATCCATGTTAAATCAACAGAGTCTCTCTAGAGGCGGCTGCTGAACTAGAAGAATAATCCGATCACAGAAAGGAAAGATGTAATCATTACTCACCAGAGACAACAAAATCCCAATAATCACAACCAGCACTCCAGGAACAATGAGAAGCATTTGGGATCCTCTATAATCTGATGGAAGATCTGTCAGAAAATAAATACAATGTTTAGAACACATCTCTGCCTGACAAGTCGCGTCCCGTTCTGTACTACGGAACCATTCTAATAGGAGTGACACAAGTCGCTCCGACTTAGAAAAAGGTTCCTGTAGTATTTTTGGGGCGACTTCAGGCGACTTGCATTAACTTCTATACAGAAGTCATTTTGCAAGTCGCCGCTGAAGTTGTGTGCAGGTCACCTCGGTGAGTCGACCTACAAGTCGTGCCGCCCCTGTGTGAACCGGCAGTCATTGTCTGACTATTATATATAACCTGCACACTGACCTCATACTATATATTTTATACACACATATATACAGTATATAGTGCAAGTCCCAGGGAAGAATGACAGCCCCCTCTATCCCCAAGTAATTGCCCCTCTCACCTCTCATCTCCAGCCGATATTCCCGGATCTCCTCACTGACCGGGTTTGTGATCCTGACCCGGAATCTCCTCTGGGCGTCGTCTCTCTGCACACTGGGGATAATCAGCGTCCTATTGTCATCTATCAGTCGGTATCTTTCAGGGAGAGGCTCCCCGTCCACCTCCCAGGTCACAGCGCTCTCTTCTCCAGAAAACTGGATGCTCACAGCGACCTCCTCACCGAGCCGGCTACAGTTACTGGTGATGTTGGAGATGAGAACCGGATCTGGAAAGTTCAGGAGGACGACAGTCACCATCAGTCATAGATCACCAACACAGAGCCCAGATACATAGAATAGAGTGCTAGCTCTTTTTGTACACACTGCTTAATGCTCATGTTAATTTATTTACTTGGATTGGATTTTCCTGCAGGGATATTTACTTCCCCATTTGGATTTGAAACATGTCTGCCTTTGTTACCCTCCATTACATAGGGGATGATAGGTGTAATAGTGTACAGAAGGAAGATAAAAGGTGTTTATATGTTCAGTTCAGCTGATAGGAAGTGACAAGGAAGGGACATTTCTGGCAGGAGCAACAGATATTTTCTGTATTTGCTAAAAATATTAATCTATAAAAATAAAATGAATGCATACAAAATACCGTATTTATCAGCGTATAACACGCACTTTTTTCCCCTTAAAATCAGGGGAAAATCGCAGGTGCGTGTTATACGCCGATCCCCTGCGATCCTGAGCTGTCACATCTTCAAAATCGCCGACCGCGATTTAAAAGTGGCGCTCACCTGTGATCGGGAGCTATGATCAGTGAAGTGCTGTTTGTAGCCCATCCCCCTAACAGTTAGAAACACTCCACTAGGACACACTTAACCCCTCCCTAGCCCCCTAGTGGTTAACCCCTTCACTGCCAGTGTCATTTTTACAGTAATCAATGCATTTTTTTAGCACTGATTGCTGTATAAATGACAAAGGTCCCAAAAATGTGTCGAAATTGTCCGATGTGTCCGCCATAATGTCGCAGTCATGATAAAAAAAAATAAAAAAATTTGCAGATCTCCGCCATTACTAGTAATAAAAAATTATTTATAAAAATGCCATAAAACTAACCCCTATTTTGTAGACGTTATACTTTTTGCGCAAACCAATCAATAAACGCTTATTGCGATTTTTTTTTACCAAAAATATGTAGAAGAATATGTATCGGCCTAAACCGAGGGAAAAATTGTTTTTTTTCTATATTTTTGGGGGATATTTATTATAGCAAAAAGTAAAAAATAATTTTTTCAAAATTGTCGCAGTGGTGATCAAATACCACCAAAAGAAAGCTCTATTTGTAGGAAAAAAAAGGATGTCAATTTTGTTTGGGAGCCACGTCGCACGACCGCGCAATTGTCAGTTTAAACGATGCAGTGCCGAATCGCAAAAAGTGCTCTGGTCATTGGCCAGCAAAATGGTCCAGGGCTGAAGTGGTTAATAGAAAAAGAAATGTCAGGAAAGTTCAGTCTGGCAATCACATACTGTGTCACCTCCTCTTATGGAGCTTCATGTCCCATCACTGACCCCCCCGATCCCACCACTGACCCCCCCGATCCCATCACTGACCCCCCCCCGATACCACCACTGATCTCCCACATGAGGCAGCAATGGTAGCAAACATACAGAGCAATGCAAAAAGACCAATGCATTAGCCCCCTTTGGGGGAGAAGAGCTTTTATATGGTATATGGACTCTTACCCAGTACACGGATCTCTGTAGAGGATATTAGCTGTTCCCGATCACAGTAACACCAGATCTTATACACACAGGAATCATCCTTCCTGGCATGTGTCAGCTTCCAGCAGCCGCTCCCTGTGTGCAGTCGGAGTCTGGAGTCATGAGATTTAGTGTGATTGTAATAACAGTGATTTTCCAGCAATGTCCTCTCCTCTCCTCTGCATTGTCTGTACAGCTCCAGGGTAACATCATCCTCAGGACATTTCATATTACAGTCAGTGATGTCTGATCCGCTCTGTACATACACCGTTCCTGATGACACCGATATGATCATCATACACAGGAGACCTGGGAGGAGAAGACAGATCAGAAATGTGATCAAAGTTTATATCAATGCCAGCTGAGGATTACTGATCACTGATAGGAGAGATGAATACTCAGGGGCTGGAGAGAAAAAACAAACAAACAATTAGAGCCAATTTACATAAGCGTTATTCTCTGAAGGTGAATCGCTGTTTAGAGGGCATTTGACAATCGGTGAGGAAGCATCTGTGGTAACCCCTAAAAATCTGCACCACCATTCCACAACCACATGGTGGCAGCGTGTCCCCATTCAGGTAAATGCGTTGCATTTGGTGGGCGGCGGGTGCCACTACCTGCCCAATGTGACAGAGGGAATATTTTGTGCCATAACTGTGAAGCCAAGCATCATGGTTGTGGTGTGTATATCCCAGTCCACTGCCTTTGCAAAAGATGTTTACATAACCTGTGACAGCAATAAAAGGTGATTTAAAAAAAAATTAAAGCAAAAGCTTAAAAATAAAATAAATAAAAAAGATTTTTTTTATAAGTAACAGTGTAAAAATAAAAAATTAAATAAATTAATAATTAAATAAAAAAACTAAATTTAAAGTGCCCCCTTCCCCCTGTGCTAGTGAGTAAGGCGAATGCGCGTCGGTCGCGCACACACACAGAAAGTGATGGTCCCACAAATGTGAGGTAATGGTCTAAACATCAGATAATGGGCAGTAATTTTAGCACTAAACCTCCTCTGTAAATGTAAAGTGGTAACCTGTAAAGGCTTTTAAAAAGAGTCACCTATGGATAGTAAAATTTATGTTGTTTATCGCCGTTGCGTGGGTGTGCACAATTTTAAAGCATGATATTTTTGGTATTCATTTACTCTGCGTAATATCTTTAATATTTTACAAAAAAAAATTGGGTTATGTATTTTTTTTTTGCATTTTTTTCCAAAAATTGTATTTGAAAAATCGCTGCACAAATATTGTGACATAAAAAATTGCAAAACCCACCAATTTATTCTCTAGGGTCTCTGCTCTAAAAATGTAGATATTTGGGGTTTTATGTAATTTTCTAGCAAAAAAAACAAACTGATTTTTACATGTAAACAAAATGTGCCAGAAAAAACCTGGTCTTCAAGTGGTTAAATCAAGACAAAAAGGTTGGTGACTGGCCTGGAATCAGGTTATTTCTGTAGCTCCCATGTGAGTTCAGATCTATAACAGCCACCTAGGAAGTCCCCAGAAGTGCTCAGAGACCCTCCAGGACTTTTCCAAACGTACTTCATATGTCTCCATCTGTACAGACCAATAACCACCATTATACATGGAGAAGAGAGAGGAAAGAGGAGAAGAACCAGAAGAACTCAATACAAAGCTAGGAAGACAGAAGAGATGATGTGAAGATGGAAGGATGAACAGTAGAGGGATGGACACCCAGGAGATGGTGACCGGGAGGAATGGAAAAGAGGTGAGGTACAGGCAGCTAATAAAACAGGAGGAGGACTAACCGAGGTAAAAACTCAGAGTCCAGTGTAGGGAATATTTGAGGTAATGGAACATTGAAGGGCTTCCCTAGAGAGTGAAAAATAACCACATTGGAAAAGGTCGATGGGCACAGGTAAGGCTGCATTGATGGGCACTGGCAAGGCTGCGCTGATGGGCACTGGCGAGGCTGCGCTAATGGGCACTGGTGACTGGCAAGGCTGCATTGATGGGCACTGGTGAGGCTGCACTGATCAGGCTGCACTTATGGGCAAGGTGGGGCTTATTGGCACTGGGCACTCCCGAGGCTGCATTGATGGGCACTGGTGACTGGCAGGGGTGCATTGATGGTCACTGGTGAGGCTGCATTGATGGGCACTGGTGACTGGCAAGGCTGCGTTGATGGGCACTGGTGAGGCTGCACTGATCAGGCTGCATTGATGGGCACATGTAAGGCTGCATTGATGGGCACTGATCAGGCTGCACTTATGGGCAAGGTGGGGCTTATGGGCACTGGAGACTGGCAAGGCTGCGTTGATGGGCACTGGAGACTGGAAAGGCTGCATTGATGGACACTGGCGAGGCTGCATTTAAGGACACTGGCGAGGCTGGACACAGGTAAGGCTGAGCTGATGGGCACTGATCAGGTTGTATTGATGGGCACAGGTAAAGCTACACTGATCAGGCTGCATTGATGTGCACAGGTGAGGCTACATTGATGGGCACAGGTGAGGCCGCATTGATGGGCACAGGTGAGGCCGCATTGATGGGCACTGCTGAGGCTAAGCTGATGGGCACAGGTAAGGCTGCATTGATGGGCACTGAGCTGATGGGCACTGGCATGTGTGTGTGTGTGTGTCTGTGTCTGTGATTGCAGCATACACATACTATGATATTGCAAACTATGACACCCAAACAATAGAAACTACTTTCTCGAGACAGGGGTACTTTGGAAATTTTTCTCGACCTGCAGGGGTACTTCACCGTAAAATGTTGAGAAACACTGCCTTAGAGGACCGGAGGGATGCCATGACCTCACTTCTGGTTCGGGGCGGAAGTAAACAAATTTTGTTTTTTTAAAAGCAAAAGATCAAGGCTTTTAAACGTAAAGGAGAGATTTGGGGTCTTATAGATCTCTCCATAAAAAGAGGACCTGTCATCCTTATTTCTATTACAAGGGATGTTTACATTGCTTGTAATAAGAAAAAAAACTGGATTCATGATTAAAAATTAAAGGGACGGTGTAAAAAAAAAAAAAAAAAAAGAAAGATTAAAATCAGCCCCCATCCCTCCATGCTTGAGTGCAGAAGCGAACGCATACATAGATCGCGCATACATATGTAAACTGGGTTTTCACCACACATGTGAGGTATTGCCACTAATGTTAGAACGAGAGCAATAATTCTAGTGCTAGACCTCCTCTGACTTTAAACTGGTAACCTGTAAAAAAAATGTAAAGTGTCGCCAATGGAGATTTTTAAATATTGCAGTTTGTTACCATTCCATGAGTGTGTGCAATTTAGGGCTGAAACGATTAATCGATATTATCGATAATAAATCGATAATGAAAATCGTTGTCAATGATTTTCCTTATCGATTAGTTGGTCTGCACCTTCCTCCCTGCCAGTCCGTTAGAATCCTCCTGTGTACAAGGTGGCAGCACTGTCGTGATCTCATGAGAATATGGCAGCGCTCGTGTGACCAGGCACGTCTGCGCCTCTCCTCCTCGCTGACGTCAGCTCCCCCTGATATTCTCAGCCCCGCCCACTGCTTCCTCAAGGGAAAAGACAGAGAGAGGCGAGAAGCAGCCATGAGAGCCGAGCTGCACCTGTGTGAAGTGATAAGGTAGCGGCTAATAAAAAAAAACGCTAAAAAATGCTAACGTGGAAAAGTGCTAATAAACGCTATTGCAAAAACGTTGAAAAAAGTTGAAAAACTCACTGCAAAGCTACTGGCATTTTTATAATCATTTTTTAACGTCCAGTGTGCATGAGGTCCTAATATTTATTGGACTCTGGGCAAACATTTTCTCGGGCCCCCCCCAAGACATGTCAAGTTTCACAGGCAGCCCATCAAACTTTCCCATTGAAGTTACAGTCACCACAAGCCAAATGCAGTGTCACGGAACGTCCCACACTCCGCTTGAGTGCTTCCGTCATATACCACTTCCTCCCAGTCTGTATGCAGATATCCCAACCTCTCTGAGCACAGAACAAGGCGACACTTGCTTGTTGCTACCAAGAACTAACTTTATTCAGAACCAGAATACAGTCTTATATACACAGGAGAAGATTACTCTAACAATACAAACGTAACCTAATTAACATGAGCTAATTATCTAATCCTTTATATAGCCTAGGTGACTGAGACATGACCTTTCGCCCAGACTTGTGGTCACCGAGCTTCACACAGTTATATCAACACAATAGCAGTTGTCCCATCTCCTACATTGTATAGAGGACAATGTCATTAGCTCATTCAATTAATATAAACACAGGTTGATGACACCAGCATCTCCTCACAGGATGTGTCCCAACAGAATGAATCCATTGAAAATCCAGGGCCCATAATCAAAAGGCAACAGGCTTGCATACAGTCCTCTCCAACAGCCTCTGTTCTGGCTAGGTCTGTGACATGCAGCATCTTCTCCTGAATGCTTGCAAACTGCCTCTGAAAAGCAATTCACTGATCACTTTTGAGAGGTATAGAAGGAACTGCAGCACATGTGAAAAAGGCCTGTGTGGTGAAAAGTCAACTTTATGCTAAAAGGGCTTCACCCGACTCTCCTGTATACTCCATTTATTTTGTGGACATACTGAACAGTATAGCTTGTTCTGAGACTGAATCCCAGTGATGGTCAACTGCAGCCCCTGACATGCCAAAAGGTTGTGCATATTATATAGTGCTGGACATACTACAGGAGCCAATCAGACTGCAGATGTACTATAGGAGATAATCAGAGACTGCGGATGTACTACAGGAGATAATCAGAGACTGTGGTTGTACTACAGGAGATAATCAGAGACTGCAGATGTTTTATAGGAGATAATCAGAGACTGCGGATGTACTATAGGAGATAATCAGAGACTGCGGATGTACTATAGGAGATAATCAGAGACTGCGGATGTACTATAGGAGATATTCAGAGACTGCGGATGTACTATAGGAGATAATCAGAGACTGTGGATGTACTACAGGAGATAATCAGAGACTGCGAATGTACTATAGGAGATAATCAGAGACTGCGGATGTACTACAAGAGATAATCAGAGACTGGGGATGTACTATAGGAGATAATCAGAGACTGTGGATGTACCATAGGAGATAATCAGAGACTGCGGATGTACCATAGGAGATAATCAGAGACTGCGGATGTACTATAGGATATAATCAGAGACTGCGGATGTACTATAAGAGATAATCAGAGACTGCGCATGTACTACAGGAGATAATCAGAGACTGCGCATGTACTACAGGAGATAATCAGAGACTGCGGATGTACTATAGGAGATAATCAGAGACAGTGGATGTACCATAGGAGATAATCAGAGTCTGCGGATGTACTATAGGAGATAATCAGAGACTGCGAATATACTATAGGATATAATCAGAGACTGCGGATGTACTATAGGAGATAATCAGAGACTGCGGATGTACTACAGGAGATAATCAGAGACTGCGGATGTACTATAGGAGATAATCAGAGACTGCGGATGTACTATAGGAAATAATCAGAGACTGCGGATGTACTACAGGAGATAATCAGAGACTGCGGATGTACTATAGGAAATAATCAGAGACTGCGGATGTACTACAGGAGATAATCAGAGACTGCGGATGTACTATAGGAGATAATCAGAGACTGCGGATGTACTACAGGAGATAATCAGAGACTGCGGATGTACTATAGGAGACAATCAGAGACTGCGGATGTACTATAAGAGATAATCAGAGACTGGAGATGTACTACAGGAGATAATCAGAGACTGCGGATGTACTATAGGAGATAATCAGAGACTGCGGATGTACTACAGGAGATAATCAGAGACTGCGGATGTACTATAGGAGATAATCAGAGACTGCGGATGTACTACAGGAGATAATCAGAGACTGTGGATGTACTATAGGAGATAATAGGAGACTGCTGATGTACTATAGGAGATAATCAGAGACTGCGAATGTACTATAGGAGATAATCAGAGACTGCGGATGTACTATAGGAGATAATCAGAGACTGCGGATGTACTACAGGAGACAATCAGAGACTGCGGATGTACTATAGGAGATAATCAGAGACTGGAGATGTACTACAGGAGATAATCAGAGACTGCGGATGTACTATAGGAGATAATCAGAGACTGCGGATGTACTACAGGAGATAATCAGAGACTGCTGATGTACTATAGGAGATAATCAGAGACTGTGGATGTACTATAGGAGATAATAGGAGACTGCTGATGTACTATAGGAGATAATCAGAGACTGCGAATGTACTATAGGAGATAATCAGAGACTGCTGATGTACTATAGGAGATAATCAGAGACTGCGGATGTACTATAGGAGATAATAGGAGACTGCGGATGTACTATAGGAGATAATCAGAGACTGTGGATGTACTACAGGAGATAATCAGAGACTGTGGATGTACTACAGGAGATAATCAGAGACTGCGGATGTACTATAGGAGATAATCAGAGACTGCGGATGTACTACAAGAGATAATCAGAGACTGCGGATGTACTATAGGAGATAATCAGAGACAGCGGATGTACCATAGGAGATAATCAGAGACTGCGGATGTACCATAGGAGATAATCAGAGACAGCGGATGTACCATAGGAGATAATCAGAGTCTGCGGATGTACTATAGGAGATAATCAGAGACTGCGAATATACTATAGGATATAATCAGAGACTGCGGATGTACTATAGGAGATAATCAGAGACTGCGGATGTACTACAGGAGATAATCAGAGACTGCGGATGTACTATAGGAGATAATCAGAGACTGCGGATGCACTATAGGAAATAATCAGAGACTGCGGATGTACTACAGGAGATAATCAGAGACTGCGGATGTACTATAGGAAATAATCAGAGACTGCGGATGTACTACAGGAGATAATCAGAGACTGCGGATGTACTATAGGAGATAATCAGAGACTGCGGATGTACTACAGGAGATAATCAGAGACTGTGGATGTACTATAGGAGATAATCAGAGACTGCGGATGTACTATAGGAAATAATCAGAAACTGCAGATGTACTAAGCTCTAATGAGCAGGGCCCTCTGATCCCTCCTGTATTGATTTGTATTGTAAGTGTACTGTCTGCCCTCATGTTGTAAAGCGCTGCGCAAACTGTTGGCGCTATATAAATCCTGTATAATAATAATAATAATAATGTACTATAAGAGATAATCAGAGACTGCGGATGTACTATAAGTGTTATTTAGAGACTGCGGATGTACTATAGGAGACAATCAGAGACTGCAGATGTACCATAGGAGATAATCAGAGACTGCGGATGTACTATAGGAGATAATCAGAGACTGTGGATGTACCATAGGAGATAATCATAGACTGCGGATGTACTATAGGAGATAATCAGAGACTGAGGATGTACTATAGGAGACAATGAGAGACTGTGGATGTACTAAGCTCTAATGAGCAGGGCCCTCTGATCCCTCCTGTATTGATTTGTATTGTAAGTGTACTGTCTGCCCCATGTTGTAAAGCGCTGCACAAACTGTTGGCGCTATATAAATCCTGTATAATAATAATAATAATGTACTATAAGAGATAATCAGAGACTGCGGATGTACTATAGGAGATAATCAGAGACTGCGGATGTACTATAGGAGATAATCAGAGACTGCGGATGTACCATAGGAGATAATCAGAGACTGCGGATGTACCATAGGAGATAATCAGAGACTGCGGATGTACCATAGGAGATAATCAGAGACTGCGGATGTACCATAGGAGATAATCAGAGACTGCGGATGTACCATAGGATATAATCAGAGACTGCGGATGTACTATAGGAGACAATCAGAGACTGCGGATGTACTATAGGAGATAATCAGAGACTGCGGATGTACTATAGGAGATAATCTGAGACACTATGGGAGACGATTGAATATATACTGTCAGTAATCTGAAGGCACCTTCATCCCCATAAGGTAAATCTGTATTTTCAGCAAAACATCTAAAAAGTAAACACAAACATTCTTCAGCTACTTATAAGCTGTTAAACAATAAAGCACAGAGTACAGTCCCAACCCCCACCTCTTGTGTTCCAGATCCACTCCAGTAGCCTCTTCTAATAAGTCATATGTGGGGGGCAGGGAAGGGGGCGGGTTATAATAAAGTGCAGAATGCTGAGTTTCTGAAAGACAGTGGAGGGCGGAGCCAGTTCACACTGTAAGGCTTATTATGTCGGACAGGACAGGGCGGTGTTGGCAAAGCAAAGCCAAGTGCGATGTACAATGTAGAGAGGAGTTCTAGTGTCTGGTGTGGAGGAGCACAGAGAGGAGCCGGGGATCTGTACGGAGATGTGGGGTGAGAAGAGCGGGGAGTGTCCGGAGATTTCATCTCACACCGGAGAGAAAACACACCGGAGGAACCGACTGACATTCCCTGGAATTGTATATTTGCTGCCACCCCATGGAGGAAGAGGGAACTGCAGTCCCTGGAGCTGTGTGTGCTGCCACCTTATGGAGGAAGAGGGAACTGCAGTCCCTGGAGCTGTGTGTGCTGCCACCCTATGGAGGAAAAGGGAACTGCAGTCCCTGGACCTGTGTGTGCTGCCACCCTATGGAGGAAGAGGGAACTGCAGTCCCTGGAGCTGTGTGTGCTGCCACCCTATGGAGGAAGAGGGAACTGCAGTACTGGGTCTGTATACAGAGCCCCGATCACTAGGATCGTACAGACGGTGATCGGTCAGACTTCTCTCCTCTGTTGTCGGATCGGTGAAGATATTCCAGGATTTATCTGATGTTTCTGGTTTATGATCTTCCCCAAGAAATATTATTGGGGGAGGAATTCCTATAACTGAAACAGTTTGTTGTATTGCTGAGCCAATCAGTGTATGTCTTCCCTTTCATCCAATCACTTGTGATGATCTGCCCTCTTCAGGATAGACATTGAACTGCCGCTCTCTGTGCTCCGGATTCGTCCCGTTATATTTCTCAGAGATTACCGACTACAAAACTCTTCATACTCTGGGATTCGGTGTGTGAGAATGGCCGCTGCTACCACTAGGCAAACTAGGCGGCCGCCTAGGGTACACTGTTGCCTCGGGGCGCCCGGCCGCTGGTTTCCCTACTCTCCGTCTCCACACTATGTAAGTATTTTGGTGCTGTATTATAAATACTTCTGTAATAAATGTTATAACCTCTAGTGGGCACTGCTGGGATAAAGTGAGCACATCTAGGGGGGTGCAGGGGATGCCTCTGCTGGATGTTACTCTGACAGCCGCTCTGTAGAGTCATTATAGAGGAGCAGCACTGGAGGGCGTGTCCTGATGGAATGGAGGAAAACCTCCCCTGTGTGTCTCTATGTTTAGAGATCTCTACTGCAGCCACATGCTTCATCTAGTGCCGGTGTTCTGTGAAGTGTCCCCATCGGGTAGTGCCCGGGCTGAAGAGCGCATGCGCACTACATAACATCAGTGTTATCACTGCGAGACGGCGCACAATAGCCGACAGAATTTGTATTTTCTTTCAGATTGTGCCCCGCGCTCCCGTGGCGAGTTCATGTCCATGATGGGCGGATTTCTACATGTTGTGGGTGGAATTAGATGGACAGTGCTGCTAAAAAATAAAACTTTGTGATGAGCGGATTCTAATTCCACCCACAAGAAATGTAAAAATCCACCCATCACAAAGTTCACTTTTTTTTTTACGTAGTGTGCATGCGCTCTTCAGCCCGGGCACTATCCAATGGGGGGCACTTCTCCACAGAACCCTGGCTCCCATCACACCGATGCTCGGGCAAATGGGCGGAGCCAAGGGGGGCAGCAAAATGAGGTTTTGCCTGTAATATATTGTAAAACCTCTACAAGGTAATAAGTTCTTCTCACATCACCTTATTTATCACCCTTCACAATCAGATTTCCTTACTTTGTTCTCAATTGAAACATCACCGCTGTATAGACGATCTTCACATCCACCAATCATTTCTTCTCAGTGTAATGGACCAATGTTTGTTCTCTATTATTCACAATATCATTGTTTTCTTGTGATTTGATATTGTTATTGTCCTACACTTATAATGTACCTACACTTATACCAATAAAAGTTATTTGGAAGAAGAAAACTCGGCTTATTCACCGCTATATTACTGGACCTTCCATCCCCGATATTATACAATGAGGAATGTTAGAGGTCCAGTTCTGGGTGTTTTCTACCGGAGGTGGGAGGGTATATAACCCAGAGACATCATAAATCCCCCTCCCCATATACACCGAGCATTCTACCCCCCATATACACCGAGCATTCTACCCCCCCCATATACACCGAGCATTCTACCCCCCATATACACCAAGCATTCTACCCCCCCATATACACCGAGCATTCTACCCCCCCATATACACCGAGCATTCTACCCCCCCATATACACCGAGCATTCTACCCCCCCATATACACCGAGCATTCTACCCCCCCATATACACTGAGCATTCTACCCCCTCCATATACACTGAGCATTCTACCCCCCCAATATACACCGAGCATTCCAACCCCCCATATACACCGAGCATTCTACCCCCCCCCCCCCCCATATACACCGAGCATTCTACCCCCCCAATATACACCGAGCATTCCAACCCCCCATATACACCGAGCATTCTACCCCCTCCATATACACCGAGCATTCTACCCCCCCATATACACCGAGCATTCTACCCCCCCCATATACACCGAGCATTCTACCCCCCCATATACACAAGCATTCTACCCCCCATATACACCGAGCATTCTACCTCCCCCATATACACAGAGCATTCCAACCCCCCATATACACCGAGCATTCTACCCCCTCCATATACACCGAGCATTCTACCCCCCCCATATACACAAGCATTCTACCCCCCATATACACCGAGCATTCTACCTCCCCCCATATACACAGAGCATTCCAACCCCCCATATACACTGAGCATTCTACCCCCTCCATATACACCGAGCATTCTACCCCCCATATACACCGAGCATTCTACCCCCCATATACACCGAGCATTCTACCCTACCATATACACCGAGCATTCTACCCCCCCATATACAACGAGCATTCTACCCCCATATACACCGAGCATTCTACCCCCCATATACACCGAGCATTCTACCCCCCCATATACACAGAGCATTCTACACCCCATATACACCGAGCATTCTACCCCCCCATATACACCGAGCAATCTACTCCCCATATACACCGAGCAATCTACCCCCCCATATACACCGAGCATTCTACCCCCATATACACCGAGCATTCTACCACTCCATATACACAGAGCATTCTACCCCCCCATATACACCGAGCATTCTACCCCCCCATATACACGAGCATTCTACCCCCTCCCCATATACACAGAGCATTCTACCATCCCATATACACCGAGCATTCTACCCCCCCAATATACACCAAGCATTCTACCCCCCCATATACACCGAGCATTCTAACCCCCATATACACCGAGCATTCCACCCCCCCATATACACCGAGCATTCTACCCCCCCATATACACCGAGCATTCTACCCAACCCATATACACCGAGCATTCTACCCCCCCCATATACACCGAGCATTCTACTACCCCATATACACCGAGCATTCTACCCCCCCATATACACCGAGCATTCTACCCCCCCATATACACGAGCATTCTACCCCCCATATACACCGAGCATTCTACCTTCCCCCATATACACAGAGCATTCCACCCCCCCATATACACAGAGCATTCCACCCCCCCATATACACCGAGCATTCTACCCCCCCATATACACCGAGCATTCTACCCCCCCATATACACCGAGCATTCTACCCAACCCATATACACCGAGCATTCTACCCCCCCATATACACCGAGCATTCTACCCCCACCCCCATATACACCGAGCATTCTAACCCCCCATATACACCGAGCATTCTACCCCCCCATATACACCGAGCATTCTACCCCCCCATATACACCGAGCATTCTACCCCCCATATACACTGAGCATTCTACCCAACCCATATACACCGAGCGAGCATTCTACTCCCCCATATACACAGAGCATTCTACCCCCTCCATATACACCAAGCATTCTACCCCCCATATACACCGAGCATTCTACACAACCCATATACACCGAGCATTCTACCCCCCCATATACACCAAGCATTCTACTCCCTCATATACACCGAGCATTCTACCCCCCATATACACCGAGCATTCTACCCCCCCCCATATACACTGAGCATTCTACCCCCCCCATATACACCGAGCATTCTACCCAACCCATATACACGAGCATTCTACCCCCCCATATACACCGAGCATTCTACCCCCCCCATATACACTGAGCATTCTACCCCCCATATACACTGAGCATTCTACCCCCCTCCATATACACTGAGCATTCTACCCCCCCCCATATACACCGAGCATTCTACCACCTCCATATACACCGAGCATTCTACCCCTCCATATACACCGAGCATTCTACCCCCCATATACACTGAGCATTCTACCCCCCATATACACCGACATTCTACCCCACCATATACACCGAGCATTCTACCCCCCATATACACCGAGCATTCTACCCCCCATATACACCGAGCATTCTATCCCCCATATACACCGAGCATTCTACCTCCACCATATACACCGAGCATTCTAACCCCCCCAAGTACACGAGCATTCTACCCCCCATATACACCGAGCATTCTACCCCCCATATACACCGAGCATTCTACCCCCCCATATACACCGAGCATTCTACCCCCCCATATACACCGAGCATTCTACCCCCCCATATACACCGAGCATTCTACCCCCACCCCCATATACACCGAGCATTCTACCCCCCCATATACACCGAGCATTCTACCCCCCCATATACACCGAGCATTTCACCCCCCCATATACACCGAGCATTCTACCCCCCATATACACTGAGCATTCTACCCAACCCATATACACTGAGCGAGCATTCTACTCCCCCATATACACAGAGCATTCTACCCCCCCATATACACCGAGCATTCTACCCCCCCCCATATACACTGAGCATTCTACCCAACCCATATACACCGAGCGAGCATTCTACTCCCCCATATACACAGAGCATTCTACCCCCCCCATATACACCAAGCATTCTACCCCCCATATACACCGAGCATTCTACACAACCCATATACACCGAGCATTCTACCCCCCCATATACACCAAGCATTCTACTCCCTCATATACACCGAGCATTCTACCCCCCATATACACCGAGCATTCTACCCCCCCCATATACACTGAGCATTCTACCCCCCCATATACACCGAGCATTCTACCCAACCCATATACACCGAGCATTCTACCCCCCATATACACCGAGCATTCTACCCCCCCCATATACACTGAGCATTCTACCCCCCATATACACTGAGCATTCTACCCCCCTCCATATACACTGAGCATTCTACCCCCCCATATACACTGAGCATTCTACCCCCCCCATATACACCGAGCATTCTACCACCTCCATATACACAGAGCATTCTACCCCCCCCATATACACTGAGCATTCTACCCCCCATATACACTGAGCATTCTACCCCCCTCCATATACACTGAGCATTCTACCCCTCCATATACACCGAGCATTCTACCCCCCATATACACTGAGCATTCTACCCCCCCATATACACCGACATTCTACCCCCCCATATACACCGAGC
The DNA here is from genome assembly GCA_037953035.1 of Aquarana catesbeiana. Lineage (NCBI taxonomy): Eukaryota > Metazoa > Chordata > Amphibia > Anura > Ranidae > Aquarana > Aquarana catesbeiana. Next base: position 143,772 of record JBBHAA010003358.1, read on the forward strand.
ATTCTACCCCCCATATACACCGAGCATTCTACCCCCCATATACACTGAGCATTCTATCCCCCATATACACCGAGCATTCTACCTCCACCATATACACCGAGCATTCTAACCCCCCCCAAGTACACGAGCATTCTACCCCCCCATATACACAGAGCATTCTACCCCCCATATACACAGAGCATTCTACCCCCCCATATACACCGAACATTCTACCCCCCATATACACCGAGCATTCTACCCCCCTCGTATACACCGAGCATTCTACCCCCCCCATATACACCGAGCATTCTACCCCCCCATATACACCGAGCATTCTACCCCCCCCCATATACACCGAGCATTCTACCCCCCCCATATACACCGAGCATTCTACCCCCCCCCCCCCATATACACCGAGCATTTTACCCCCATCATATACACTGAGCATTCTACCCCCCCATATACACCGAGCATTCTACTCCCCCATATACACCGAGCATTCTACCCCCCCATATACACCGAGCATTCTACCCCCCCATATACACGGTGCATTCTACCCCCTCATATACACCGAGCATTCTACCCCCTCATATACACCGAGCATTCTACCCCCCCATATACACCGAGCATTCTACCCCCCCATATACACCGAGCATTCTACCCCCCCATATACACCGAGCATTCTACCCCCTCATATACACCGAGCATTCTACCCCCCCCCATATACACCGAGCATTCTACCCCCCATATACATCGAGCATTCTACCCCCCCATATACACCGAGCATTCTACCCCCCCATATACACGGTGCATTCTACCCCCCCCCCATATGCACCAAGCATTTTACCCCCCCATATACACAGAGCATTCTACCCCCCATATACCCCGCTGTCATGGCTCTGCCCCCCGGGATGTGCACTCACCTCCATACACAGGAGAAATGGATGGACAGATCATGTCTCGGTGGGTCCGGGCTGTACACTGATCTCTGCACTCACTGATCAACTATTCCTGATAGTGATGTCCAGTTCATGAACCAATCGTTCTTTTACATCGATTCTTTTCAGTGAACTGGATGGATCCGTTTGATAGAATTCACTATGGAGTGATAAGTGTACAGATCAGATCTGGTAATAAGAGCCTAGAGTGAGAGAGCTCCGCCCCCTCCATGCAACCAATGGTGGGCCAAAGTCACAACTCACTGACTCCAGACTGTACAAAGAGAAATGTCAGTTTATTACGTGTTACACTAAAAGAATCACGAGTCACCACCAGAAGAACAATCCATCATATCAATCATCAGATAGCAGTGATGAGGTACAGACAGCCTGAGGCCCCTTTCACACTTGTCATGCGATGTGGGACTCCAAAGTCACATGACAAGTTGTTCCCGGTGATTTCCAATGGATACCGTTCATATCTGTACGACTTCAAGTCACAGCGACTTCATAGTAGCCCCTGCACTACTTTGGTTCAACTTTTGACGCGACTTGAGACAGAGACCCCAAGATTACACAGGCATTGCTTCAAATCACGTCAAAATTGCACGACTTTCAAGTCGCACAAGTGTGAAAGAAGCCTTAGCCCTGGTTCACATTGATGCAATTTGACATGTCATATCAGCGGCAATTGCCTGCAATGGCACCGTCCTAATCAGTGCGGCGCCGCAAATTTCCAAAGGTATTTTCTGTACTACTTTTGGCGATTTCAGGGTGCGATTTCTATTGACAGAAACCTGCACAGATGTCTCTGGAATTCCCCCACTGACATGCGGGAATGAAAGGGTGCCAGTTCAGCTGAAGTCGCACGCTTTCATTCCCGCAGCTTAGTGTGAACCTGGGCTCGATGATTGGATTTTACTACTGTTGGTACTTTGCCCGCGGTAGTAAAATCCGATCGTTATTCCTGCGTATGCACTGTAAAGACTACGGATAAATCTGATGACTAGCAATGTTAACTGTGAAGTTGGCCCATCAGAATGCAGTTCACATGCACAAAAACCCGCTTTTCATTTAGGTTCAGTTTCCACTAGTGAGACTTGTCATGCGACTTTGGACTGCAAAGTCGCAAGACCAGTCGTACCTCATGATTTCCAATGAGTACCGTTCATATCTGTGCAACTTCAAGTCACAGTGACTTCAAAGTAGTCCCTGTACTACTTTGGTCCAACTTTGATGTGGACTTGAGGTCCATAGACCCCAAGAATACACAGGTATTGTTTCAAGTTGCATCAAAATCGCGGCAAAAAAACGTGGCAAATATCGCACAGCTTTCAGGTCGCAGTAGTGGAAACCTAGTGTGACCCCAAAGTTGCGCAATTTACAGTGTGACTTTGCAATGCAATTTTTGAAGCGATGTCATGCGACCGGTGAAAACAAGTCACACCAAAGTTGGAACAAAGTAGTGCAAAAACCTTTTGTGGAGTCACTGCGACTTGAGTTGCACCAATTAGAACAGGGACCATTGAAATAATTAATATTATTTTTTTAATTATTATTTATTATTTATTAACATTTTATGGTACGATTGAAATTTTCATCTGGCTATCTATCAAATATTGCACATTTTTGCTGTACTTATGAATTTTTTTGCACTATTTGGCACTTTAATATTTATATACGCTAGCTCACGTTTAAGGGCCACTTTACCATATTAGTTACCATTAATAGTAATATATTTATTTATTTTACTTACAGTGATTATTTATGAGGTACTGATCTATTTGTAAGGCACTGATTCATCACTTCTGCATGAACTTTGGTTCTGAGTATCTTATTTGTTAAGTCAGCTCTATTTTTTCACAGATTCACATTGAATAATAGTTTGGTTTCACTTAATGAGGGGAAACCGTTATTGTTTATTAAGCATTGAAAGTATATTTATAGATTTTTAATTTGCCCATACTGTAGAATTGTACCGCTACCAATATTTTTTATCCACTTGTGTATGGTAACATTTATTGGGTACTTTCTCCAGGACATATACTGTAGAAGGTGGGGCTTTGATCTGCCCATTACATTTTATATTTTTAGTGTTAATACTGATTGACGGATTAGCGCCACATATCTTTTATTTAATACACAGGTATTGTTTCAAGTTGCATCAAAATCGCGGCAAAAAAACGTGGCAAATATCGCACAGCTTTCAGGTCGCAGTAGTGGAAACCTAGTGTGACCCCAAAGTTGTGCAATTTACAGTGTGACTTTGCAATGCAATTTTTGAAGCGATGTCATGCGACCGGTGAAAACAAGTCACACCAAAGTTTGAACAAAGTAGTGCAAAAACCTTTTGTGGAGTCACTGCGACTTGAGTTGCACCAATTAGAACAGGGACCATTGAAATACATGGATGTTGACTTGTCATGCGACTTGACATGTGTCAAGTCGCACAACAACTCGCAGTAGTGGAAACAGAGCCTTACACAGCTGTTTGTGCTGCACCAAAATTGATGACGATGGCTAATCTGATAAATTATGGTCTGACACAACAATAGGCTTGTGCTCTGAGCCAAGGAACTAAATCAAAGTAAATTTCCCCAGGACCAGGGCCATCTTTAATATTGATTGGGCCCTGGGCAAACATTTTCTTGGGGCCCCCCTCCATTCTGAGACCTACAAAAAATAGCAGGTAGACTCCAAATCAGTTTACTGCAGCAGATCACGCAGCGACTGCAGTTGGTTACCAGAGGTTACAGCCTATCTTTACCACTCACTGCCTGGTTTCTAGAGTTACAACACATAATTTCTGCTTGCCGCTTGGTTGCTAGAGGTTACTGCACATTATTAGTGCTCACTGATTGGTTGCTAGGGGATACAGGATAAATAGCATTGGTCCCAGCACAGAACCCTGGGGGACCCCACTACCCACCCCTGACCATTCTGAGTACTTCCCATTTATCACCACCCTCTGAACTCGCCCTTGTAGCCAGTTTTCAATCCATGTACTCACCCTATGGTCCATGCCAATGGACCTTATTTTGTACAGTAAACGTTATAGGGAACTGTGTCAAATGCTTTTGCAAAATTCAGATACACCACGTCTACGGGCCTTCCTTTATCTAGATGGCAACTCACCTCCTCAAAGAAGGTTAGTAGATTGGTTTGGCAAGAACGATTCATGAATCCATGCTGATTACTGCTAATGATGCCGTTCTCATTACTAAAATCTTGTATATAGTCCCCTATCATCCCCTCCAAGAGCTTGCATACTATTGATGTTAGGCTAACTGGTCTGTAATTCCCAGGGATGTATTTTGGGCCCTTTTTAAATATTGGTGCTACATTGGCTTTTCTCCAATCAGCTGGTACCATTCCAGTCAGTAGACTGTCAGTAAAAATTAGAAACAATGGTCTGGCAATTACTTGACTGAGTTCCATAAGTACCCTCGGGTGCAAGCCATCTGGTCCCGGTGATTTATTAATGTTAAGTTTTTTTTTTTGTTTTTTTTTTTTTTTCTTTTGATGGACATCGCGCCGGTCCTGAGGAGCTGCGGGCAGGAGTTTTTAGGCGAAGTCGCAGCTCACCTAAAAACTCCTGCCTGCAGCTCCTCAGGACCGGCGCGGTGTCAGCACTGGTCCTGGTGAAAAAAAAAATTGATTTGCTGAAAATTTGAATCGATTTGACCTCTCAACTCGATTCAAGATTTAAATTGATTTTTTTTTTTCCCCAGCCCTAAACAATGGTCTGGCAATTACTTGACGTTGTTCCCTAAGTACCCTCGGATGCAAGCCATCTGGTCCCAGTGATTTATCAATGTTAAGTTTCCCTAAGTCTAATTTTAATTCTGTCCTCTGTTAACCATGGAGGTGCTTCCTGTGATGTGTCATGAGGATAAACACTGCAGTTTTGGTTACTGAAGCCCCCCGATTCCCTTGTGAATACTGAGGAGAAGAATAAATTCAATACCTTCGCCATCTCCCCATCCTTTGTAACCAAATGTCCTTCCTCATTCTTTATGGGGCCAATATGGTCTGTCCCCTCTTTTTTACTGTTTACATACTTAAAGAATTTCTTGGGATTTTTTTTGCTCTCCTCCGCTATGTGTCTTTCATGTTCTATCTTAGCCGCCCAAATTGCATCCTTACAATTCTTGTTGTATTCTTTATAAAGTCTGAATGCTGATGATGATCCCTCAACCCTGTATTTTTTGAAGGCCTTCTCCTTTGCTTTTATACGCATTTTTACATTGGAGTTAAGCCATCCAGGACTTTTGTTCGCTCTTTTAAATTTACTACCCAATGGGATACATTGGCTAATGCCCTTATTTAATATGCTCTTAAAGCAAACCCATCTCTCCTCCGTATTCTTTGTTCCTAAGATTTTATCCCAATTTATGCCTTCTAACAAGGATCGTAGTTTACGGAAGTTGGCTCTTTTGAAATTCAGTGTCTTTGTGTTCCCTTCATGTTTCCTATTTGTGTGATTTATACTGAAGCCAATTGGCCTGTGATCGCTGTTACCTAAATTGCCCCGTATTTCCACATCCGTGATCAGGTCTGTATTTTTGGTAATCAGTAGATCCAGTAATGTTTTATTTCTAGTTGGTGCGTCTACCATCTGACCCATGAAATTGTCCTGCAAGACATTAAGGAACTGGCGAGCCTTAGATGAATGCGCGGTTCCCTCCGCCCAGTCTATGTCTGGATAATTAAAATCCCCCATTATGATAACACTTCCCATTCTTGCTGCTAATCCAAATTGTGATAGGAGATCTGTCTCCACTTCCTCCCTCAGGTTAGGGGGCCTATAGCATACTCCCAGTATTAATTTCCCCTTAGCTTCATCCCTTTGGAGCTCTACCCATAAGGATTCCACCTCCTCCCTAGCTCCCTCAGTGATGTCATCTCTCACATTCACTTGTACATTATTCTTGATATATAGGCATACCCCTCCCCCTTTTTTACCCTCTCTATCCCTGCGATAAAGGGTATACCCTTGAATGGTTGCCAGCCAAGCCAATCATGAGAGCTGTTGAACCAGGTCTCTGAAATGCCCACAAAATCCAAATCCTCCTCGTACAACAGTATCTCTAGTTCAATAACAAACAAATGGCCCCCACCTATAACTGGCCTTCACAGCAAGTAGCACATGGAAGGGCAATCACATGAAAGACAAAAACAGAACATTACATAGCTCAACTCACCAAGCAGTCTGCCAACTTGGCAGACTGCTTGGTGAGTTGAGCTATGGAATTAAAATAGAATGAACTAATGTGCAAACCAGCAATGACCAATAGGCTGATAAGAAGCTGCCAACATATAACGGTGTACTCACATAACCAAAACCACAATGAAATGCAAATTATGTGGCGCTACTTAACCCTAACTATGAAAATCTGAATATGCAATAAGCGAAATAAATAAAAATGTACTATTGCATAAATAACCGAAAAATGAAATAAATCATCCAATCACAAATTAAGTAAATACATATAAAGTGGAGTGCGATTCCACCAAAATACATAAGTAATGTGCAAAAAAACATATGAGCCTGTGGCTCACAAATAAATGTAAAGGAAATAAAAATGCAATCGTGCATAAATAGCATAAATAAATAAATAACCTAAACCTAAAATAATCATCCAATCCAATCACAAATGAAGTAAATTCATGTATAGTGAAGTACGATTCCACCAAAATACATAAATGATGTGCAAAAGTTCATAAGAGCCCATGGCTCACAAATAAATATAAAAAGAAATAAAAGTTCAATCATGCATAAATAGCATAGATGAATAAATCATACAATATAATGAAAATCTCATATGGAGTGAAGTGCAATTCCACCAAAATACATATACAATGTGCAAAGAAAATCTGAGTGTAATAAATGTCCAAATAATTAATGATAAGTGTAGTCCCAACATCATGCAATGTGGCACCCGATATCAGCAAGGTCAAATCTTCTGATCATACAGGAAGGTGCAAGTGCAGTTAGCAATAGAAGTGGTGAGAAGTGTCTTAAGGTAGATGTGTGCTTCCAATCAGGCTCCGGAGTGCGACACCTGTTTCCCCCAGCCTCTCACCTGTAGTAGCGGCCCCCAATGGGCCAAATCGAGCGTCAACCGACAAGCGGTGGAGATACCCACAAGGAAAGCAGCTTCCGGTGGTGGTCACAGCGCTTGGGGAAATCCGATATCCATCCAGCAATTGCACTCTCCCGTATTCAATAGATATCAGCGGGGGGCTAATAAGAGAGAAGAGATGGCTCCATAGTGTAGTGGTTAAAAGTTTAATTGAAAACACAAGTAGTAACTTACATCAAAGAAGCGATACAGCAGCAGTGAAAATGAAAGCTTCCGGGTTTGGCCGTACCCGGAAGCAGTGGCACCTGGCTCCTCCCTGCCACGTTGCGTCACAACACACGTGACTTTCTCAAAGGGTAGCCTTGTCCAGTGTCATTGCAGCCTTGTCAGTGTAGCCTTGTCATTTGCAGCCTTGCCCCTGTGTCATTTGCAGCCTTGTCATTGCAGTCTTCAAGTTTAAAAATGGCACCGCCCAGATACAGAGTCCTGTGTATCTCAGCGGCTCTCGGGTCCTCTCGCAGTCCCAAGCGGAGCCGGGAGTAGCCAAGTGTTTGGGTACAGCATCACACGACTGCGCAATTGTCCGTTAAATCGACGCAGTGCCGTATCGCAAAAAAAATTATTGAAGTGCAATATTTCTATTACATTGTTATATAAAATAAAATAGTTCAACTCACCATAAGCAGAATCAGTCGGAGCCTGAGCGTGTCACTTGCCAACGTCACCTGCCTTCAGATGCGGATTGTCACTTGCCACACATTGCGGATTGTCACTTGTCACGGCACTTGTCAGCGGATGCAGGGTGTCACTTGCCACATCACTTGTCAGCGGATGCAGGGTGTCACTTGCCACGTCACTTGTCAGCGGATGCAGGGTGTCACTTGTCAGCAGATGCAGGGTGTCACTTGCCAGCGGATGCAGAGTGTCACTTGTCACTTGTCACATCACTTGCCAGCGGATGCAGGGTGTCACTTGTCACGTCACTTGCCAGTGGATGCAGGGTGTCACTTGTCAGCGGATGCAGGGTGTCACTTGTCAGCGGATGCAGGGTGTCACTTGCCACGTCACTTGTCAGTGGATGCAGGGTGTCACTTGCCACGTCACTTGTCAGTGGATGCAGGGTGTCACTTGCCACGTCACTTGTCAGTGGATGCAGGGTGTCACTTGCCACGTCACTTGTAAGCGGATGCAGGGTGTCACTTGCCAGTGGATGCAGGGTGTCACTTGCCACATCACTTGCCAGCGGATGCAGGGTGTCACTTGCCACATCACTTGTCAGTGGATGCAGGGTGTCACTTGCCAGCGGATGCAGGGTGTCGCTTGCCAGCGGATGAAGGGTGTCACTTGTCATGTCGCCTGCCATCGGGTCGAAGGGGGCCCCGTCAGGTAGGATGTATGGGGGCCCCATGATTTCTAACATTCAGGGGGGCGGCAAACTCCCGCGTGCTAGCCAGCCCGTTTTGTCGGCACCGCTGCTTATTTCACGGGAACTGATCAGGCTTGTGTACTCTCACTTCCTGGTAGCGGTGGAACGCAAGATAGGGCGGACGTGATGTAATCAGCTGGAAATGATGCAAGACATGGGAGGCCCTATCTTGCGTTCCACCGCTACCAGGAAGTGAGAGTACACAAGCCCGATCGGTCCCCGTTAAATAATAAGCAGCGGTGCCGGCGAAACGGGCTAGCTAGCAGGCGGGAGTTTGCCGTGGATCCGGCCCTGCCCGCGGGACCCATGGGCTTGAGCCCAGTCAAGCCCAATGATAAGTCCGGCCCTGGTGGTCTCCTTACTCCTACATCTAATGAAAGGACTGTAATGAGTGGCGTTTAGTGCGGTAGCTTAATGAGCACAGGCTGTCCTTCTGAAGTCCCTCCCAGGGGGTGTGTCCATGACAGCCCAAGTAATACTTCATATTCCCATCGCCCACATTCCTGGATGAGCTCATGAGTATGGGTGCTGCAGCAACAACCAGCTGGATACTGGTTAAAGTCATAATGAAGATATTTGCAAGCACAGCATGGAACGACATAGATAGTGTCCAAACGTGTAATTTATTGCATGATCACAACACAAGGAGAGTGCAACATTTCAGAGTCACGCAGGACCCCTTCGTCAGGCATGTGACAGTTGTGTCCCATGCCTGATCAGTCTTCTTGTTGCTGTCAGTCAACCCACTTCCTGTGAGCCTGGGCTGTCATGATGAAGATATTTGCCAGCACACCATGGAACGACATAGATAGCGTCTAAACGTGTAATTTATTGCATGATCACAACACAAGGAGAGTGCAACATTTCGGAGTCACGCAGGACCCCTTCATCAGGCATGGGACACAACTGTCACATGCCTGACGAAGGGGTCCTGCGTGACTCTGAAATGTTGCACTCTCCTTGTGTTGTGATCATGCAATAAATTACACGTTTAGACGCTATCTATGTCGTTCCATGGTGTGCTGGCAAATATCTTCATCATGACAGCCCAGGCTCACAGGAAGTGGGTTGACTGACAGCAACAAGAAGACTGATGTCTAGTGGTGGAAAAGCAGTACTGCAGGAGAGGGCCCGGAATTGAATGCCTGGAGCCACTTAGCCTTTCTTAAAGTGTCCCCACCATGACCTCTTCATCCTGCGCATGCACACTGCAGTCCTATTCATCACTATAGGGAGAACTGTACTTGTGGCAGCCTCCGAAATCGCTCAAAAAGACAATGATGTGAAAACCATAGTCATAGGACTGTAAATGACCCAGTGCCCCCTGGGGGGGTTACAGTAACATTCCGGACAAGCCCCTGATCTGCAGTTGTTTAATTTTTTTTATTTACAGGTGAATTGCAAAGAGAAAAAATCTCTTCCTCTGAGTATCATGGAGGTTGGATATGGACAACCCATCCACCATGAATCCACATCCACCGTTGAGAATGGATCCATGCCTGGAGCGGAGGATGGGACTGTGGCCAGCGCTGGGATTGGATCCTTCTATTCTAGTTCAAGAGAAGGAAGCCCCCAGCACATACAGATCTTTTTTAGAAGTCACCCCGGTCCCCTCATCCCTGGAAAATACTTACCATGCCAGCTGGGATGTGCAATATTACTGTATACTTTAAAAGAATAAATCTTTTTTTTTTAAATTTTACTTTTTGTATCCACTAATAGGTCAAGCCAGACTTTGACGTGTATCTAAAGCCAAACATTTGTTAGATTTGGATGGGACCACTCAGATATTCTTGCCATCTGTCCCCACTGAGGAGATTATATATTCAGGTGATCATCGTCAGAAAGTGATGGGAGAATATAAAAAATATATTGAGCTGGCACCAGAACAAGTGTCCGATTGGAAAATGTGCCTCTTATATCTGTTCTGGTGCCAACTGTATAAATCTGGCCATACATGGTTCTATTTTCTTTCATTCGGGTGGACGAAGGAAAATGCTGTACATAAAACACCCACCCACAACATTTTTCAACATGTCCCTAAGACCCCATACACACTATTAATTTTCTGCAGATTTTTGTCTTCAGAGTTACCAAAACCATGTAGTGTAAGGGCCTGGCTGATTGCATACAAATTGAAACTCTTAAGGTTTGACCTCATATTATATGGTTGTGGTAAATCTGAAGACAAAAATCTACAGACAATTGAATAGTCTGTATGGGGCTTTAGGCCCCTTTCACGCTAGAGGTCCGATTGGGTCTGTTTTTTCAGGTGGACCCTATCGGACTCTTCACTCTCTTCTATGGAGAGGGGGTGGGAGTTTAACACCAGCTACATCCGATCCAGCTGGATTGGACAGCAGTTGGGTGTAAACAGGCAGGCGGTCTGCTTATATCCAACCGCCCATAGAGGACAGCAGGCTGTGTCCATTCCACATGAGCAAACATGGACCTCATCTGACTGCTCATGGGGGGGGGGGGGAATCATCAAACAGATACCCTGCCGAGCAAGTGGGTCCCCCCCCATGAAAAAGAGGAATAAGACAAGTCAATTTTAAAAAAAAAATTCTTCTGTCAACCAGAGAAGAACGCATTGATTTAAAAAAAATAAATAAAAGGCTTTAGGTATATTTTAAAATGAAAACGAATAAAAGGTCATGGGGAAGCATTTGACTCTCTCTCATTAGGGAGCATCCTCATTTCACAGGCTGAACGAGAGAAAATCAATCATTTCCCCAATCTGCTCTAAGAGGAGATCCCCACTGCCAACTATTGAATTGTGACAGCCACAACACCGGAGACTACCTGAATACCGAGGTCACTGTTCAGCCAGGTGGTGCTTTGTACAGCCACCCAAAACATGAATTTTGACCAATTCAGAATCTCGGTTGGATTGGGAAAGGTTCTGAGGGTTTCTTCCTCAAAGTGCACAACTGTGAGATGAACAAGCCCAACTCTACATGTAGTTGAGCTCGAATGCTTTACATGATCCTCAGGGAATGAGCTTCATACATGGATAAGATAATCCAAATCTCCAGCTGAAAAGTACCACAGCCATTGTGGAGGTACAAGTCTTATTCTACCCTGCCAGATATAGGAGGTCAAGGTGAGGCCTTTGGTTACACAAAGGCTTAAGGGGTGTAATACATTTTTTTTTTAAACAGCATAGTACTTTGCAAGAGAACATACATGTACAATCATTCTATGAAACTAGGGCAAAACAAATGTTTGCAGGCTATTTCCTGTGCTAATTTTTCATTGGTTTAAACTGGAAAATAATACATTTGGCCATCAGATGGTGCAAAGTATGATGGGACAGTTCTAGGCAATTTCTAATGGCCAAATGCAGTATTTGTAAAGGATAAGATCACCTTTTAAAAAAAATATATACTTTTTATTATTAATACACTTTTTTGCATATATTATTATTTTTGTAGGAGCCTGGACAGTATTGCACCCACAAATCAGATCGTAGGTGTAATACCACAGTCCTGTAGACTGTCAGCATATCTTATTGCTGGTATTTCATATGGGCAGGAAGTTACACACCGACAGGAAGAATCAATGAACACTGATGATACTTGCAGTTCATTCACTCTCAGAACTCTGAATAAATAATGCTGCTGATACCGCTTTCGAAGCGATCGTATGATAATCGGATCGTTAGTACAGAGTTTTCAAGAGCCAATCACGACAGTTCATCTGATATGACAAGTACGAAAATGTATCAGATGATACCAGATTGTACGATTTTTGTTTAATCAGTACAGTTGTCATCTGAAAAATACAAATACACTACTTCACTTCTGATTTTTTTCTTATTCGGTCTTACGAGAATTTTCGTAACAAAGTCATACAGGAGTGAAAAGTAAACAAAGTTGTACAGAGTCAAAGTAAGGCTTCATGTACACAGGTTTCTCAACCTCTCCTGAACACTGGAACATCACAGCTAGTAATCCACATTTAAAAACATGTTGTTTAGCCCAGTTAGCCTTTGCTAAAGATAACCTCAGGAGACCCTCCCAAATGATTAGAAAGCACTAAAAACAAGTATTTATTACCTATTTCAGCCATTCTGTGAGAGAACAGTAAGATAAAGCAGTGTGCTTGTAGCTAGCTGTTATTTTTTGGTTGGTATGTTAATATGGATGCCATGATGAGCATGTGTGAGGAAATGCTCCTGATATGTGAGGAAATGCTCCTGATATGTGAGGAAATGCTCCTGATGTGTGAGGAAATGCTCCTGATGTTGCTTTTGCTGAGGCTCCAAAGATGTAGAAGATTGCGTGAGAGGACCAGAGTTCCTCTCTCCTGGACACCTCCATTAATGGCTCAACAAATGTCCACAGGATACTTTTCTAATATCTATGTTCAGCTGCGTAATTACACAGAGAAATTTTTTAATTTTACATGCATGTCAATTGCCACCTTTGACGTTCTCTTGGAAAAGGTTAGACCCCATCTAGAAATGCAAACAGCCAGACATTAGGGTTTCAAGCTCAATGAGGGGGTCATCAGGTTAAATTCTCAATGGTTGACGGGTGAGTGAAATTCCTATTCAACTTCAGCGTCTAGTAATGCAAGTTGTGTATTGTACAGTATAATTGGCTGATGAGGGGAATATCACATGGTATATCAAGCTTGCATACAGTGATAATTGCATTTTTGGTGTGTTTTTAGCATTTTCCAGGCTCAAAAGTAATGAATAAAATGTTTCCCTCTAAAAACACGCCTAAATGCAGGTAGCCACGTTCAGCATTTGAAATGCCTCTAAACACAGCTTTTGAATGCATTTTTTGGGTTCCAAAAAAAGCCTCTAAACCCAACTGCCTCTAAACTACTATAAACGACCCCGTGTACATGTACTGATAAGATAACAGAGAAGAGTTCAGGAGCAGTTGAAAAAAAATGCCCAACTGCTCCTAAACGTTTGTTTACCAGCAACAGTGTACATGAGGCCTAACAGAGTTGTAGAGTGAAAGTGCCAGAGCTGTAGAAAGGTAGAAAGTTGTAGAGATATCTCACACTGAAAATTGCACTCAAGAAAGAGCCGACACTAGCTTAGGTGCAAACTGGAACTCTTTATTATACGTTCACAAATGTATTCAACATAAAATCAGATAAGAGCCTGATCACATTATCCTAAACATTAAAACAGTAATATTAGTACATCTTATAGTGATCTAATCAACAGCTAACTAATTAACCAGCAAGCTAACAGTTAGGCCCCTAGACAAGCCTTGATTAGTCAGGGAGTGCCCACACCAGCAACAGATCTCATTAACCAGCTTTCTTTTCACATCCATCTTCTCAGGTTTTCAAGATGGCAGAGACCATCATGGCTTCCTTGACTGTTAAATGTAGTAACATGTCATCTTGCATTACTGTATATAATAGGGCAGCTTCCTCAAATGTCAGGGCCCATAGTCAGTAGACAAGATGCTACCCTGCAGTCCCCCCCAAACTCCCCTGTACCATTGGGGTCAGTCACAGGCTGAATGATGCCGTACTCATGTAAATCATCCAATTAAATACAAAAAGTCTCTTCTTTTAGTCTCTTTTTTTTAGTAGGTTACCACCCCTAGTCTGATAGATCATAATATATGTGTGTGTAGCGAGTACAGCTTCACTCACCTATTCTAGGCAAGGTGACATTCCCTTTGATACTCACCCTAGGCTTCATGTACACAGGACGTTATTCAACCTCTCCTGAATGAATTAACTTGACAGCTAGAAACCGGCGTCTAAAAATTGCCGTTTAGCCACGTTTACATGATTCGTTTAGCCGCGTTTGGTCTAGAAGCCGGTCTATGAAAAAACATCTGTAAACGGAACGCTGCTAAATGCGAGTTACTGTGTTTAGTAATGTTTACAAGCTGTTACAGGCATTTGGCATTTCAAATGCCTTTGAACATCCATCTGAACCCATTTTTTTGCATTCCAAAAAAAGCTTCTAAACTCAACTGTCTAGAAATGATGAAACGACCCTGTGTACATGTACTGATAAGATAACAGTTCAGGGGCAGCTGAAAAAAAATGCCCATCTGCTCCTAAACGTCCGTTTACTAGCAGCAATGTACATGAGGCCTTATGACTGCTGAGCCTTCATCCATGGCAGTACCCAATGCTTTCAATTATATGGGCGATGGATTTCCCTGTGGCCACGCTGGAGGCTGGCAGCTAATCGCTAGGCTTGACCACTGTCATATAACCAAGGGTTCGATGTCTATTATCCCTTGTGGTCCAACACCAGGGATTTTAGTTTCAGCTGCAACAGAGCTTGGAGCAGCAATAGGGGTGCATGGCAAGGTAGCAGGTTTCATGTTGGGGGGGTTTACAAAAGACATGTCCACTTTGCCCTGAGCTGGCAAGATGACATACATAGGCTGCCATTGCTGACTATTCCTCTGACAATGCCTCCATTATGTGGATCCTCTGGCTTCACTAGTTTGTTTGTCACTGACCTTAAGTTATGCAGCCAATGAATGAAGAATTCCTGATATTTGTACTTTCTGGGTGAGGGGCTCATAATATATTAAAACCCAGCAACAGCCAGCCAATCAGTAATGGAGGTCTGCGTATTTCTCTCGGGATAGGTTTCCTTTTGGGCTCAATGCACACTTCTACGACTTGCCATGCGGCTTTGGACATCAAATTAAAATAAGTCACACCCATGTTTTCCAATGCGTACTGTTCATATCTAAACGACTTCAGGAGTAGTTCATTCACAACTTCGGCCTGACTTTCATACAACTTGAGGGCCATAGACTTCAATGTTAACCCTCAAACGTTGCACCTGAATGTTTTACATGCAACAGTTCTCCATTATCATTGGTCAAAGCCATCCAAAGTTGCAGCAAAGTTGTACAAGTGTGAACGGAGCCTAAAAGACAGACTCCATAGCATTGGCATCCCTTTCATCCAGCTTTATCATAGCTCCAGGTTTCCCTGCACCATGAAGATACTGCACCCCACCCCCCCGGCTGAAGGCCCAGAGAGGGAGTAGGAACTCAGGTCTCACCAGCCAGGGGGTCTTGAGGAGTTCACCCCCTACAAGATTTAGGGGTCAAGATCCTGGAAAACAGAAAGAGCTCACTGAACTACTCAGAAAAGCCAAAGCCAGGCATGCCCATCAGATCTACATCCAGAGAGGGACCACTGACCCAATTGTCACACAGTCAGGATAAAACAAACTGTTGCCTCTGGGTGGTAGGAAACAGTCTAAACTGAGGAGGTGGCGTTTTCACTATTCTTATTGTGTTTCCTGTAGGGGAAGGAACCAATCATCTCTCAGGTTGCTATTTTGGAACATAGGAGACCGTGGTAAAAGTGTCCCATTGGAAAAATTTCCATTTACTTCCTGTCTCATAGTTAACCCAAGAAGTGAGTGGGGGACTCCCTGGTTGTCACTCAAAATAGTGTCCCCCATTGGAAGATATCCCCACTATTCCTGTTCTGGGGACAACATGTGGGATTTTCTTCTACTTGCACTTTTTGTGATAACAGTAAACAGAACTCAGGGCTCATGTACACACAGACTAGGTTGACCGTCGGCTGTGGGAAAATGTGGCAAAATCGCTCCACGATTTTGCTGCGTTTTGTAGCCAGTCAAAACGTTCCTATCCTGAACGTGCCTCTTCTGCATTCAGGAGAGGGAGGTTGAACCTCACCTAACTGCAGCAGCTTCTAAACTCTTGTAAAAGCCTATGTGAGCATGGACACAGGCTTTTATGGAGTTTAAAACCTGCTAGTGTACATGAAACCTAATTGTTTAAGAGATTCACCTTCTCTGAGACCATAAAAACCTGACAGGTGGTCTAATCCACCTCCACTTCAAAGCTAAAAAAAAACAAAAACTTTTTGCCTTTATTTAAACTTTTAAAGAACCAATATCTGGGTCTTCACTATCCAAGTCTCATCTTAAAAAGTTTGTAAAAGTATCAAGGCCTGAAGAAAGATTCCGAAGACCTCCAAAAAAAAAGCAGTTACCAGTAATATACAAAATTGATCTAGTTATTGGTGCTCACCAGGATAGGCAAGGTTAAAAAATAAATAAAATAGTGAGTTTGGCCTCTAGCAGTGCATCATTGGGCAGACTGTACTAATGAAGGCAATGCAACACCACTGTTACCAGCAAAGATCATACTAAGAGCAAGGTCTGATACTCCGGGAGATCTCAAAGAACGCCAAGCTAACATCTGAGGAATGAAGGACCTCTCTTGCATTGGCGAGTGTCAGGGTTCATAAGCCTATTAATCAGGAGAATACTGAACCACAATGGTGGTATGGTAGACCTGTCATTGTCAAAGCCACAAGTTTCTGTCCACCTACTGTTTGCTAAAGACCACATGGATAAGTCCGAAGGCTAAATGAAACCTGGCGGTGACAGTCTCATGCAGTCCCAGACTTGGATGAACAGGCCTGCATATTCCGCACTGAGCAGCCAATTCCTCCGGAGGGTCACACAACTGTACACCCATGGAGCCAATCCCCTGCAATGCAATGAAAAAGGTACTGACCCAGAGGTGACTGCACTGCAATGATTGCATTGCACACGCGACCCCCCCCACACAGTCCCACCTCAAGCAGGGCGGAGGAATGTCCCTAGGTCTCCCCAGCAGACCCGGTTCACATAAAAAAGTGGGTGACCACCTGCTTGTCAATATGAAAAGACTCCCACTCTCCAGCTCCTCCCGTGCCGCCCCCTCCTCCAACAGGACAACACGACCAATGGGGTGGGAGAGGAGACACAGTCTTGGCCACAAGCGGGAGGAGTATGGTGACCGCAGCCTGACGCATGGCCCGGTCACCAACAGGCCACTATTGCCAGGACATGTGGCCCCGAGCCTGGTGTGCCCTATGACCAGTCTGGGCCTTGTATCATGTTTGCAGGAAAGTGTCAAAGTATCTGTCTAACTGTGATGGCGAACCTTGGCATCCCAGATGTTTTGGAACTACATTTCCCATGATGCTCATGTACTCTGCAGTGTAGTTGAGCATCATGGGAAATGTAGTTCAAAAACATCTGGGGTGCCAAGGTTCTCCATCACAGGTCTTTAAGCTGGATTTCTAGATAAGGTGTGTCATGCAGCAGGGATTTTTCTCAGCGGAAAAAAACGTGGAGGAACGCAGTTCTGGCACCTCCTGGACTGACTGTATGTAATGGTAAGGGGTGCTGGGGTGTGCTGCAGGGTATTGATGCTCGCTGCTGGGGGATCTATTCTAGCTGGAGGGGATATATTTTTGCAGGGCGGGTCTGTTGTTGCTAAGTAGGTCTATTGTTGCTGGTGGGGGACCTATTGTTGCTGGGGGTGGGTCTTATGTTGCTGGGGGGTTAGTTGTTGCTGAAAGAGATCTACTGTTGGGTGAGGGGTCTATTGTTGATGGCTGCCCGGAGAGTCTATTAATGTTGGCTGTGCGGAGATCTGTTGATGCTGCTGGGAGTCTATTGTTGCTGGGGGCGAATTTTGTTGTGGGTTGCTCCATTGCTGTTAGGGAATCTATTGTTGCTGGCTGCAGGGGATCTATTTTACTGCTTTTCTTGATATCATTACCAAATTCCATATAAATTACTTAGCAACACAAAATGATACGGGGTGGTCCTGGGAGGTGGGTAGGGGATGGAACCAAGGGATGGTGCTCGGAGGTGGGTAGGGACGGAGAAAAGGAGTGACTCAGAAAGGGGGAGTCCCTGCACCTATTGTCTGAGAAAAAAAGCCCTGAGCAAGACAATGACTCAAACACCATGTTACCCTACCTAAGAATAACTAAAAAAAAAAAAAAAAAGTAATGTTTTTTTTTTTATTTGCATTCCAATTCCAATTTTGTTGAAGGGCCTGAAGTGTTCAGATCATGTGAGGAGACTTCCTGGCTGAAACTACTGTAAAAAAAAAGAGGAAGCAAAAATGTTCCCAGCCGATGTGCAGAACTGATAAACTAGTCTTTAGTTGCAGGTCTTGCTCTTAAGGGCAAACCAGTTACGGAAACCAAAACCACCATGTAAAGTGCCTGGATGGACTATTTTCTTCAATACAGTAAGTGAAAAAGTATTTTGTTTGACTCCATTGTTTAATTGGGTTATCAGGTTTTGGGACTCACATTTAAGGTCATATTTATACAGAAATACTAAAATCAAAAAAAAGTCTTTACAAACAGTAAACCACTGTAGTTGCATCAGACGGCCAACACTGTCCATTACTACAAGTACAGCCCGGAACACTATATGCTGCCTGATAACGTTCCACCAAATACAAGACATTGTGAGAGCAGGTCAGGGTCTGAGATCTATGCCCCCCCCCCCCCCAACCACCTACCTAATGTAGAAGGTACCCGATATCACCACTCATCAGTATACACAAATAAACCATGCTCTTGAAATTGATGGAAAAATATAAAATTGATTAACAAAACATTAAAGTTTTTAGCTAGTAGGCAGAACAACCAGGGACTCCCAAGTATGACCAAAGTGTAGCAGCTCATTCTCAGTTTTTTGTTAATAAAATTAGATAGTTAGACACCTAAAATATGGGGTGGTAAAATTGGAGAAAAAGTGTCGTTATAAAACACATCAAACATACACTACTGTATACACATCTACTTGCATAAGGCTACAATGGAAGTTATTTTTTTATAACAAAGTTAAATATCTGACTCTCATGCAGCTAACACTTACACATATTTCATTACATTTTTTTTAATATATATGTTTGTTAAAACATTTTATTAGAAGTGACAAAGACTGGCGCAAGTCAATGTAGTCATGACAACTACAGACCCTCAAGGGGGACACATCAGTAGCCTAGAAATATAAGTCCTAAAAAAATAAGTCCATCATATGGGTGGATGGTGGCAGCTGTCCTCAGAGCTCTGTAAAAGGTAAAACACAAAGGGGAAGACAGGGCGCATCACCTAAGTGTAGTATTACAAGACAAGATTACAAAAAGGTAAAATCACTCACAAGATAGAGATATAATAAAACATGCCCATCAGATGTATAGGGAATGGGCCTATTGAATTTAGCCGCTCCCCGCCTCCGATGACATCACTTCCTCTGTGCATTCCACACTGGTTTACCTGAACTTCCTAGTGGCCATAGGATGCTGCACATTACTCCTCCATCTGCAGCGGTTCCCTGGCAAGGTGTGGTGTCCAAAGGACAGATCCTAGCAGCTTCCCCATACATCTGATGGGCATGTTTTATATCTGTCTTGTGAGTGATTTTACCTTTGTAGTAAATCTTGTCTTTTAATACTACACCTAGGTGGGGCTTCCTGTTTTCCCCTTTGTGTAAAACAAACATTTTATTTATATTAACCACTTAAGGACCGGAAGGATTTACCACCTTAATGACCAGGCCATATTTTGCGATACGGCACTGCGTCGCTTTAACTAGCAATTGCGCGGCCATGCGATGTTGTACCTACACAAAATTTATATCTTTTTTCCCCCACAAATAGAGCTTTTTGGTGATATTTGATCACCTCTGCAGTTTTTATATTTTGCACTATAAACAAAAAAAAGGCCGAAATTATCTTCTACATATTTTTGGTTAAAATAGCAATAAGCGTAGATTGGTTTGCACAAAAGTTATAGCATCTACAAACTATGGAATAGATTTATTGCATTTATTATTTATGTTTTTACTAGTAATGGTGCTGATCAGCGATTTTTAGCGGGACTGCAACATTGCGGCGGGCACTTTTGGGACCAGTGCTATAAAAATGCACAGATTACTGTATAAATGACACTGGCAGGGAAGGGGTTAACACTAGGGGGCGATCAGGGGGTTAAATGTGTTCCCTGGGACACGTTTCTAACTGTGGGGGGAAGGGGACTGACTGGAGGAGAGATTGCAGTTCCTAATCACAAGGAATTCCGATCACTCTGTACTCCCCTGACAGAACGGGGATCTGTTTGTTACATTGACAGATCCCCGTTCTGGCTCTCTGTAGAGCGATCGCGGGTGGCCGGCGGATATCGCGGACATGTACATGGCCTCCCCCGCCGTGCAGCGGGCGCATGCTTGCTACAAATGTTAAAAGGAGCCGACATACAGCTACAGCGATTTGCAGGAACGAGCCGACTTGCCACAATATGATGGTGGCTGGTCTGCAAGCGGTTAAAAAAAATTGTAATAAAATGTTGGCTACACGAGTCAGATTTATTTATTTTTTTTATTAATAAAAGTTAAAAGGAAATTTCAATTGTAGCCCCAACAAGTGGAGATGTATACAGCAGTGGTGTCCGGATTGGTTACCATTGTTTGGTTAAAGTGTTACTGAACCCCGGAGCCTCCAGTCACTATATATCTGGTCTCCCACAGAACATGGAAATGTAATTATTTTAGTAAATATAAACTGCTGAATACCTTTTCTCATCAGTATATAGCAGTCTTGTGACTTCTATCAGTGTCTGGTTAAAGCTTGTAGGAGAAGTTTTAATTCTCCCGATTGTCCTAGGAGGCTGCAGGACCCCTGACC
The DNA here is from genome assembly GCA_037953035.1 of Aquarana catesbeiana. Taxonomy (NCBI): domain Eukaryota; kingdom Metazoa; phylum Chordata; class Amphibia; order Anura; family Ranidae; genus Aquarana; species Aquarana catesbeiana. The sequence goes on from JBBHAA010003358.1 coordinate 164,680, forward strand.
CTCTGTCGGGACAGTGCTGATTGGCCCTGTGATGATTGCATGCACTCAAGAAAAAAAAATCTAGCAATACACACCAAACTGAGCATGTGCAGAATGGCCCCAAGGCTCTGTTCTGAGGGGATGCATTGGAGATTCTGGAAGAAGGGGAGGATCAGAGAAGACAGGATCAAACAGCCTTTTTACACAATGTGCATGATAAACCCTTTAGGTTCAACAGTAAGTATAACAAGCATTCTTCACTGTATATACACTGATTTTACTGTTGTGGGTTTAGTAACACTTTAATGTCCTAAGATGAAGGGATTTGGAGGTCTGTTCACAAAATTTGATTGCCAAGCAAAAAAAATATTGCGCATTGAGGAACTATCTGAAGTTACCATAAACTAACTATGAGCATTAATGTGAGAAAAAATAAATAAAGCAGAACTTGTTTCTTCATGTAAAGAATGTTGCCTTAGTGTGGTCTCACGAACTAACCACTAGGACTGACTTCGTGACACGGGGGGGAAGTTCTTGCTGTATACAGATGAAGTCCTACATCTGTCCATAGGTGTGCGCAGCCTATTGCATTAGGGTGTCCACCCCAAAGCTCAAACACACGTGCGTGCGTGCGTGCGTGCCTATATATATATATATATATATATATATATATATATATATATATACATTTTAAAATGTCAGAAGTGCTTCCACACTTCTCTTATAAGCAGAGACACTCATTGGGAGGTCTTTCCCATCTCCCTGCCGGCACAGTGAAAGAAAAGTGCAAAATGTGGAGGGTATGACAGTGGGCAGTATGTACAGGAGAGGAGTGTGGAGGTATGACAGTGAGAAGTATGTACAGGAGAGGAGTGTGAAGGTATGACAGTGGGCAGTATGTACAGGAGAGGAGTGTGGAGGTATGACAGTGAGAAGTATGTATAGGAGAGGAGTGTGGAGGTATGACAGTGGGCAGTATGTACAGGAGAGGAGTGTGGAGGTATGACAGTGGGCAGTATGTACAGGAGAGGAGTGTGGAGGGTATTACAGTGGGCAGTATGTACAGGAGAGGAGTGTGGAGGTATGACAGTGGGCAGTATGTACAGGAGAGGAGTGTGGAGGGTATGACAGTGGGCAGTATGTACAGGAGACAAGTGTGGAGGGTATGACAGTGAGAAGTATGTACAGGAGAGGAGTGTGGAGGTATGACAGTGGGCAGTATGTACAGGAGAGGAGTGTGGAGGTATGACAGTGGGCAGTATGTACAGGAGAGGAGTGTGGAGGGTATGACAGTGGGCAGTATGTACAGGAGAGGAGTGTGGAGGTATGACAGTGGGCAGTATGTACAGGAGAGGAGTGTGGAGGGTATGACAGTGGGCAGTATGTACAGGAGACAAGTGTGGAGGGTATGACAGTGAGAAGTATGTACAGGAGAGGAGTGTGGAGGTATGACAGTGGGAAGTATGTACAGGAGAGGAGTGTGGAGGGTATGACAGTGGGCAGTATGTACAGTAGAGGAGTGTGGAGGTATGACAGTGGGCAGTATGTACAGGAGAGGAGTGTGGAGGGTATGACAGTGGGTAGTATGTACAGGAGAGGAGTCTTCATGTAAAAAATGTACAGGAGAGGAGTGTGGAGGGTATGACAGTGGGCAGTATGTACAGGAGACAAGTGTGGAGGGTGTGACAGTGAGAAGTATGTACAGGAGAGGAGTGTGGAGGTATGACAGTGGGCAGTATGTACAGGAGAGGAGTGTGGAGGTATGACAGTGGGCAGTATGTACAGGAGAGGAGTGTGGGGGGTATGACAGTGGGCAGTGTGTACAGGAGAGGAGTGTGGGGGGTATGACAGTGGGCAGTATGTACAGGAGAGGAATGTGGAGGGTATGACAGTGGGCAGTGTGTACAGTAGAGTGTGGGGGGGTATGACAGTGGGCAGTATGTACAGTAGAGGAGTGTGGGGGGTATGACAGTGGGCAGTATGTACAGGAGAGGAATGTGGAGGGTATGACAGTGGGCAGTGTGTACAGTAGAGTGTGGGGGGGTATGACAGTGGGCAGTATGTACAGTAGAGGAGTGTGGGGGGTATGACAGTGGGCAGTATGTACAGAAGAGGAGGGTATGACGGTGGGCAGTATGTACTGGAGTGTGGAGGGTATGACTTGGGGCAGTATGTATGGAAGAGAAGTGTGGAGGGTATGACAGTGGGCAGCAGTGCTGGTACAAGGTCATTCGGTGCCCAAGGCGAAGATAAAAAAAACTGCACCCCCCCGCTGTGAAAAGCTACAGCGCCTACAGACGATGGGATCAATACTAATGCATCAGTGACAGTGCATTAACCCCCTTCCTGCTGCATATTACCAATACCATTGCTAATTAAGCAAACTCCCCTCAGAGACTGCAGACATGATATAAGACAAGAGATGGTTAGAGACGGAGGACATCATACTAAAGATGGTCAGAGACTGCAGACATGATACAAGAGATCAATGCAGTCTTACTGTGCCCATCAAATGCAGCCTACCGCTGTGCCCATCAATGCCACCTCACTGTGCCCATCAATGCCAGCTCACTGTGCCCCACTGTGACCATAATCGCAGCCTCTCTGTGCCCATAATCGCAGCCTCTCTGTGCCTATAATCGCAGCCTCTCTGGGCCTATAATCGCAGCCTCTCTGTGCCCATAGTCGCAGCCTCACTGTGCCCATCAATGCTGCCTCACTGTGACCATAATCGCAGCCTCTTGGTGCCCATAATCGCAGCCTCACTGTGCCCATCAATGCTGCCTCATTGTGACCATAATCGCAGCCTCACTGTGACCATAATTGCAGCCTCTCTGAACTATATATATATATAGATATCTATATAGATCTCTCTCTCTCTCTCTCTCTCTCTCTCTCTCTCTCTCTCTATATATATACACACACACCTAATATATGAGATATAAATGATCTCTCTCTCTCTATATATATATATTATACATAATACATACACACACATATATATATATATAAAACCTCGCCTCAGCTTCCTCCTCTCCCCCAATCCAGACATTTATTAATTTGTTTCTGCTGCTTACTTTTACACAAGTTCAGTCTGGACCGCTGATTCCCACAATTTGGGGCTCAGGATGCCGAGTCTCCCTTCGGGCATCCCTGCACCATCCCTGTTCGCTGCTGACTGACACTGTGGCTGCCAGCCAATGCACAGGCGCCGCAGTGTTGCTAGGAGAGGCAACACCAACTTTTTCAGTCTACGCCCACTGGATTCCTGGGCCGCCGTACCTGCATGCCGGTGGGAGCGCGACGGCACTCCTCCCACGGCGCCATCTTAGTTGTGGGCAGGGGGTGGCGCTGTGCGCCGCGCACTCGGGGGACCGCGCTTTCAGCAGGACAATGGGTGTGGGTGATTGTTATCACTCACACCTGTCCTATAGGCAGGGCTTGGGGCACTTCACTGCTATTTAATAGCAGTGCTAACAGTGCAGCATTAGTGCTATGACTGCGGATGAGGCAACACACTTAATATACAGGACTCCAGGTGAAGTACATGTGTAGCAATAACTCACAGTGGAGCTGATGGTTTTTAGCAGGCTGTTACCCTCACCTTTTAACCTGTAATTTCACCGACACCGGTTCTAGGGTCCCGTTGAGCTCACTATCAGACAGTGTAGGCAACAGTCACTTGAGTATTTTTTCAATGCTTTAATGGGATATAACTGGAAGAAGTAGCAGGAAAGAGGTAGAAGAAGAGTTGCAGGGAAGTTCAAATACCTTTTCTTGGTGTAGCACTAAGGAATTGAAATCTTAAGGATGAATATACTTTCCTCCCAGGGTTAAATCTTTGCCCGCCCGGATAGGTCTCTCTCACCAACCTAGCAGCCGGTACGTAGCATGAACAAAAAGTCTCTGCCACAGACTTGAGTGAAGTAAAACCCGTACGATCCTCTGCCACAGGACGTAGTGGTTTTCGATGAACAGAAAACACAGTACCAGAACCTTTAAGCCGACCCGGCAGTACTTGTGCAGTAGGGTAGTTTAGGATACGTCCTCCAATCGAGTCACCAGGCCCTTCTTAAGACCAGCCTTGCATGGTCCCTTCCAAGATGGGTCCTCCTCTGGATCTTCCAGATTTTCCAGCTTCTTCCCACAGGACAGACAGCACAGGACCATCCCAGCGATAGCAGGCCCCAGACAGGCTTCTGAGTATACCCGCCCGGCTGCAGCAACGCAACCCTCCAGGCCGGAGGGCTATGAGATAGAACTCACTGACACATACCTCTAGGCCAGGAGGGCCATGAGGCAAAAGACCCCTAAACATGGTGTCTGACCCATAAATACCCTCTCCCAGAATGCAACTCGGAGGACCACCTCCGCCGAGTTATCTCCGGTACAGAGGAGCACTCATACACTTTAGCATGTTGCTTTCCAACACTGACCTATGGTGACCACGACACCCACAGGCACAATGTGAAACTACATGCAACACAGCCAAACTGGAACAGAGGCTAAATCTGACAATAAACTAAATCTGAACTATGTACAGGACAGATGACCCACTAAATTTAGCTATAAGCGGTAGATTGAAAAATTTACCAAAGCTACACATGCTTGGCAGTTTCTTCTCTCTGTCTTTTGATGAGAGCTTAAATTTATTTGTTACACCTATATCCCTCTTGACTTACTTGGTTTTTGCTGTGTCTGTTTTGTCTATTGTTCATAGACCAGCTCCTCTGAGGAAATGTGTCTGTCTGGGCTATAGATCCCTGCTATCAGATAGATATATCTGCAATATGGACCCCTAATGCACATATCCCTGCTACCCTTCATTTTTTGCAACTGAGGATTTTAATCTGCCTGTTCCCTGAAGTCTGTGGCTGTATTTTACTCTGCCTCTCCCCATACATGCACAGCACTTTTTGAGGGAATATACATTTTCATTATCTTTTTATTATTATTTATTCTCTGAAGTATGATATGTGTCCATACAAAATAGACTAATCATAGGTGTGCACAGCCTATTGCATTAGGGTGTGCACCCAAATGTATTAAAACATGGATGGTGTTAGTGGGGCTGTGGACTTGTCAGTAGAGCCGTGGACGGAGTCAGTCGTTTTTTATGTTTATTAATTTTTTTTTATTTTTTTTTCTTACAATTTTTTTTGGAACCCTATTAAGGGGCTTTGGTGAAACATCAGCAGAGGGAATCTGCTCTGCATGGAGTGATAAGGCACACCCAGCCCATCCCCTGTGCACGCCTATGAGACTAATACATTTGGGAAGATCCCCATCAGTACTAACATGGACGTATGTTCTGCCCAACCTTTAGGCTTACCTCTATATGTGAGGTTTTTGACCTTATTGGAATGGCTAAAATCATCATGATTACTTTAATACTTCTGCAGTTCACTGTAGTTACTTTTTGAATTGTTCTATCGTATTTCCCAGCCTCCAGCTGTTGCGGTCCCGGGCTGCATTCTGGGTGTCCGTCGTGCCCATATTTCCCCCCAGCAACCAGGAGGCTTCTTCTCCTCTTTTCCTGTTTTTATATATCTGTACCTCTTTGGCCATCCGGCCATCCCTGTGTGGTCCGCTGTCTGTGGATGTCTGTTTTCCATGTAAGTATGAAGCAGTGCACATAGATATACCTTTTTTACTCTTAACTTTGTTCGGATCCATCTGCTGTGATTGGATGGATGGAGAAACGCTGCCGAAGTATGCTTTTTTGTTGCTGAAAATATGTTCTTTTTATATTTTAGACGGCCACATGTAGAAACAAATGCATATCAGAATATCCCTGAGGAAGGAGTTATTTTCTCCGTAACGTGTAGGAAAACACTGTATGCATTTTTACTGTCAGATGTTCACGTCCCGTATGTACATCCACAATGTGATTTCTCTGTAATGCTATGCACTTTGGAACTTTATTGTACAGAATCTTTTCTTATTTATATCTATATGTATTTTGTGTATATTTTTTTGATAAAAAATTGTAATAAAGTCATTGTAGTTTTTATGTCACTTCTTTATCTCCTAGTCCATGCCTTTAAAGTCCCGCCCTTAAGGGGAAACCATATGTTTAATTTAAGCTTGGGATGTTGGCTGACATACACAGCAGATATTCATACAACCTCCACCCCATTTTGATAAACTCTCAACAATGCGGCCTGACAAAATCAAATAAAAAACATAATGAATGACTCCAAAGAAAAACATGTTGGAGAATGGAGAAATGAGCTAACAAACTCCAAATAAATAACTGTTTACCAGTCACTGCAGAGAGACTACAAACTGGCCCCGTACCTGGAGGTGCTACAAGACCCCAAAGACAGACAGACCCTGAGCCTGTACAGACTGAGTGCCCACAGCCTGGAAATCCAATTAGGACGGCACAGGCAGACCTACAAGCCCAGGGAGAGTAGACTGTGCCAGCAATGTGACCAGGGGGTCCTGGAGGATGAGGACCACTTCCTGCTACATTCCCCCAAAGTACTCATCAGTGAGGGGCACTCACTTCCAGACACTCTCCACTCTCATCCCAGACTTCAATTCTATAGAAGAGAAGAGGAAACTCCGATTTCTACTGGGAGAAGAGGAGCCAACGGTAAAAATAGCTATCCAATATGTGACAGCGTGTCACCGACTGAGAGGGACATGAAAAACTGAGGACTCAAAAATCCTTTACATGGACTTATGCCCATTAACATCTATATTACCCATTACCCCCCATCCCCTCTATATTACCCATTACCCTCCACCCCCTCTATATTACCCATTACCCTCCACCCCCTCTATATTACCCATTACCCCCCCCCCCACACCCCCTTTCTATTACCCATTACCCCCCTCCCCATCCCCCTTTATACAACCCATTACCCTCCCACCCCCATTTGGGTTGTATTACCCATTACCCCCCCTCCTTTTTCTTATAGAAAATAAACTGCTTTGGCAATGCTAACATGTATTTGGTCCTGCCAATAAAGCTTATTTGAATTGAATTGGTGAACAAACATGTTTTTACAAAACACAAAACCTCTGGATATTTATTTGTCCCACCAGGCTGAGCCCTTTATCTGGCTGAGAAGTTGCATTTGTAGAAGAGATGAGCGATTCACATTACATATACTTCTCACCCCAATGGAATCATTTAGGATCATCTGATCGACTTTTTGGGGCTACAGGATTCACTTACCTCATAGCTACTAGTTTTTTTAAGGTTTAACCCATTAAGCCCAGGACCATTTGGCTGGCCAAAGACCAGAGCACTTTTTGCGATTCGGCACTGCGTCGCTTTAATTGACAATTGCGCGGTCGTGCGACATGGCTCCCAAACAAAATTGACGTCCTTTTTTCCCACAAATAGAACTTTCTTTTGGTGGTATTTGATCACCTCTGCGGTTTTTATTTTTTGCACTATAAACAACAATAGAGTGACAATTTTGAAAAAAACGCATTGTTTTTTAAATTTTGCTATAATAAATATCCCCAAAAAATACATAATTTTTTTTTTCCCTCAGTTTAGGCCGATACGTAATCTTCTACATATATTTGGTAAAAAAATCGCAATAAGCGTTTATTGATTGGTTTGCGCAAAAGTTATAGCGACTACAAAATAGGGGTTAGTTTTGTGGCATTTTTATTAATAATTTTTTTTACTAGTAATGGCGGCGATCTGCGATTTTTATCGTTACTGCGACATTATGGCAGACACATCGGACAATTTTGACACAATTTTAAGACCATTGTCATTTTTACAGCGATCGGAGCTATAAAATTGCACTGATTACTGTAAAAATGACACTGGTAGTGAAGGGGTTAACCACCTAGCTGGCTAGGAACGGGTTAAGTGTGTCCTAGGGAGTGACTCTAACTGTTAGGGGGCGTGGCTACGATTAACACATCACTGATCACCGCTCCCGATCACAGGAAGCTATGATCAGTGACAGTGTCACTAGGCAGAATGGGGAGATGCTTGTTTACATTAGAATCCCCCTGTTCTTCCTCTCCGTGAGACGATCGTGAGTATCCCCATGGACATAGAGTCCGCGGGACCCGCGATCCTACTCTAGGAGCTTGAGGCAGGGTCGCGCGTGACCACACAGCGGCAAATTGAAAGGGACGTACAGGTACGCCCATTTGCGCAGCCATGCCATTCTGCCGACGTATATGTACATGCGGCAGTCGGCAAGTGGTTAGTTGTTTTAAACATGTTTATGTTTGTGAAAGGGTGACACAATTGTTTATTAGGTTTCTATTTGTAGAGGATTTTTCTATTATAAAAAGTATAAGCTTCTTCAAGTTGTAAATAAAGTCTCAAATGCCTGTAAGAGCAGGTTTTTTTTTGCTCTGCGGTGTAGATGAGCTCCTACAGGCTTTTGAGCTTTTTGGAGCTCTTTTTTTCTGCCTGAAAACTCCCCTCCATGTTAGCCAATGTGTCCATGCACACCATGTTTTTTTCCAGGCATATGTTCCTACAGACAGAAACCCGGACCGGTACCCCTACACTGTGATCTGCTGGGATTCCTCAATAAGTCAAAGCCACCTCCCAAATCCAAGATGGCGACCCACAATGGTAAGAAGAAACGGCAGCATCAAGACAGTGCTGGGCTCCAGGGATTGGTAAATCATTTTTTTTGCAATATTTGTAGCTGTGGAGTTTTACATTTTTAAATAAAATGGATGAAGTTCCTCTTTAAGCTGAAGCTGAGCTTTCATTTCTAAGGCCTCATTCACACGAGGCAGATCTGTTTCAGTGGAGTCCTCCAGCTCAGCAGGGGGATTGCTCCATTGATCTCTGCTGAGCCGGCGGGTGACAGGCCTGTCTCTGCTCACTGAGTGGGGAGGGGCTTGTCAGAGCTCTGCTGATTCTTATAGAGAGATCCGAGGAAAACAGACAGCATGTCCGTTTTCATCAGATCTCATCCGATCCGCCAAGATGGATGGCGAACGTAACGCCATACGTCTGTCTTGAGCGGATCGGATGGCAGGCAGGTTTCAGCGGACAAATCTCCGCTGACACCCGCCTGCCCATAGGAGTCAATGGGTGGACTGCTCGGATCCGCCTGAAAAACGGACAGACGGATCCGAGCAGGCTTGCCGTGTAAAAGGCCTCTAAGATGAGAAATAAGAGGGAATTTATACATTAGCGAGGCTCGTCCACTTTAACCTCTTGATTTGCCCCCTTCATGATCAGGTAATTTTTTGCTTTTTTGGCACTGTGTTACTTTACCTGACAGATGATTGCAACACTGTACCCCAATAAAATTTGTCATTTTGTCCCACAAATAGAGCCTTTTTGGTGGTATTTGTGTCTTTGTCCTCCTCACCTGGTTGCCGCCACACACACTTGGCACCATCTGAACCAAATAAGTTTATCTTGGTCTCATCAGACCACAGGCAGGGCTGTCTTTAAGGCAGGGAAAAAGGGGCAGCTGCCCTGGGCCCTGTCATTGTTGTGGGGCCCAAAGCAGCTTCCTCATACTTGCCAACTATCCCAGGTTAAATTCCCTCGTCCCTTGAAGTTTTAGTCCTGTGCTGTGTCCTGATATCTCAGTGTGAAGTTAGTTCTGTTACTAATGCTGCCCAGCTCTGCCCTATTGTTGTGTACAGATGACTCACCTGCAGACCCTGTGTTTACATGTAAATACTGGCATGGATATGTAAATAGCAGCATTCATATGTAAATAGAGGCGATATTCATATGTATATCATGCCCCTCTGAGGTCATATCCACCATCACCTATACTGAATGCTGCCCACCGAGGAGATGAAGGGGCATACTTGAAAGTCCTTCCTACAACTGTGGTCATTAAGCCTACCATCAGCTTGTTCTGCAAAGGTAAGCAAATTAGTGGGGGAGGGTAGTGTAGGGTGTGCAGAGGTAGGCAGAGAAGGAATTACAGTTTGGGGTGCACAGGTGAGCAAGGAGGGGATGTATAGAGGTAAGGAAGGTGGGTGCAAAGATGAGCAGAGGAGGCAGGTAGAGTTAAAGGGGAGGGAGATTGGAGTGGAGAGGATGGGGGAGGTTTGGGGTGCAGAGGTTAGCAGGGGTTTTAGGATGCAAAGATGTACTGACAGGGTGGATAAAGATGTAGGTCACATGTAGGGCAGCCCATTCATTTCAATGGGCTGCTCTATGCGCTACACATGCGGAAGAAAGTGACAAACCATTTTTCAAAATTACACGGTGCCAAGGCACATGTCAGCAGATGTGTGAGGGTGTCATTAACAATTAATGGCACTGCTGTATATCTGCTAAAGGGCAGCATGTTTCTGTGGTGTCAGGAAAACGATTTTGCATGCGTTCCCAACACACAGAAATGTGAACACAGGCTAAATGTCTCAGTTACATTGGCGGTCAGTGTAAATCTTCTTATTACATTGGTGCTTCTGTAGAATCCTTTCATTCACACTAGTGGCCAGTGTGAATCTCCCCCTTACATTGGTGGTCAGTGTAAATCCCTCCTTACATTGGTGGTTACTGTGAATGCTTCTATTACATTAGTGGACAGTGTAAACCCCTATTACATTGGTGGCCGTTTATTGGTAAAAATAAGTGTGAAATGCAAGACTTCGGTGGGTGTAACAAGATGTCCACTTGCCACCTTTTCACTGTATCCTTACTGTGGATGAGTGCTGGGTGTACCAAGATGGTGGTGACGGAACGTCACTTCCATTACAAAATCTGACTGGTCACCAAATCTGACGAAGCATCAGGTACTGCACTGTAGGGGGAGGCAGAGAGCACACCTCTCCCTTGCTTTCACTTTCAGTTTAAACACCGTGGGATCGAGCTCCTGCACTGTCGTTTTACCAATCGGCTGAGGATCGGGGAGCTCTGTCCCATATGCAGCCACCGCTCTAACAATTCAGACGGGGGGCACACGGGCTCCCTGCAGCATGGGGCCCAGTCGCAATGGTGACTTCTGCCACCCTGGATGGAGGGGGTCTGCACGGAGGGGGGTCTGCACTGTTGGGGGGTCTATACTGATGGAGGGGGTCTGCACTGAGGGAGTGTCTATACTAATGGAGGGGGGTCTTCACTGAGGTACCATTCCCGCCACCATTACAGAAAAACAGATCGCACAGGCAGTCAGTGGAACATAATAGGCCCTTCCCACATCAGGTGGTCACAGACAGACCGGCAGCGTGGCGGGAGGTGGGCGGTGCCGCAGCTCAATTTCTATAGGCAGTCACCCGGCCTCTTGTTCTAGTCTTCAGGAAAATGGCGGCTGGTGGAGGCATTGTCTCCACCGGCAGCGGACCTATAGTGGTGGTGAAAATTTAGGAATACAAGAATTTCCCAGGACATTTCCTGGGAATCGCAAAATCTGGGAAAAGGGTCTAAATCCCGGGAATGTCCCGGGAAATTCGGGACAGTTGGTAAGTATGGTAATGTCTGATGCACACAGTACATGTATTCTGAAGCTTCCCTCCAACCACTTTGCATATTATTTTATGTATACTGTGATTCTGTACTTGCCAAATATGCTGCAGAAACCTCCCTCCACTGAGTTTGGCTGCAACCATTTTAACTGTGGGCAGCTGAAGCTGCTGCCTGTTCACTTCCTGGATTTACACAGACACACAGAGGCACACCTCCAACTCTGCAGCCCTGCAGCTCTCATTGGCCCTCTTATGACTCATCCTCCTCCCTTCCTGGCAAACTCTCAGGAGAGTGAGAGAGAAAGCTGTGCATGATGTCATAAGCCTAGGCTAATGACCAGACAAGAAACAGGAAGTGGGCTGTATAATGGGGTTTACTGGCAGAAGAAAAATGTTTTACTATCCAAAGTTAAAACAACAAGAGCAGAAGATTTAATAGCTGGAAAGATGAAAAAATGACTGAAGGTCTGCTTTAAGGCAGGACACTGGGCAGATACATGTACTGTGTGTATCAGACATTACTAGTCACCGCCCATCGCTCCACCCTGCAAAGAAAATGACAGCTGCATGACAGCTGACACTGAGCCAATTGATCCGGTGCCAGGTGACAGGGAACGCCCCCCGGAGTAGATGGTCTAATAAGTCCCTTCACTGTATTACATAGCTACGCCTCTCCTCTGTACATAACCCCGCCCCCTCTTCTATATAAGCTCAGCTCTGTCACTACTGATGAGACCAGACCGGTGTTCTGTCAAATTATCCAACTCGTCAAAAACACCAAACACGTCATTTCCGGCAGGAGTTTTTGACGCTTTGGCTGCACTGCCCATGTGCGACCAGACAGATAATCAACCCCCGTCAGATCCGTCAAATACTCCAACTGCCGCAGTGAGCCTGCGCAGGATGAAGAATGGCAGCTCTGTCACCCATATTGTAGATGCGTAGCGTGTGGAGAAAGGATACAGGGGAGCATTTATCGTTATACGGGGTTTTAGCATACGAGATGGAAATCAATGTACACGATGAACTGCCCAAATCACAATGTGTGGATCTGTATGGGAGTGCTAACATCATTCTAACAATACATCAAAAATACAATTACAGATGGCTGTGTCTGGGTGACTGGATTATAATAGGACAAGCAGATCACATTACCGATCTTGTCATTTTAGCTTGAGGGTAAGGCTGGGAGTCAATCGCTGTCATACACATTGATTAGAGTAGGACCTATACAGGCAGTGGTGTCCCCCTGAGCGTGAAGAATTAGTGTCACCCCCCATCCACTAACTACAGACCCCCTTCTCTCAGTATAGAACCCCCACTAAGTACAGACCGCTCCTACATTATAGATCCCCCTTCCTTAGTACAGGCCCCCCTCCACTAACTACAGACCCTCCTCTCTCAGTATAGACCCCCCACTATGTACAGACCTCTCCCACAGTATAGATCCCCCTCCCTCAGTACAGACCCCTCTTCCTCAGTACAGACCCCCCCACTAAGTACAGACCCCCCTTCCTCAGTACAGACCCCCCACTGAGTACAGACCCCCTCAGTACAGACCCCCCTTCCTCAGTATAGACCCCCACTAAGTACAGACCCCCTCCATCAGTATAGACACCCCCCTCAGTGTAGACCCCCCTGCTTCAGTATAGATACCCCCTCAGTGCAGACCCCCTCCATCAGTATAGACCCCCCCTTAGTGCAGACCCCCCTCCATCAGTATAGATGCCCCTTAGTGCAGACCCCCTCCATCAGTATAGACCCCCCTCAGTGCAGAGCCCCTCCATCAGTATAGACCCCCCTCAGTGCAGGCCCCCTCCATCAGTATAGACACCTTCCTCAGTTCAAACCCCCTCCATCAGCATAGGCCCCCTTAGTGCAGACCCCCCTCCATCAGTATAGACCCCCCTTCAGTATAGACACCCCCTCAGTGCAGACCCTCCTCCATCATTATAGACCCCCCTTAGTGCAGGCCCCCTCCATCAGTATAGATACCCCCTCAGTGCAGACCCCCCTCCATCAGTATAGACCCCCTCAGTGCAAACCCCCTCCATCAGTATAGACCCCCCCAACAGTGCAGACCCCCATCCGTGCAGACCCCCTCCATCCAGGGATGTATAGGGGTCGCAGAAGTCGCCATTGTTACTGGGCCCCATGCTGCAAGGAGCCCATGTGCCCCCCCCCCTGCCTGAATTGTTAGAGCGGTGGCTGCATATGGGACCGAGCTCCCCGATTCTCAGCCGATGAGTAAAACGACAGTGCAGGAGCTCGATCCCACAGTGTTTAAACTGAAAGTGAAAGCAAGGGAGAGGTGTCTTGCACAGTGTGTGCTCTCTGCCTCCCCCTACATCGCAGTACCCGATGTTTCATCAGATTTTTTAATGAAAGTGACGTTCTGTCACCGCCATCTTGGTACATCCCGCACTAGTCCACAGTAAGGATACAGTGAGAAGGCTACAAGTGGACATCTTGTTACACCCACCGCAGTCTTGCATTTCACAGTTATTTTTACCAGTAAACGGCCACCAATGTAATAGGGGTTTACACTGACCACTAATGTAATAGAAGTATTCACAGTAACCACCAATGTAAGGAGGGATTTACACTGACCACCAATGTAAGGGGGACATTCACACTGGCCACCAGTGTGAATGAAAGGATTCTACACCAAGCCCCAATGTACAGAGAATATTTACACTGACCACCAATGTAACTGAGACATTTAGCCTGCGTTCACATTTGTGTGTGTCAGGAACGCATGCAAAATCGCTTTCCTGACACCACAGAAACAGAAACATGTTGCTCTTTAGCAGCTACACAGCAGTGCAATTAATTGTTAATGACACCCTAACACATCTGCTGACATGTGCCTTGGCACCGTGTGATTTGTAGCGCATAGAGCAGCCCATTGAAATGAATGGGCTGCCCTACATGTGACCTACATCTTTATCCACCCTGTCAGTACATCTTTGCATCCTAAAACCCCTGCTAACCTCTGCACCCCAAACCTCCCCCATCCTCTCCACTCCAATCCCCCTCCCCTTTAACTCTACCTGCCTCCTCTGCTCATCTTTCCACCTACCTTTCTTACCTCTATACATCCCCTCCTTGCTCACCTGTGCACCCCAAACTGTAATTCCTTCTCTGCCTCCCTCTGCACACCCCACACTACCCCCCCCCCCCCCCCCCCCCCCCACTAATTTGCTTACCTTTGCAGAACACGCTGATGGTAGGCTTAATGACCACAGTTGTAGGCAGGACTTTCAAGCATGCCCCTTTATCTCCCCAGTGGGCAGCATTCAGTATAGGTGATGGTGGATATGACCTCAGGAGGGCATGATATACATATGAATACTGCCTCTATTTACAGACCACAGGCCGCACAGTCGTGTAGTGGGTAGCACTTTCACCTATCAGCAATAGGGTCGCTGGTTCAAACCCCAACCATGACACCATCTGCCTGGAGTTTGCATGTTCTCCCTGTGCCTGCGTGGGTTTCCTCTGGGTACTTTGGTTTCCTCCCACACTCCAAAAGACATGCTGGTAGGTTAATTAGATCCTGTCGAAAAAATTGACCAAATATGTGTATGTGTTTGCAAGCAACCCCATGGGGAAAAGGACCGTGCTATACTGCAGATGGACACTGGTGGCAAAAAGCGCCCTAAAGCTATTCAGTTTGCATAGGTAGTGCTATACAAGTCACTCATTCATTCATTAATTCACATATCAATTATGCCGCTATTTACATATTAATGTCGGTATTTACATGTAAACACAGGGTCTGCAGGTGAGTCATCTGTACACAACAATAGGGCAGAGCTGGGCAGCATTAGTAACAGAACTTCACACTGAGATATCAGGATACAGCATGGGACTAAAACCTCAAGGGATGAGGGAATTTAACCAGGATAGTTGGCAAGTATGAGGAAGCTGCTTTGGGGCCCACAACAATGACAGGGCCCAGGACAGCTGCCCCTTTTGCCCTGCCTTAAAGACAGCCCTGCCTGTGGTCTGATGAGACCAAGATAAACGTATTTGGTTCAGATGGTGCCAAGCGTATGGCGGCAACCAGGTGAGGAGTACAAAGACAAGTGTGTTCAGCCTACAGTCAAGCATGGTGGTGGGAGTGTTATGGTCTGGGGCTGCATGAGTGCTGCCGGCACTGGGGAGCTACAGTTCATTGAGGGAACCATGAATACCAACATGTACTGTGACATACTGAAGCAGAGCATGATCTCCTCCCTTTCGAGGACTGGGACGCAGGGCAGTATTCCAACATGATATTGACCCCAAACACACCTCCAAGACGATCACTGCCTTGCTGAAGAAGCTGAGGGTAAAGGTGATGGAGTGGCCAAGCATGTCTTCAGACCTAAACGGACGCTGAGCCTTTCTCTGTGTGTGTGTGGAGGACGGACGCCGAGCCTTCCTCTGTGTGTGTGGAGGACGGACGCCGAGCCTTCCTCTGTGTGTGTGGAGGACGGACGCCGAGCCTTCCTCTGTGTGTGTGGAGGACGGACGCCGAGCCTTCCTCTGTGTGTGTGGAGGACGGACGCCGAGCCTTTCTCTGTGTGTGTGGAGGACGGACGCTGAGCCTTCCTCTGTGTGTGTGGAGGACGGACGCTGAGCCTTCCTCTGTGTGTGTGGAGGACGGACGCTGAGCCTTCCTCTGTGTGTGGAGGACGGACGCTGAGCCTTCCTCTGTGTGTGTGTGTGGAGGACGGACACTGAGCCTTCCTCTGTGTGTGTGTGTGGAGGACGGACGCTGAGCCTTCCTCTGTGTGTGGAGGATGGACGCTGAGCCTTCCTCTGTGTGTGTGTGTGGAGGACGGACACTGAGCCTTCCTCTGTGTGTGTGTGTGGAGGACGGACGCTGAGCCTTCCTCTGTGTGTGTGGAGGATGGACGCTGAGCCTTCCTGTGTGTGTGTGGAGGACGGACGCTGAGCCTTCCTCTGTGTGTGGAGGACGGACGCTGAGCCTTCCTCTGTGTGTGTGTGGAGGATGGACGCTGAGCCTTCCTCTGTGTGTGTGGAGGATGGACGCTGAGCCTTCCTGTGTGTGTGTGGAGGACGGACGCTGAGCCTTCCTCTGTGTGTGTGTGGAGGACGGATGCTGAGCCTTCCTCTGTGTGTGTGGAGGATGGACGCTGAGCCTTCCTCTGTGTGTGTGGAGGACGGACGCTGAGCCTTCCTCTGTGTGTGTGGAGGACGGACGCTGAGCCTTCCTCTGTGTGTGTGTGGAGGACGGATGCTGAGCCTTCCTCTGTGTGTGTGGAGGATGGACGCTGAGCCTTCCTCTGTGTGTGTGGAGGACGGACGCTGAGCCTTCCTCTGTGTGTGTGGAGGACGGACGCTGAGCCTTCCTCTCTGTGTGTGTGGAGGACGGACACTGAGCCTTCCTCTGTGTGTGTGTGGAGGACGGAGGCTGAGCCTTCCTCTGTGTGTGTGTGGAGGACGGACGCTGAGCCTTCCTCTGTGTGTGTGGAGGACGGACGCTGAGCCTTCCTTTGTGTGTGTGGAGGACGGATGCTGAGCCTTCTTCTGTGTGTGTGGAGGACGGACGCTGAGCCTTCCTCTGTGTGTGTGTGTGTGGAGGACGGACGCTGAGCCTTCCTCTGTGTGTGTGTGTGGAGGACGGACGCTGAGCCTTCCTCTGTGTGTGTGTGTGAAGGACGGACGCTGAGCCTTCCTCTGTGTGTGTGGAGGACGGACGTTGAGCCTTCCTCTGTGTGTGTGTGTGGAGGATGGGCGCTGAGCCTTCCTCTGTGTGTGGAGGACGGAGGCTGAGCCTTCCTCTGTGTGTGTGTGGAGGATGGACGCTGAGCCTTCCTCTGTGTGTGTGTGTGTGTGAAGGACGGACGCTGAGCCTTCCTCTGTGTGTGTGGAGGACGGACGCTGAGCCTTCCTCTGTGTGTGTGGAGGACAGACGCTGAGCCTTCCTCTGTGTGTGTGTGTGGAGGACGGACGCTGAGCCTTCCTCTGTGTGTGTGTGTGGAGGACGGACGCCGAGCCTTCCTCTGTGTGTGGAGGATGGACGCTGAGCCCTTCCTCTGTGTGTGTGGAGGACGGACGCTGAGCCTTCCTCTGTGTGTGTGGAGGACGGACGCTGAGCCTTCCTCTGTGTGTGTGGAGAACGGACGCTGAGCCTTCCTCTGTGTGTGTGGAGGATGGACGCTGAGCCTTCCTCTGTGTGTGTGGAGGACGGACGCAGAGCCTTCCTCTGTGTGTGTGGAGGACGGACGCTGAGCCTTCCTCTGTGTGTGTGGAGGACGGACGCTGAGCCTTCCTCTGTGTGTGTGGAGGACGGACGCTGAGCCTTCCTCTGTGTGTGTGGAGGACGGACGCTGAGCCTTCCTCTGTGTGTGTGTGGAGGACGGACGCTGAGCCTTCCTCTGTGTGTGTGGAGGACGGACGCTGAGCCTTCCTCTGTGTGTGTGGAGGACGGACGCTGAGCCTTCCTCTGTGTGTGTGGAGGACGGACGCTGAGCCTTCCTCTCTGTGTGTGTGGAGGATGGACGCTGAGCCTTCCTCTGTGTGTGTGGAGGACGGACGCTGAGCCCTCCTCTGTGTGTGTGTGTGGAGGACGGACGCTGAGCCTTCCTCTGTGTGTGTGGAGGACGGACGCTGAGCCTTCCTCTGTGTGTGTGGAGGACGGACGCTGAGCCTTCCTCTGTGTGTGTGGAGGACGGACGCTGAGCCTTCCTCTGTGTGTGTGGAGGATGGACGCTGAGCCTTCCTCTGTGTGTGTGGAGGACGGACGCTGAGCCTTCCTCTGTGTGTGTGGAGGACGGACGCTGAGCCTTCCTCTGTGTGTGTGGAGGACGGACGCTGAGCCTTCCTCTGTGTGTGTGTGGAGAACGGACGCTGAGCCTTCCTCTGTGTGTGTGGAGGATGGACGCTTAGCCTTCCTCTGTGTGTGTGGAGGACGGAGGCTGAGCCTTCCTCTGTGTGTGTGTGGAGGACGGACGCTGAGTCTTCCTCTGTGTGTGTGGAGGATGGACGCTGAGCCTTCCTCTGTGTGTGTGGAGGACGGACGCTGAGCCTTCCTCTGTGTGTGTGTGTGGAGGATGGACGCTGAGCCTTCCTCTCTGTGTGTGGAGGACGGACGCCGAGCCTTCCTCTGTGTGTGTGGAGGATGGACGCTGAGCCTTCCTCTGTGTGTGTGGAGGACGGAGGCTGAGCCTTCCTCTGTGTGTGTGTGGAGGACGGACGCTGAGTCTTCCTCTGTGTGTGTGGAGGATGGACGCTGAGCCTTCCTCTGTGTGTGTGGAGGACGGACGCTGAGCCTTCCTCTGTGTGTGTGTGTGGAGGATGGACGCTGAGCCTTCCTCTCTGTGTGTGGAGGACGGACGCCGAGCCTTCCTCTGTGTGTGTGGAGGATGGACGCTGAGCCTTCCTCTCTGTGTGTGGAGGACGGACGCTGAGCCTTCCTCTGTGTGTGTGGAGGACGGACGCTGAGCCTTCCTCTGTGTGTGTGGAGGACGGACGCTGAGCCTTCCTCTCTGTGTGTGTGGAGGATGGACGCTGAGCCTTCCTCTGTGTGTGTGTGGAGGACGGACGCCGAGCCTTCCTCTGTGTGTGTGTGGAGGACGGACGCTGAGCCTTCCTCTGTGTGTGTGGAGGACGGACGCTGAGCCTTCCTCTGTGTGTGTGGAGGACGGACGCTGAGCCTTCCTCTGTGTGTGTGTGGAGGATGGACGCTGAGCCTTCCTCTGTGTGTGTGGAGGACGGACGCTGAGCCCTCCTCTGTGTGTGTGTGTGGAGGACGGACGCTGAGCCTTCCTCTGTGTGTGTGGAGGACGGACGCTGAGCCTTCCTCTGTGTGTGTGGAGGACGGACGCTGAGCCTTCCTCTGTGTGTGTGGAGGACGGACGCTGAGCCTTCCTCTGTGTGTGTGGAGGATGGACGCTGAGCCTTCCTCTGTGTGTGTGGAGGACGGACGCTGAGCCTTCCTCTGTGTGTGTGGAGGACGGACGCTGAGCCTTCCTCTGTGTGTGTGGAGGACGGACGCTGAGCCTTCCTCTGTGTGTGTGTGGAGGACGGACGCTGAGCCTTCCTCTGTGTGTGTGGAGGATGGACGCTTAGCCTTCCTCTGTGTGTGTGGAGGACGGAGGCTGAGCCTTCCTCTGTGTGTGTGTGGAGGACGGACGCTGAGTCTTCCTCTGTGTGTGTGGAGGATGGACGCTGAGCCTTCCTCTGTGTGTGTGGAGGACGGACGCTGAGCCTTCCTCTGTGTGTGTGTGTGGAGGATGGACGCTGAGCCTTCCTCTCTGTGTGTGGAGGACGGACGCCGAGCCTTCCTCTGTGTGTGTGGAGGATGGACGCTGAGCCTTCCTCTCTGTGTGTGGAGGACGGACGCTGAGCCTTCCTCTGTGTGTGTGGAGGACGGACGCTGAGCCTTCCTCTGTGTGTGTGGAGGACGGACGCTGAGCCTTCCTCTGTGTGTGTGGAGGACGGACGCTGAGCCTTCCTCTGTGTGTGTGGAGGACGGACGCTGAGCCTTCCTCTGTGTGTGTGGAGGACGGACGCTGAGCCTTCCTCTGTGTGTGGAGGACGGACGCTGAGCCTTCCTCTGTGTGTGTGTGGAGGATGGACGCTGAGCCTTCCTCTGTGTGTGTGGAGGACGGACGCTGAGCCCTCCTCTGTGTGTGTGTGTGGAGGACGGACGCTGAGCCCTCCTCTGTGTGTGTGGAGGACGGACGCTGAGCCTTCCTCTGTGTGTGTGGAGGACGGACGCTGAGCCTTCCTCTGTGTGTGTGGAGGACGGACGCTGAGCCTTCCTCTGTGTGTGTGGAGGATGGACGCTGAGCCTTCCTCTGTGTGTGTGGAGGACGGACGCTGAGCCTTCCTCTGTGTGTGTGGAGGACGGACGCTGAGCCTTCCTCTGTGTGTGTGGAGGACGGACGCTGAGCCTTCCTCTGTGTGTGTGTGGAGGACGGACGCTGAGCCTTCCTCTGTGTGTGTGGAGGATGGACGCTTAGCCTTCCTCTGTGTGTGTGGAGGACGGAGGCTGAGCCTTCCTCTGTGTGTGTGTGGAGGACGGACGCTGAGTCTTCCTCTGTGTGTGTGGAGGATGGACGCTGAGCCTTCCTCTGTGTGTGTGGAGGACGGACGCTGAGCCTTCCTCTGTGTGTGTGTGTGGAGGATGGACGCTGAGCCTTCCTCTCTGTGTGTGGAGGACGGACGCCGAGCCTTCCTCTGTGTGTGTGGAGGATGGACGCTGAGCCTTCCTCTCTGTGTGTGGAGGACGGACGCTGAGCCTTCCTCTGTGTGTGTGGAGGACGGACGCTGAGCCTTCCTCTGTGTGTGGAGGACGGACGCTGAGCCTTCCTCTGTGTGTGGAGGACGGAGGCTGAGCCTTCCTCTGTGTGTGTGTGGAGGACGGTGATTATCAGTGCAGTCCCTCCAGTGCTTCCAATGTGTGCACACCAGTGCTACCAATCAGTGAAGCCTCATTAGCTCACATCAATGAAGGAAAAAAATTACCTGTTTGCAAAATTTTATAACAAACTATGAAAAGTTTATTTATTTATTTACGTCTTTTTTTCATTTTTTTAATAAAAATAACAGTGGTAGTTAAATACGCCAAAAGAAGCTCTATTTATGTGAAAAAAAAATATATAAAATTTTCATTTGGGAACAGTGTTGCATGGCTGCGCAATTGTCATTCAAAGTGTGAGCACTAAAAGCTGAAAATTGGCCTGGGCAAGAAGGGGGTGAAACTGCTGGTACACAAGTGGTTAAAAGAGAAGTATAGTTTTTTGGGTTTTTTTTTTTGATTCGTACTTCCCTAGATGGATGCTGTATCTGTCCCCCGGCGCCTCTAACTTTGAAAACCAAGCCATCGAACACCACCGATTGCTCTTTTCTCACAGCTCTGTGGGCAGAGAGCTGGTGACTGCTCATTGGAGCGCTGGGCTGTGGAGGGGGTGGAGCCAGCTCAGGCTCTCAGCGGCTTGCGGAGAGGCTGAGCCAGATGTCGGTCCAGGGATCTGGCAAATCCAGACTCCGTGTTTGTGATGACGCCGAGCCTGGACCGAATCTGTGATGTCAGAAGAGAGCGGACTTCAGCCCACTCTCTGCTGAAAACAGGAGTACAAAATGAATTGCACTCCTGTGATCCATAGAAGTGTAAACTAATGAGCTTTCCCCGTACTTCTCCTTTAATGTGGTTGCACAGTTTGCAGTGTTTTTTGCTCCCTTGATTGGGTCCCTGTAATCACAATGAAATTTCATGCTGATCATTTTATGTCTGAGGTCAAGTGATGGCTTGAAGACCAGCATTAGTGTTCATTCGATTTTTATTCAGTGTTTTATCTTCCCGTATAGCAGAACACAAATCCATTCCTGTATAATGAGCAAAGAAGAAGTGTGTTAGGGACTTTAACAAAGCCATGTCCTGGTGAGGTCGTGTAATTCCATCCCTCGGGACTTTAACGAAGCCATGTCCTGGTAAGTCCATGTGTTTCCATCCCATTTGATTCGAAAGGAGGAGAGCAAAGGGGGTGGGACTTTGTGTGAAACACAAGGTTGCAACAGAATTGCTTGGTGAATATGTAGGAATTTTATTGATAATAAACAATAATACATACATAGAATACTGGTACATAGATATGGACATGGTATCAGAAGGTTAATATTCAGCACATTAATAATAACAATAGTAGCTCAAGATAAAACAACAATAAAATTTCCAGAGTTCACCAAGAACGAAATTGGGTAAAAAATATAGACACAGTAGGGCCTGCAGGACCTATTGCCTCCCTAGGCCTGTGAGTAGAGGTAGTACGGTAGTATCTTGCAGTTCAAGTAAATATGGGTAGGAGCACGGCCATTGGTAGCTCTACGCATTTTGTGGTTTTTGAACCACTCATCAGGACCAAGGCACGTAATGATTCTATAATGAAATAGTGATATACGGGTAACCAGATTGAAGTAATGAAAAACATGGACAGGGGAAGGGTAAATAAGCCCTGCACAGTGTACATGTTAACTTACTCGGATAATTCGATTGGTGGTAAGGTGGCCGGGCGTCACAGCCATCCAGGGACACCCCCAACCAGGAGCTGAGGTAGGCAGCTCGGGAAAGACAACCCATGCAGGCTGAAGCCAGGGCAGGCATGGAGATAGCGGGGCACTCCTGTGGAGGAAGTGAAAAATGGTGGGGTGAGCCAAGGAGTCAGTGGGGAGGTGAATGAGATGGACGATGGGTAGAGGGCCCATGCTGGTGAGGGAAAAAATATCCATATCTATGTACCAGTATTGTATGTATGTATTATTGTTTATTATCAATAAAATTCCTACATATTCACCAAGCAATTCTGTTGCTACCTTGTGCTTCACACAAAGTCCCGCCCCCTTCACAAATCCATTCCTGCTCGGGGCAGACTGCTGACCAGGACTTGGCAGTATGGTGAGCCATAGAAGGTGCACAGAGTACTTTGTGGAGTCACAGAGATCCAGGATACCCAGTGACACAGAAGGGAGAGGATTTGGAGCAGCTGCTTATTCAGCCTTAGTAAGAGCCCTTAGAAGGATCAAGGTGCAGGGCCTAAGACGTTGTGTGGTATTCAATGAGCACCCCACACAAGGTGAAGTTGCTAATGGATGACACACAAGTTGAAGCCTCTCACCCAAACTTAAAGCTATGGAAGATCAGGCACAGAGATACTGGAGAGAATCTTTTACTGCACTGAGATCACAGGTGTAAGAGAGACAACGCATAGGCTGTAGACGGGAGTACATGGGGGGGTTACAGTAGCACAAGGAAAGAATGACAGGGAATGGGTGCCATGGAGGAACCATGTTGTAAGGAGAGAAACAAAGACATGGTCACTTTGCCATGAATAGGTGAGGTGACATTATCTCTATAAGACACTATGACAGTCAGTGCATCTATACTCAGATGTATCTTATTACTGTATCAAACGGCTGTAACCCGGGGGCATCTAGGACTCAAGGTTATCCATGGGGCTCTGATTTGATTATGACCAGATCCATCTGGAATATTGAATACAGCCTTCATCCATTTGAATGTTTAGCCTTGTATTGATGGAATGACACTGTCATCAGTCCTCTGTTTGTGACCCCCGGCTTTTCACACATTACCTTGATCTATTTGAATATTCACGCCCTCAAGTGTCTCCCGTGTCCGCTGTGGGGGAATTACCTTTGGGTGCCTCAACAGGTACTGCTTTGTGTTCTGCTGGTCCTCATTGATGGGAATGATTGCCTCCTCCTAAGGAAGTGATTGTAGTCACGAAACATGTAGAGGATTACGTCAAGACATACATTTCAGCTCCCCATACTACCAATGGGGTTTATTCGTTCCTTTGGAAACATCTGTATTCACCATCTACAGTTGTATTTAAAGCAGAGTTCCACACAAAAATGGAACTTCAGCTTTTCGGAACCCTCCCCCCCCCTCCGGTGTCACATTTGGCACCTTTCAGGGTGGAGTGGGGTGCAGATACCTGTCTAAGACAGGTATTTTCACCCACTTCCAGCATAGACTCCCATGGGAGTCTATGCCTCTTCCTGTCCCTCCGCGCTGTCTCCTGGAAAACACACAGGTCCCAGGAGATAGCAGGGACCAGTTACGATGCGCAGCGCGACTCGCGCATGCACAGTAGGGAACCGGGAAGTGAAGCCGCAACGCTTCACTTCCTGACTCCCTCACCTAGGATGGCGGCGGCAGCTGCAGAGAACCGAGCGGGTTCCCGGCGTCGGCTGCCGACATCGCTGGACCCTGGGACAGGTAAGTGGCCATTTATTAAAAGTCAGCAGCTGCAGTATTTGTAGCTGCTGGCTTTTAATATTTTTTTTTTTTGGCGGTTTAGGTGGACCCCCGCTTTAACTGCCTATCAATTTATGTATAATTGTTTTTAATCATTTCCTTTTCTTAAATAAATTGCAAAATTTTATTATAACCTTTGCCTTATCCATGGATACCGTGATAGTCCTAATCCTCTTCTATGCCAGGGGCATGCTTGGAGCAGCCCCGGGTATTTCTTTCCAATAGCCCATTACAAAGGATGATGGTACCCGACCCCACCCTTAGACTTAATTGATCAAGGCAACCCTTTCTATTTACTGTATCTATGTGGGTAACCTGGTAAAGAAGTAGACTTTTTATTGGCTCAGTGATGCTGTACTCTTGTTGATCATCCAATCAAACGCAAAGGACGTAATTTTTTTTATTCTCTGCATATAATTGGGTGTTCGGTGTGAACAATGTATTCACCCCTGACATCTCATTCACCGTGGCATATCCACAGCAAAATAAAAACACCAAACAAAAGTAATTATGAATAAACTGTTTTAAACCTAGAAGTAAAAAGAAAGCAAAAAAAGATTTACAATAAAGGTACATTTATATCTGAACACAGAGTTGGATATAAAACATCAAGTTAATTATAAAGTGCATAAAAGAATTCCCTCATAGAAGTCCATACCATGTTATTCATACAAATGATCAGTCATTATTATATAATCTTGTAATCAAAATGTGAAGAATGTCTAAGAAAAATAAAGATTCATGGAGCAGCACTGGAACCCCAGATCCTATCGTACAGATGTAACAGTTGTGTAACCAAAGACTCCAACATGGCCTCCTCTATCTGGTGTATAGCAAGACTTGTCCTTCCACAATGGCTGTGGTACTTTCCAGCTGGGAATCTACAGTAGATCATCTCATCCATGTATAAAGCTCATTCCCTAAGGATCATGTGAAGCAGCCAAGCTCAACTACATGTGGGGCTTTGTTTTACCACCTCAAACTTGTGCCCTCAGAGGAAGGAACCTTCCAAACATTTCCCAATCCAGCCATGTTCACCACTTCAATCTCCACCACTTTATGTTTTTTTTGTAGTAAAATAGGAAGTCCACTTACTCTGTCCAGCTCCCCTCCCCCTCCACAAATCACCAGTATGATAGAATTACAAAAACCTACCTGTAAAGTTGGATTTACACTTACCTTAACCTTGTTTTCTGCCTGTGGAGCCTAGGTGAGGAGGACATCACATTCCTTCCATCTAGATCTCGGGGAATACAAAGCACTGAGATCTCATGAGAAGATGATCTTGCAATGGATTGAAGTATCTTCTCTGCTCTCCCTTCCCCAGGAATCTTCCTTAAAGTGGAACTTCAGTCATTTTTTTCATCTATTAAATCTTCTGCCCTTATTGTTTTAACTTTGGATAGTAAAACATTTTTTTCTGCCAGTAAATCCCTTATACAGCCCACTTCCTGTTTCTTGTCTGGTCATTAGCCCAGGCTTATGACATCATGCACACTCTCTCTCTCTCTCTCACTCTCCTGAGAGTTTGCCAGGAAGGGAGGGGGGGGGGAGTCATAAGTGGGCAAATGAGGGCTGCAGAGCTGGAGGTGTGCCTCTGTAAATCCAGGAAGTGAACAGGCAGCAGCTTCAGCTGCCCACAGTTAAAATGGATGCAGCCAGACTTAGTGGAGGGAGATTTCTGCAGCATATTTGGCAAGTACAGAATCACAGAATATATAAAATAATATGCAAAGTGGTTGAAGGGAAGCTTTGTTTCACTCTGATGAAGGGGAAGTTTTGAGTCTCCCAATCACATTGGATTCTTTTCTTGTTATATACACAATAAAAATCTCATGGACTCTTATTAGTACTATGGCAGGGGGCAGAGAGAGGAAACGCTTACCAGTGACCCTTTATAATGGTGTCCACTTTAACATATAATCTGGAGCCATTTTTTTTTCACATTGTGGATGGAGTGGAGAATGGTTAAACCCCCGTCGGTATTCCTGCCATCTGTGTCGCATTGGGGAATCTGTCCTTTAGACACAACTGGAAATGAGAGGATATCCAAAGTAAAGGATAACCCCTGCAAGACAGTTGTGGACAGAACAGGAATAGAGGGAAATCTCTCATTGGGGACACTAGTTCAGATGCCAACGCAAAATTTTGGATTTTTCCATGACTCTCCGTGACAATGATCACCAGGACAATAGAAAGGGCGGATCTCCTCAGAGGTGACACAGACAGCAATAAAACCTGACAGGGGATATAATCCTTCCACACTCCATCCAAAACTAAGAAAATGTTTTGCTTTTAGATACATTTCAAAGTCCAACTGGAACTATTAGTGGATGCAAAGAAAAAAAAAAAAGGAAAGATTGGAGATTCATATTTTGCTAAAAACAGACATTACATGTCCTGACCAGCATGATAGGACAGATATTAGGAGACTAATAAAGAGAATCTGTATGTAATGAGCAGCTGTCATCTTGAACTGGAGAAGAAGGATCCAATCCCAGCGCCAGCCACAGTCCCATCCTTCACTCCAGGCATGGATCCATTCCCACTGGTGGTGGTGGAATCGTTGTGGAT
Source organism: Aquarana catesbeiana (assembly GCA_037953035.1). NCBI lineage: Eukaryota > Metazoa > Chordata > Amphibia > Anura > Ranidae > Aquarana > Aquarana catesbeiana. The sequence goes on from JBBHAA010003358.1 coordinate 191,411, forward strand.
GGGTTGTCTATATCCAACCTCCATGACACTCAGAGGAAGAGCTTTAGCTTTTTTTGCAATCCATCTGTAAATAAACACCACCACAGATCAGGAGATTGTATGGGATATTACTGTAAACCACCCCAGGGGGCCCCAATCTTTTATAGTTCTAGCAATGACCCCCCCACTTTTTACACCCTTGTTCTTTTATTAACTACTTGACACCCCACAGCATATCCATACCAATACCCATACCATACCAGCTGTAGGCATCATTCCAGTATTGTTTTTTTTTTAGCCAGTGGTCAACTTTCTTGTAAAAGCAATCCAAGCTAGATTGCTTTTACAAGCAGCGGGTCATCACCTCCCCCCACTCTTCCGCGGCCTTCCCTGGCTCCCCCTTCCCATCGGGACTGGAAGAGCACCGATAATCTCCATGGTCTAAGAAACCCGAAGCGACAAGTCTTTCATCACTTCTGGTTTCGATGCCGCATGTCAAACCATAAGGCCCCTTTCACACTGGGGCGGTGGGGGCGTCGGCGGTACAACAGCGCTATTTTTAGTGCTGCTGTACCGTCGTTCTTGCAGCGGTATTCGGCCGCTAGCGGTGCTGTTTTAACCCCCCGCTGGCGGCCGAAAAAGGGTTAAAAACCTCGTACAGCGCGGCTATAGCCGCGGTATTACCGCGGTATAGCCGCGCTGTCCCATTGATTTCAATGGGCAGGAGCGGGGAAGGAGCGGTGAATACACCGCTCCTTCCCCGCTCCAAAAAAGCGGTTTGCAGGACTTTTTTCACCGTCCTGCCACCGCACCGCTTCAGTGTGAAAGCCCTCAGGCTTTCACACTGAACAAACAGCGGCGGCTGTTTAGGGGCGGTTTTCAGGCGGTATTTTTAGCGCAATACCGCCTGAAAACCGCCCCAGTGTGAAAGGGGTCTTACTGGTTTGATAAAAAGCATCAGATCGTACTGATCTTCGTATGATTTAAAGCTTTTAAAAACAGCAGAGGAGGGATCTCTCCCAGATCTCAGTAAATACCCCCCCCATGCTATTGCAAGGGATGTTTACATTTCTTGTGATAATAAAAGTGATTTAAAAAAAATGAAAGCAACAGTGTAAAAAAATAAAAATAACATTTTAAAGCACCCCTTTGACCCTGTGCTTGCGTGCAAAGGCGAATGCATGCGTCTGTCCCGCCTTAGTATGTAAACAGCGATCACACCGCATGTGAGGTATCACCCCCCTAACGTCATATCGGGGACAGTCATTATAGCACCAAACCTCCTGTGTAACTCTAAAGTGATACAATATGAAGGCTTTTAAAGGGTCACCTATGGATAATAAAATGTACATAGTTTGTCACTGTTGCACGGGCGTGCGCACATTTTAAAACGTGACATGTTTGGTTTCTATTTACTCGGCATAGCATCATCTTTTAGATTTTGCCAAACAATTAGGCATTAGGTTGTGTTTTTGTGCTTTTAAAATTCATTAAAGCATATTTAAAAAAAAGTAAAAAACAACTGCGCAAATCTTAAGAGACATAAAAAAAATTTCAACACCCACCATTTTATTCTCCATGGCCTCTGCTTTAAAAACAAGGTATGTAATGTCTGGGGGTTTTAAGTAATTTTCTAGTAAAATACAGATTTTTACATGTAAACAAGAAATCGTCACCAAAGGCCTGGTCTTGAAGGGTTAATTAGTAATGAATGGGGTCACAGTGTGCATGCACACCACAAGACATCAACAGTCTTCTGGTGGCTATCATCTAACCCACTTGCTTTGAGCCCCAGGCTGTCATGGACACATTCATGAGGGGACTTTATAATGGCAACCTGTGCTCACTATCAGTGCTGCCAACCACCCATTAATTTACGGGCAGCCCGTAAATTTCAGCCCATTTACGGGCTGCTCTTAAATGCCATAAAAAAGATGTCTGCGGGCCGGGAGTGCAACTGCGCATGCACCGCTCCGAAGCCTGCCGGGCTCGGGAAAGCTTGTGCACGCGTGCTCATTTTCAGCCAGGCAGGCGCATGCGCAGTGACATAATGGATGAAGGGGGCAGAGGAGGACACTGATGTGGAGACTGGAGAGGTGAAAGGGGCAGAGGAAGACACTGATGTTGAGAGGTGATATGACGGGGGACAGAGGAGGATACTGATGTAGGTGGATGAAGGGGGAAGGGGACACTACTGTGAGTGGGGTGAAGGGAGGCAGAAGTGGACACTGATGTGAGGGGGTAATATGAAGGGGAGCAGAGGAGGACACTGATGTGGGGGGGTAATATGAAGGGGAGCAAAGGAGGGCACTGGTGTGGGGGGGGATAATATGAAGGGGAGCAGAGGAGGACACTAATGTGGGGGGGTAATATGAAGGAGAGCGGATAATATGAAGGGGAGCAGAGGAGGACACTAATGTGGGGGGGTAATATGAAGGGGAGCGGATAATATGAAGGGGAGCAGAGGAGGACACTAATGTGGGGGTGTGGGGGTGGTAATATGAAGGAGAGCAGAGGAGGACACTGCTGTGGGGGGTGATGTGAAAGGGGGCAGGGAAGGACAGTGCTGGGGGGGTAAATGAGGGTGGTCAGGGAGAGGACTCTGCTGTGGGTGGGTGATGTAAAGGGTGGCAGAGGAGGACACCAATGTGTGGAGGGTGAAGGGGGCAGATTAGGACATTACTGTTGGGGGCAGGGTGATATGTGGGGGACACAGAAGGACACTGCAGTGGGGGATCATGAAGAGGTGCAGAGAAAGACTCTACTAAATGGGGGCAGAGGAGGACACTACTGTGTGGGGCAGTGTTTCCGACCGCCCGTTAAATTATGTGCAGCCTGTAAATTTCAGCCCATTTTTGGCCTGCCCGTAAAAAAATGGCTGTCCGCAGCCTCTGACCACCTCCTGTACCATGTCTATCCAGCCTCTGACCACCTCATGTACCATGTCCATCCAGCCTCTGACCACCTCATGTACCATGTCCATCCAGCCTCTGACCACCTCCTGTACCATGTCCATCCAGCCTCTGACCACCTCATGTACCATGTCCATCCAGCCTCTAACCACCTCCTGTACCATGTCCGCAGCCTCTGACCATCTCTTGTCTTATATCATGTCTGCAGTCTGAGGGGTTCTGGAGAGGAGTCAAGAGTGGGAGCGCCACCGGGATGGGGGTCATGGGAGAAGTCAGACGTGTATGAGCCACCAAGCTGGAGCCTTCTGACTGAGCCCTGCATGGTGCACCTAGGACGAGGTCAGTGACAGCACCACCAGGCCAGTCTGAGGGGGCGTCATGTAAGGGGGGAGAGAGTACCATAATGTAGGGGGGGGGACCGATATAAAGGTTCCCCCTTATAGCAGGTAACCCCCCCTTAGTGTATGCATTCTGCGGAAGGTGGTCTCTGGTCACCAGAGTCCCCCCATATCAGAGTTCCCGGCATTCCCCTTTAAATCAGAGTCTGCAGGATTCCCCCTTACAGTGCAAGGGGGAACTCTTCAGACCCTGATGTAAAGGGGAAAGCAGTGGATTCTGATATAAGGTGGTCTCTGGTCACCAGAGCACCCTTTACATCAGAGTTCCCCCTTAGATCATAATCTGCAGCGTTCCACTTTATGTCAGAGTTCCCTTGCACTGTGAGCGGGAATCCTACACACTCTGATGGGGGATCTCTGTGCTGGCTGGGTTATATTAACCCGACCTTCAAGTATATGGAGAAATATGTTTTTTGACTGTTTAACTTAAGCACATTGCTAATAGCACTAGCTACACGTTTATAATTTAAAGATTGAGATTGATATTTGAACTGTTTAGCATTGAAAACAGTAATTTTAGGCACTTTTTTTTGCAGTGTCAGTAAATTTCATGATTTTTGCCAGTGAAAAAATTGGTGCAGTTTGTAAATTTTGGCATCCTGTCAGTAAATTTCACTTCGGGGGGTTGACAACACTGCTCACTATACTACTGCTCCCATGTCATTATATTAAGGCCATTTAGGTTCAGCTGTAATAACTGCCCACCAGAGAAGAGGAAGGACCCATGATGTTATCACATCTGGTCAGAAGACCCTTGGTGTACATTGTTTTTGCAGGGGAGGGGTTGTTTTTAACCAGAGTCAACATTTAGACCCCTTTCACACTGAGCCGCTTTACAGGCGATACAGCGCTAAAAATAGCACCTGCATAGCGCCTGTAAAGCGCCACTCCTGTCTCTCCAGCGTGAAAGCCTGAGGCCTCTTGCACTGGAGCGGTGCGCTTGCAGGACATTAAAAAAACTCCTGCAAGCAGCATCTTTGGAGCGGTGAAGGGGCGGTGTATACACCGCTCCTGCCCATTGAAATGAATAGGCAGCGTGGCTATACCGCCGGCGTAGCAGCAGCAGCGCTTTGCAATGGTTTTAACCCTTTCTCGGGCGCTAGCGGGGGGTAAAAGCGCCCCGCTAGCGGCCGAATAGCTCTGCAAAATTGACAGCGGTTTACCGCCGACGCACCCACCGCCCCAGTGTAAAAGGGGCCTAAAGCATTTATTACCTCAACACTTCATATTCCTGATCTGTGCCTGCTGTACGAAGTCTCATTTTCTCTTTGTATCGCTTCCTTGGTGTGGTCAGTTTTTACTAGGAAAGCAGAGGGACTGGCAGGAACACCAGGGATTTCCCCCAGATTTCCCTATCTATGCTAGAAACTCTGGGTCCTCTTGTCCAACGATCTGACTTGTACTGACACCCCCCCTGCACAGCCATTCACTGGGAAGCTCAGTGTGCTGCTGCTTCTCCTCCCCCAGCTCTTATTTACTCTGAGAACAGAGGGAATGTGATCATTTTGTAAAAAAAAAAAAAAAAATGTGTGTATATTGTGTAATTGTGTGTTTTAATATCTATACAAAAATGTTTTGCCTTTCATTTCTATTTTAAACTGAATGGTGATCGTTTACAAACACTTTAAGCTTCCCACAGCTGGTACAGCTTTTCTAATCTTATTCAGTAAGTAAATGATCTATATGCAGTCAGTTGTGTTTTGGTTTGTGTGCAAGCAGGAGCAGCTCTATGGGGTTTATTTACTAAAGGTAAATCCACTTTGCACTACAAGTGCAGTCGCTGTAGATCTGAGGGGGACATGCAAGGAAAATAAAAAACAGCATTTTTGCTTGTACATGATTGGATGATAAAATCAGCAGAGCTTCCCCTCATTTCAGATCTTCTGAGACTGCACTTCCAAGTGCAACTGCAGTGCACTTGTAGTGCACTTGTAGTGCAAAGTGGATTTGCCTTTAGTAAATCAACCCCTATGTTTCCATTCACCTCCTCTGCTGAACAATATGATCACAAGATCAAGCAGAGGCTTCTACACACCAGGATCCTCCCACTAATCATCAGAATGAAGGAGAAGCAGGGAGATCCTGGCACTGCAGGTCCTCTGGTACAGCTTCCCCTCCAGCAACAGCCTCCTGCTGAGAATTATGAATACAGCAATACAAAATAGAAGAAATATATAATTACTCACCCAATACAGAATGAAGATAACACAGCCAATAGTTGTATGCCAAAAACTGAATCGGAAGCCATCAGAAAAAAAGAAGAACACAATATAAGAAGTATGTTCAATGATCACATACAATGTGTGCAATTATATATAAAAACTTTCAAACTGACCTGTAATATCCCTGATGTGAGCAGAATAGAGAAAACACATAACATGAAACAATGTTACTATTCTCTATCACATAGCAACGTAAATAACCCAGTGGTGATTAAATGCCACCAAAAGAAAGCTCTGTATAAAAAGGTCATATGGGTACAGGTTGTATGAACGCGCAAATGTTATTCAAAGTGTGACAGCACTGAAAGCTGAAAATTGGCCTGGGCAGGAAGGGGCTGAAAGTGTTCAAACCGGAAGTGGTTTAAGCTGAACTCCAGGTATGATTTTTATTGCTTAGGTCAGGGGAGCCCAACCACATGCGGCCCGTGGCGCCCTCTGCAGCTCGCCACCTCCTGCTCTGGGGTAGTGGGTTGGCAAGCCCAGATCACGGGTTCCCGACCCGCCATCCCCCGAGCATCAATGTAAAGAACAGAGCTGGCGCTAGAGAAAGCAGAGCCAATGGTTCCTGTATATCACCGGCTTCTGTCGCAGGTGAAGTGATACCAAATGTACTCCGCCTGTGACAGGAGAGATACAGGAAGCATCGGCTCTGCTCTCTACTGCAGCCGCATGCTTCCTCCAGCTCCATTCTTCACACTGATGCTAAGTGATGGTGCATCGGGAACCAGGCAGTAGGACCCACCAACGGACCCACCAACGGAACCCACCAACAGGACCCACCAACGGAACCCACCAACAGGACCCGCCCTGGAAGACAACCACCAGCAGCCACCAGTCATACCCACCTGGGGGACAGCAGCAGCCAGCGATACCTGCATGAATCCTGAGGAAGAAGTAACAATTGAGGTCAGTTGAGGTGCAGGTACAGCAGTGCATCAGTGTGAAAGCAGCCTTAGGCCACTTTGACACGATTGGTCCAATTGGGTCCGTCTGTCTTTCAGGTGGACCCAATCAGACCCTCCATTCACCTCTACAGAGTGGAAGATGCAAATACACTTGTGTCCTTTTACACCCGCCTATCTCCAATCTAATCCACTTAAAAAAAACAGAAGGTGTTCCGTCCTCTTCTGTCTGGGCGGATCAGAGGGCCCATAGAGTAGAACGGGTTGTGTCCTTGTCTGCTCTGTATATGTGGAGTGGACATGGACCTGTCATCTGCCCGCGACAGGTTACCAAGTCACTAAAGTGGCCCTCGCTCCTCAGAAGGTTGGGCACCCCTGGCATAGGTCCAGCTTGAATGTATGTATATCTCATACATGACCGATTGCTGTGAGAGCTGCAAAACACTGTAGTCACAAGGTTCTGATTGGACGAGGTGGAGATTGTGCCAACATCTCCTCACCTTGTCCACAGAATGCTTTGTATTCATATAAAAAATACAAGGAGTTCTGTGAATGGCAACAGTTCTCAGTAAGTGACCCCTTTGTGCTTTTACTATACAGAAGGAAAGCTGCTCAGGGCTTGGAAGGTCAGACTACTACAGTGATTTGCAGCTACATCTTCGATCGCTCAGGTATCAGATAAGCATACTAACACTGGTCACACACTAGTAGATTTTTTTTCTAAAATGTTAGTTTTTAAGAACATCTGTTTGATTTCCTAATAGTTAGTGGAGTCAAGTCAATGCTTTTGGGTTTTTTTTAACCTCCCTCAGCACAACTTATTGCAGCAGTAACCATACAGTTGTGCGCCAAGAGTGTTTAGTGTGCGGACCGGGTGAAAGAGGAAGTACTGATGGGTTTTACTTCCTTTCTTTTCCCCTGCAAAGTAAAAAGCATAACTGGCTAGTTATGCATCGCATACTAGCCCATTATGTGCCACTTACCTGCAAACAAAGCCTGCGCCATCCACGCTGCAGGCCGCATCCATCTTCGCCCCTCTTTCCTCCGGGGTGTGACTGGTTTCCGCAAAAGTTATAGCGTCTACAAAATAGGGGATAGATTTATGGCCTTTTTATTATTATTATTTTTTTATTAGTAATGGCGGAGATCTGCGTTTTTTATCATGACTGCGACATTGCGGCGGTCACATCGGACACTTTTGACACTATTTTGGGACCATTGTCATTTATACAGCGATCAGTGCTAAAAAAATGCACTGATTACTGTGTAAATGACACTGGCAGTGAAGGGGTGAAGGGAGTGGATCTATCTGTGGGGGGATGGGCTCACTACAACATGACAGAGATCACTGCTCCAGATGTCATGTTGCTAGGCAGAACAGGGAAATGCCTTGTTTACATAGGCATCTCCCGTTCTGCCTCTCCATGCCATGATCGCGGAACACCGGCGGACATCAAGTCCTCGGGACCCGCGGGCACGGTCACACAACAAGCGGTGGTCATGCATATGACAGCGTCCCAGAACGGCTGCTATCGCACCCCCCCCCCCGATACAATGTTGCAGGGAGTGATCTTATACACAGAATGGATACAATATTGCAGGGAGTGATCTTATACATAGAATGGATACAATGTTGCAGGGAGTGATCTTATACATAGAATGGATACAATGTTGCAGGGAGTGATCTGATATACAGAATGGATACAATGTTGCAGGGAGTGATCTGATACACAGAATGAATACAATGTTGCAGGGAGTGATCTGATATACGGAATGGATACAATGTTGCAGGGAGTGATCTGACACACAGAACGGATACAATGTTGCAGGGTGTGATCTTATACACAGAATGGATGCAATGTTGCAGGGAGTGATCTGATATACAGAGTGGATACAATGTTGCAGGGAGTGATCTGATATACGGAATGGATACAATGTTGCAGGGAGTGATCTGATATACAGAATGGATACAATGTTGCAGGGAGTGATCTGATATACAGAATGGATACAATGTTGCAGGGAGTGATCTGATATACGGAATGGATACAATGTTGCAGGGAGTGATCTGATATACAGAATGGATACAATGTTGCAGGGAGTGATCTGATATACAGAATGGATACAATGTTGCAGGGAGTGATCTGATATACAGAATGGATACAATGTTGCAGGGAGTGATCTGATATACAGAATGGATACAATGTTGCAGGGATGAACTCCATTGTTTGACCAAATTGCTGTATTGATACTCTTCAAAGATAAGGTAAACAACAGAGTTCTGTCTCTGTAACATTGTATCAGTTCTGTATATCAGTTCACTCTCTGCAGTAGCCATGGACCTAGAGAAGGGACTGTTCTTCAAACACCATCCTCATTTAGGAAAATAATAAATAGAGCCTATATATAAAACACAATTATCATTCACCGACAGCAATACGTGCATTGCGGTTTGGCCAGATCAGCGGAGTGTTCTGGTTTTTTTTTTATTGAAATGTCACACAGTAACATTCCGTAAAGTTCTATTGGTTAGCATGCAGTGACCCCAGGGACGGATCCAGAGTCTAGTCTCGGGAGGGACAATGCCAGAAAATACCTTTTTTTGCGGGCAATTTATCGGGGAAACGGCTGGTGTTGGCGCTTCAATCATCACGGCACTATGGTTATTATTGTGTCAGGATAATTGAAGCGCATTATTCCTATTCTTACATTGTAATATAAAATGAAATAGTTCAACTCACCATAATGCAGAATCAGTGGGAGCCCTGAGTGTGTCACTTTCCATGTCGCCTGCCACCAAAAGCGGATTGTCACTTGCCACGTCACCTGCTACACGTTGCGGATTGTCACTTGCCACGTCACCTGCCACACGTTGTAAATTGTCACTTGCCACGTCACCTGTCACCAGATGAGGATTGTCACTTGCCACGTCACCTCCCACATGCTGCAAATTGTCACGTCACCTGCTACACGTTGCGGATTGTCACTTGCCACTTCACCTGCCACCAAATGCGGATTGTCACTTGCCACATCACCTGTCACCAGATGCGGATTGTCACTTGCAACGTCACCTGCCACATGATGCGAATTGTCACTTGCCACGTCACCTGCCACCAAATGCAGATTGTCACTTGCCACATCACCTGTCACCAGATGCAGATTGTCACTTGCCACGTCACCTGCCACACATTGTGAATTGTTACTTGCCACGTCACCTGTCACCAGATGCGGATTGTCACTAGCCACGTCACCTGCCACACATTGTGAATTGTCACTTGCCACGTCACCTGCCATACGTTGTAGATTGTCACTTGCCACGTCACCTGCCATACGTTGTAGATTGTCACTTGCCACGTCACCTGCCATACGTTGTAGATTGTCACTTGCCACGTCACCTGCTACATGTTTTGGATTGTCACTTGCCACGTCACCTGCCACACATTGCGGATTGTCACTTGCCACGTCGCCTGTCACCAGATGCGGAATCTCACTTGCCACGTCGCCTGTCACCAGATGCGGATTGTCACCTGCCGTGTCACTTTCCTGCTAAGGTGGTCTCTTGCTATGTCCCAGAATCAGGCAGCAGAGATGATGTAATCTCTCTGCTGCCCACAGCTGCCTTCACAGTGAGGGCAGAACTGCAGGGATGCAGGGCAGGCGCAGGGTGGTGAGAGATGATGTCATCTCTCTGCTCCCCTGCCTGCCGGCTCCCTGATTGGCCAGCAGCCCACTCAGTCACACACAGAGCCGCCCAGCTACCCCCTCTCTCACCCGCCTACTCACCGACCTAGCCGCCCGCACTGTCACCCACGGCGGAGCCGCCCGCACTGTTACCCATGCCGGAGCGGCCCGCACTGTCACCCGCAGTGGAGCCGCCCGCACTATAGCTAGGCAGAGCAGCCCGCACTGTCACCCGCAGCGGAGCCGTCCGCACGCACTGTCACTCGCAGCGGAGCCGCCGCACTGCCCACACTGTCTGCTGTCACCCGCTTCTCGGAGGGGGCAATTGTCCCGTTGCCCCCCCCTGGATCCGCCCCTGAGTGACCCACACTGCGCTGGGAAAAAGTACTGCATGCAATGCACATCACCACAATGCAGTGGTGTGAAACAGGTATGACAGACCAGGAATTTTGCCTTGTCTTGAGGTGGAGATGCGTTAGGACTGAACTGGAAAAGACACTCACAGTCGAATCGCACCTAATGTTAATGGACCCTCAGGCTCGGTTCACAATGCCGCACCTTAGGATTCAACTTATGAAACCCCAAGTTACATGTGAAATCCCATTTTAGTCAATGAGCGCTGTCTTAATTAGCACTACTGAAGTCCCTCCGACTTTGGTAAAGGTTCCTGTACTACTTCAAGGTGACTTTCATCTGACTTGTGCCTATAGACTTTAATGAAAGTCGCCTCCAAGTCAGATCCTCATCTTAACTAATGTGATTTGGCTCCGACATTACAGGAAGATTACCCAGGCATTCCCTGAAGTCGTGTGACTTTCAGGTCATGGCAGTCTGAACCAAGCCTAAAGGCAGAGGGCACTAGACTGGTGGTGAGAAGGAGTTACAGCACCTCCTCAGCACCCCATTCAACCCCGTAATGCTGCACTACCACGCCGCTATCACATTTATTGCATTCAGTTGCATGTTCCCCTGTATGGCTGTCCGGTTAGGATTTGGGTGGTTCTACCGCCTGGTGTTGTCACCCCCGACCACCCATGTGAAAGAGCCCTTAGTGAGTTGGAGGTGCTATTAAAATTGAATGGGATTACAACCACCTATGTCATTGCAATTGGGTAATGCACTCATCACAGGATTGTTCACGTCTCCAAAGCCCCAATTCACACCTGAACTGTTTTTGTTGTTTGTTTTTTGCGCAATCTCTGAAATGTAAAAATCAAGATACATTTTTCTTTATGGGCCTGGTTACACCTGAACATTGTGTCACTTGTTGCTCAAAAATTCCATTTGGGGCAGAAATGTTAATTTCTAACCCATGGACTATGATGCGCATAAAACATGCATTTTTCAGGTGTTCTCACTTTTAAAAGTTATTTTGCCAAAAATGAGAGAATCTACTCCTGTGCTACAAGATGCAGCAAAAAAACTTCTAAATTGACCAGCTACACCCACTAGGTGTTTGTAGGGGGATTAAATCAGATCTAAAGGGAGCTGAAATGCATCTTTCCTCCAATGGTTCCACCCCTCGCTGGCACCTTCTCCTGCATGGCAGTCTTCAGTGATATTTTAAAAGGATCATTTTTTTTCTTTAAAATAATAAACATGTTATACTTACCTGCTCTGTGCAATGATATTGCACAGAGTAGCCTTGAACCTCCTCTTCCTGGGTCCCCCGCCAGCACTCTTGGCTCCTCCTCTTTCCTGCAGGATCAATCCTGATCTGGGCTGTGTGCATCCAATGACACAGCGTGGCTTAGCCCTGCCCCCTGCTCACAGGACTTTAACAATAGCAGCAGGGCTGCTGATAAGAAATTGCAGGGCCCCATACAGACTACCTGACAGCCCCCCCTCCAAGAAAATATTAAAGCTATATTTCGCTAAAAATATAATAAAACTATTAGCAGACACAAATACAATATAACTCACAGAATTTCTGCTAAATCTAAAAAGATAAAACTGAGTTAATAAAAAAAATGAAGATTATGAAAATAAATACAGTCTGGGCAGTTTGAGCTCAGAGATACAAAAGGGAGAGAAACAAAAGTTACAGAGATAACAAACTCAGAAGCAGAGCTACAAGCCACCGCTGAGAGGGGGCCACACAGGGAGGGGGATTGGTGAGGGGCGCCTGTCTCTTTCTCAGTAGATAAAAGCTGGCAGCAAGGAGAGGTGGGAGAGACCAGCTTTCAGCTGCTGGAGGATGAGAGACACAGATGTTGTCCATCACTAATCATCCTCCATGTGTGGGCCCCCTGTGAGCTCGGGTCCCCTACAAGTGGACCGGTGGTCCCCTCTATCAGTGGCCCTGGGCACAGTACTGGATCGAGTCAGGACTCAAGCTTATTTCTTTTTTTTTTTGGGGGGGGGGGAATGCATTAGGGTAAAAAAAAAAAAAAAAAAAAAACACTTTGGCCTTTACAACCACTTGAAAGTGAAGTTCTAGGATTGATCCAACTAATCTGAAAATGGCTCCAACCCCCTCCTAATGCCCATATTAACCCCTTCGTGCCTAAGAGTAATACAAATGTTAATGCCTAAGCACAATTTTGCAACTTTGACATGTGTTAGTAAAACCGTCCACATCACCACAACTACTTTGTGTATCCAGGTGGATTATACTGCGTTTTTTTCAGAACAAATTGGGTTTTCATTTGGTGGTGAATAGTAATGGGTATCTCCTGATTTTTTGTTATTATTTGGGAAAACTGGCCCGAAATAGTAAAAAAAAGAAAAAAAATGTAATTGAATATTTCTTGCAACTACAATAACCTACCACCAAAGAACAAACTAAAATAAATTCTCCTGCTTCTGACAATCGCAGTGAAACCACATGTGTATGTTATTTGTTGTTTGTACCCGTAGTACAGACCAGAAACAATAGTGTATATATATATATATTTTTTTTTAATCCTACCTAAAAACACTGATACTAACAAAGAAAAAACAAAATCATGTCCAAAAATACTGACCCTGACCTTGACCCTAACCCTGGAGCTGACCTAGATCAAACCTTGATCTAGGTGTTTTTTTTAACCACTTGCCGACCAGGTTGGTACGTTCCCAGAATCGCCGTAGCTGTACGGCGGCTCCTTTAGGAGCTATAGCAGGTGCGCGCACCGCTGAACGGTGGGGGACCCAATGCATGTGGCCGGTGGGCGCGATGTCCGCTGGCCACTCGCGATCACGGACACAAGAGCCAGAACGAGGATTTGTGTATGTAAACACACAAATCCCTGTTCTGACAGGGGAGGAGAGACAGATCGTGTGTTCCTACTAAGTAGGAACAGCGATCTGGCTCCTCCTCTAGTCAGTCCTATCCCCTCAGTGGGAACACATATTTAACCCCTTGATCGCCCCCTAGTGTTAACCCCTTCCCTGCCAGTGACATTTACACAGTAATCAGTGGCTATTTACAACACTGATCACTGTATAAATCTCAATGGTCCCAAAAAAGTGTCAAAAGTGTCCGATCTGTCCGCTGCAATCCCCCCAAAAAAGAAAAATAAATAAATAAATTAAAAAAAAATTGCAGATCGCTGCCATTACTAGTATAAAAATAAATAAGCCATAAAATGCCGTAAATCTATTCCCCATTTTGTAGAATAGGAAAAAAAAAAGTGTCCGATCTGTCTGCTGTAATATCGCAGTCCTGCTACAAATCACAGATCACCGCCATTACTAGTTAAAAAAAAAAATATATAAAAATGCCATAAATCTATCCTCTATTTTATAGATGCATTAACTTTTGTGCAAAGCAATGAATATATGCTTATTGTGATTTTTTTTTATATAAGAAATATAAAAATATGTAGCAGAATACATATTGGCGTAAACTGAGGAAAAAATTTGTGGTTTTACATTTTTTGAATTTTTTTTTTTGGGGGGGATATTTTTTGTAGCAAAAAGTAAAAAAAAAATTTTTCAAAATTGTAAATTTTTTTTTTGTTTATAGTGCAAAAAATAAAAACTGCAGAGGGGGAAAAAGAAGGGGAAAAGAAGGACGTCAATTTTGTTTGGGTACCTCGTCGCACGACCGCGCAATTGTCAGTTAAAGCGAGACGCAGTGCCGCATCGCAAAAAATGGCCTGGTCATTAAGGAGGCAAATCCTTCCGGTCCTTAAGTGGTTAATTTTTATTTATTTAATTTCTCTATCTCTGAAAGGACAGAGATAGATACGATGAAAAAAAAAAACCACAGGGGCGGGCTTCACACTGACTGATCACTGTGATAGCCAATCAGAGGCTATCCTTCTGACCAGGAATCAGACGTTCCGGGTCCTGATCATTATTGGGGCACACAAAGGGAGATGCACAATAATGTGGCCCCACGGAAAAAAATCCAGTCCAGTGGGGCCGCATATTTGTGTACAGTCAGCGGGAAAGGGTTAACCCTGTAGAAGACGTACAGTATATACTTATTACATGGGGCTCTCTGGTCCGGTCACATGACTCTCTCTGTATGTGTGGCCTCAGCAGAGAAATCTTTCTCAACCCTCCGCCGTGTTAAAATATGGCTTCGGTCACGAATGGTGGAGGATCGGTTAAATGGCTTGTGTTTACTTTACATTCATAGAGATATTCCTGTGAATACTGACCGAGTTATCGAGCTGTTTGCCAAACAAGGAAAACGAAGACTTTGAGCCAATTCTGTGAATTTTTCATGTTATGTAATTTACAAATAAAATGTTTCTCTTGTTGTGTGTTTGGAGACAATGGAGAGTGATAATGTTTGGGTTCTGCTATGTTTTTTTTTTTTTACACATAATTTTATATTGTTTGTGAATATTTTGTCTGGGAATATTCTGTTATAAGTATACAAACGGCTTATGATCTTTGTAATAATAAAGTTATATGTGGTTAAACATATCCTGTCTGTCTGTAATGTAATAATCTAATCTGGAGTGATAAACGTGTCACTGTTTTAAACAAGGTTAGGTCTGTACAATACGTTAAATACACTTCTGTAAGCAACACCTTATTTTCTGGCAGTGCCCTTCCCGAGACTAGACTCAGGATCCACCTTCGCTCCCCCCCCCAGCACTGCCACTCATCCCATTCCCCCCACCAAGGAGTAAGAGAAGGAATACAAATAGAGAATACATGGAAGGGAGAGGAAAAGAAGGGGAGGAACAAAGAAAAAGGGAGAGAAAGAATATGAGAAAGAACAAGAAAGACGGCTAGAGAGAGGGATGGGGGAATTAAAACAAGAAATTAGGATAGAGAGAGATAAAAGGGAAAGAAAGGAGAACACAGAGAAAGAGTGCTACATCCTAAAATGTACCATAAGGGGGTTTTAACACTGTACAAATGGAAGGGACTTGGGGAGCGCTAAGTTTCCGTGGGTTGGGGCGCAAATTACTTGTCTTGCCTTGGGTGCCAACCCACACTACAAAAATAATTTTACTGTTAGGGGTCCCCACAGCTTGGGAAATTTTATCAAGGGGTCACGGCACTAGGAAGGTTGAGAACCACTGGAATAGACAAAAGAAGAAAGACCAAGGAAAAGATTGAAAAGGAAAGTGGGAGAGAGGTTATGCACAAGTAAAGCCCTATAAAAAGGGTTTATAGGAAATCATTTAGTTGAGGCCAGGGAGAGTAGTGTCATTTAAATGTTCAATCCACGTTGTTTCTCATTGTGAAATGACCCTATCCCAATCCCCCCTCTTGGGCTCAGTTTACCAACCTCAAGGACCAAGAACTTATCTGCCATTATATCAAAGCGGTGGTGCAATCCAATATGGCGGCTTACGGTAGTTAGCTTACCCTTACTGGAATAATATAGATGGTCCCCAATTCTTTGTCGGAGTTCTCAAAATGTTTTGCCCACATAATATGTATTGTATTTACAGAGCATTAAATAAATTACGCCCATCGTGCCACAATTGGAATGGGTGTGTGATACGAAGATTTCACCGTTTGGTAACTGAAATCTAGTGCCCTCACAGATCCACGGGCAACAAGAGCAGTAGCCACATTGGAAGGTACCACTAGGTCCTGTTACCCAACATTCTGGTATTTGGTAATGGCTAGTAGCAGTGGCGGCTGGTGCTCAAAATTTTTGGGGGGGCGCAAACAAACTGAAAAATTCTGAAAAAAAAATCATCAAATGCAGCCACTGTGCCCCATAAAATGCAGCCTGTGTGCCCATCATACAGCGCCTGTGCCCATCATATGCAGCCTCTGTGACCCCCCCACTCATCGTCTGACCTGCACACCCATCCTGGTGACGGCCGCGAGGTGGGGATCATGCAGCAGGTGACGGCAGCATCCTCCTGTGTCCTCTGTGGCTCTGTCCTCTCCCATTCAGCGTCCAATCAGGACGCCTGTGCCTTCAGCCAAGCAGGTGATGGGTATTAAATCCGCGCCTCCCGATTGGCTCAGAGGCGGCTCAGTGTTCGCAAAGCAAATATTCAATTGCTGGGTGAACTGCAAGCGCAATGCTTTGCGCTCCCAGTTCACCATTTTTTATTTATTTTTTTAATTCTTTTTATTGAGTTTGTTTAAAAAATAAAACAAAAAAATAAAAAAGTTACATAATACAGCCTCTGGGCATAACCCGGCTGAGGTAACAATCCTATACATTAATACTTATCTATAGAACTTCTATAACTGAAACTACTAGTGTCATTAAGATTGAGAGGACAGGGGGAGGATAGTGTGTCATGCATTCCAAGAAGTGTTGCTGAGGTTGAGGATAACGCCTTTAGGAGAACCTACAGATAATGGCAAAGTTAGGTCTTCACTGCTACAAGACTTTTAGTTGAAGTAGACAATCAATTCTAACCGTACGTGCCATATTTTGTCAAACTTAGCTGGGCAGCCTCTGGTGAGAAAGGCCTCTTTGTATAGTGGTACCGCTGAGTTGATCAGCGATTTCCATGTGTTCAAAGTAGGTATCTCTGTTTGTTTCCATTTAATGAGTAGAGCTTTCCCAGCGTAAAATAGTAGAAGTCCTATTAGTGTTCTGGTTGCTCGGCGGTGGGCCAAGGAGCCCAACAGACCAAGCAAATAGATCGATACAATCAGGGGAACATGAATCATAGTCAAGGTTTCAATGAAGTTCGTGACCTCCGCCATATGGTTGAAGTCGGCATTTGCCATACCGCACTTCCAACAGTTGAAGGAGGAATTCGGGTTAATTTTGGACAATCTCCGAGGTGACAAATAGACTTTATGGTTCAGTTTAAATTGTATCAACCGATCTCTGGCAGAGATGAGCTTTAAGAAAGGATATTCCCAGGCTTCCGAATCCAGATCCGGGATCTTGCCCTGCCACCTTGAGAGCAAGTCCTCCAGACCAAAGTGGACTGAAGGCAATAGCAGTTCACCATTTTTGAAGCCTATTAGAGCCTATGGCTCTAATCAGGTGCATCAAAAACACCCCTCCCCCCCCCCCCGCAGCTATAATTCAGGCGCCCAGCAAGAGGCCGTTTGCCTGAATAGGGGGTGTCTACAGCGGCCATGAATAGATTCATGCAATCCATGAATCTATCCATTCCACACAGAGGGAGGTGGCTGGAGAGAGTGGGCGGCGCCTGTGCGTCCTTATGGACATACTGCCACTGGCTAGTAGTCAAGCGGTCTCTTAGAGAGGAAGCTTTCCGGAACACCAGTTTGGGGGTGGATCTCACTTGCCTATCCAGAACATGGTGGTCTGTGAGCTAATGTCAGTGGCTGGACAATATCTTTCTAAGTTGATGGTGAGCGGAATATTTACTGTAGCACCTCCACCAGTAGGTAGGTGCTAGTAAAGTTTATTTTACTAGGTTATTCACCACAGGTAAATTTAGGCAGGCTTACGCTGCGCGCTAGGCCTGTCTGTTTTGATCTGTGGGGCTGGGAGTGGTCAGCATAGCAGTGGGTGTGACCACCTGCACATCAGTTCTGAGGCGCCTCCCCTGTTTGAGGAGAATGTTCTAGAAAAGGGGCTGGGCCTGGAACTGGAGTGGCAGGCAGCTTGTGTGTGAGCCCTGACCAATCCCCAATCGGTATTGGCAGGGGACGGGCCTCATATATAAGCGGAGGTGATTTTCCACTGGGGGGTCAGAGTCGGCTGGGTGAAGTGAGGAATGGCATGCTAGACAGTTGCAGGAGGCCATCCCCATCTTGGGGGGGGGGGTGCGCCGATCGCAGGAGAAGGCCTGGGGAGAGCTGCAAACGAACATTGCTTCTTTACAGTCATTGGCAATGTCTCTGTCACCACACGGTTGGATGGCACGGAACTCCTGGAGCAGAGGGGCAGGTGAAGCTGTCGGAATGTATGGTCCGGTCAAATTCCTCATCAAGGAATCAGGACTGTTGGAAGATCAGTGAGTGTTACCATTGTGGGGCTTGAGGTGCCAAGGAGTCTGTGAGGGAACTCTCCTAGTACACGGTCACTAGTCGAGTCTTCATCAATACACACGGTGGATGATGGGGAGGCCTGAAGCAGAAAAGAGACTGTGGGGATCTGTGTCAAGTCGATGTTGCCTGCGGGCTCATGATTTGCAAGTTGGGCTGGCTGGGAACAGTAGTCCATATTTCCTTAGAAGATATGCTTTTAACCCACGGGGCCTCCAGGGGAGAGGTTCTGCAGGCCTCAGGCCTAGTGGCAGCGAGTAACCAGAGCCACAGTAGGGAGGCTTTTTCAGAGTGGGCCCCTAACTATTCAAATGAAGAGGATGTGTCTGATTTCAATACAGTAACTTCAAATTTGTGCAGGAGGAACCAAGTGTACAGGAGGAAACAAGTTATGGGCAGGAGGTGAAAGATCTAAGAACATTGCTTTTACACGGTCATTGGTGATGTCTCTGCCACCACACAGTCGGATGGTAAGAGAACTCTTAGATGTTATAGTCTGCGGAGGTTGAGCCGCAGGAGGAGCAAAAGTCTGCATGGAGATGCAGGAGGAGATTCATATCCAATTCAATTTGCACATTCAATCTTCTGGCTCTAACTTTATTCAGAATGTACTAAATCCTTAAATATGATGGCAATAACTTATCCTATGGGCATCCTATATTCCTAATCCCTACGCAAGTTGTACCCCCCAATAAAAACATCAAAATCAAAGCTGGCAAAAGACTGTTCATTGTCTCTGGAAAGGATGTATGAAGTCTGGCAGTGTGGTGATTTGCTGGCTTGTTTGTTATTAGCTGCAACACCATGGCTACATTAGTAATACATTTAACTGTATCAGTTTGTTGAGGTCTGTTGTTTCTAAACACATTACCTGTCATATAGATTATTCCTCCTAGTAGATGATTGTTAATCTGTGAGGAAAACCCCTGGGAAAGTCTACAAGTATTTATATACTGTATTGGAATTTTCCCTTCCACTTTTATATTGAGATTGTGTAATCTGTATTACATCTTTTATGTGTAATAAATTATATATTTTTACTCTAAGTTGATTGTTTATCAGTACCGGGATAGTCCACAAATTTTTCCCTTTCGGTCGGAGTGTGTGATAGGACAGCCTCAGCAACTGTCCCCACCCTCCCTCCTCCCCTTTTTTCTATACAATATTTGGATGATGGTACTTTTTTATGCTTAGTTCAAAGAACTTTGACGCTTGACCTAATTTTCAGTTAGAATGGACGTTCTTGGTACTGATTGGGCAGGCTTTATGACCAACATACAGACTTCTTGTCTGAATGGCCATAAAACAGATGAGGATGTTAAAGTTTTTTTCAATAGAATGTTTAATTTATTGAAACGTAAATCTCACTTGCACTGGCACATCAAATACTTTAAACTTTATATCACTGAAAACACCTGTTCCATGGGCCTGAGTCCAGATATTCCCTACTATTAACTTCTTCAATACCGAGCACTGATGGGCACTCATAGTTGGCACTGGTGGGCACTGATGGGCGACACTGATGGGCACTTATGGGTGGTACTGACGGGCGCTGATAGATTGCACTGATAGGCATCACTGATGGCACTGGCAGGCATTGTGCATGGGCACTGATTGGCATATCCCTGGTGGTCTAGGCTGGCATACCTAGTGGTCTTGTGTGGTGGCCATTCCTGATGGTCCTGGTGGTCCTGGGCGGGCATCCGCGTGCGGGGGGGGGGGCTGCACTGATAAACAATCAGCACAGACCCCCATCAGGAGAGTCACCGATCGGCTCTCCTCTACTCACGTCTGTCAGATCGAGCTTCATGCTAGCTGCACCAAACAGAGCTGCCAAGGAAATCTCCTACCAGGCTTTCCTTTCCTTTTGTGACCTGAGCCATTAACCTGTTTCTGCCCACTAACGCTGTTATTTACTGCATCCAGCTGGCATCACCATTGAAGAGAATTATTGTTCTCTTTCCTGTTTTCTCCCCCCCCTGCTTTGTTTCCCTCCTGAAACTATATTTTCTCTGAACTTATGTTACAGATTACTTTTGACAGGTAGGTTAAAATTTATTCAACCTAGATTGCAAATCTGTATCCTGTGGTAATTGCACCATGTTGCTGCCACACCCCCCCTTTTTCCCACCGCACCTCCCTCCATCCTTTCTTCCCAAGCCCTCTTACCCTCTGCCCCCCCTACTTCCCCCCCCCATCCTTCTCTTCCTCCTTTATCCCCTTCTGCCTTCTCCCCCCACCACCTCCCCCTTTTGGGCTCCCTTCTCCCCCCACCGTGCCCTTTCCTTCCCCCCCATCCTTTCCTTCCACCCGTTTCCTTCCCGCCATCTCCCCCCCCCCCCCCCCTTTCTTCCCCCCTCCACTCACTCCCCTCCTTTACCCAGTGCAATTTCACCATTCTAATGGATATCACCCTAACAATCATCCTACCTGGATACATCTTCATTTTTATTTAGATAAACCCTTCGCTAAAAATCCCCCATGTCTGCCGCGGGGGGAACCTTTGGGTGATTGGGGACTATTACTGGCTTTGGGTTCTCGGGTTAGCAACTTTTTAGTGTTACTGCTGATTTACTTGTATAAAAAATATGTCTGTAAATTTCTTTGTCTGTTTCTAAATACATTACCTGTCATATGGATTATTCCTCCTGAGGAAGCGGCCTTTGGACCGTGCAAGTAGTAGATGATTGGAAAACCCCTGGGAAAGTCTACAAGTATTTATATACTGTATTGGAATTTTCCCTTCTACTTTTATATTGAGATTGTGTAATCTGTATTACGTCTTTTATGTGTAATAAATTATATATTTTTACTCTAAGTTGATTGTTTATCAGTACCGGGATAGTCACAAAAATGTTTTCCCTTTCGGTTGGAGTGTGTGAAAGGACAGCCTTAGCAACTGTCCCCACCCTTCCTCCTCCCCTTTTTTCTATACAATATTTGTGTGATGGTACTTTTTTATGCTTAGTTCAAGGCTTTAATATTTGAGGCTATACTCAAAAAATTCTTCATATTTCCCAAAGACAACCTCTGGATATGATTCTGAGCACGTGACCTCAACTTCTTTGGTGGACCATGGTGAGGCCTGTTCTGAGTGGAACCTGTCCTGTTATACTGCTGTATGGTCTTGGCCACCGTGCTGCAGATCAGTTTCAGGGTCTTGGCAATCTTCTTATAGCCTAGGCCATCTTTATGTAGAGTGACAATTATTATTTTTTCAGATCCTCAGAGAGTTCTTTGCCATGAGGTGCCATGTTGAACTTCCAGTGACCAGTATGAGAGAGTGAGAGCGATAACACCAAATTTAACACACCTGCTCCCCATTCACACCTGAGACCTTGTAACACTAACAAGTCACATGACACCGGGGAGGGAAAATGGCTAATTGGGCCCAATTTGGACATTTTCACTTAGGGGTGTACTCACTTTTGTTGCCAGCGGTTTAGACATTAATGGCTGTGTGTTGAGTTATTTTGAGGGGACAGCAAATTTACACTGTTATACAAGCTGTACACTCACTACTTTACATTGTAGCAAAGTGTCATTTCTTCAGTGTTGTCGCATGAAAAGATAGAATAAAATATTTACAAAAATGTGTACTCACTTTTGTGAGTGTATGTATGTATGTATGTATGTATGTATATATGTATGTATATATATATATATATATACACACATATACATATACATACACACACACACACACATATATATATAAAACACACACACGTGATCCAACACTTTCGGGTAAGGTGCACGCATGTGCGCCACCTGTGGCTCACTCCCGCTGTGATTATACACAGGGGGAGCTGATCTGAGGACTCTTTGTCCACCAGCAGCTGCTGATCATTAGGCAGAGAGCAAGAATGGAGCTCTGCCTATGTTAATAAGGCAGATTGCTGTTCTGACAGGAGGGAAGGCATGGATCCCTGAGTCTCTGCAAAGCAGGGATTAGGATCCGTGTCTTCCCCAAGTAAAAGGGCCTCCCACACTACAATAAAACACTGGCTAGGAACACAAGTAACCTTTTGATTGCCCTAGATGTTTAACCCCTTCCCAGCCAGTGTCATTAGTACAGTGACCATGCATATTTTTTTTAGCACTGATCACTGTATGGCCACTGGTCCTCAAAATGTATCAAAAGTGTCAGTTAGTGTCCAACTGTCCACCACAATATCACAGTCCCGCTACAAGTCGCTGATCACCGCCATTACTAGTAAAAAAATAAATAAAAATATCCCATAGTTTGTAGTTGCTATACCTTTTTCAATCAATATCATAACAGTAATGCATAGAAATTGAAATATTGAAATCTTTGGGGTTGATTTACTTAAAAGGAAAAACTTTCTAGTTTTGGATAGAGTAGAGGTGGACTAGAACCCCTCTCAGTTTTTATTGCTGTCTGTGCCCCTCGTTAGGGAGATTCACCCTCTCTATTTGTCCCGTTTACCATTATCATTAAAAAAATTAAAGGAAGTCAAATTTTTGCTTGTCCCCAGAAAAGTAATCGAGGGGTCATTTTCCAGGGGGGACCCAGGTGGGGCCCCAAGGGATTCCTTTAAAAATTCCCCTTTAAGACCATTTGGCAGAAGTGACGTTTGACGTCACTTCCGCCATCTAATGTTAAGGAGCCCGAGTGGGAGCCATATTTCCGTCAATCGGCGTCCAGATTCTGAGGGGAAAGGATGCGATCGTCTCTGCCGATACGGACGGCTCCTGTAAGCGGCAGAGACGACCAGAGCACGGCGGAAGGGGGGCCCCTCTCCGGCCCCCGATAAAAGTGATCTTGCAGCGAATCCTCTGCAGAGACCACTTTTATCTTAAAGAGAACCGCATGCTGTTGCTGAAAATACCAGGGTTATGGCAGCGAGCTGCTGCCATAACAACGGTATTTAGCATCAAAGTACCGACGTACAGTTATGGTGATTCGCGTGAAGTGGTTAAAGTAATGCAGTGCCATATCGCAAAAATGGCCTGGTCATTTAGAGGGTAAAACCTTCCGGGACTAAAGTGGTTAAAGGAACATGATCCTTTTTTTTTTTTCAAATGATTTTAAAGCTTTTAAATTGAACAAGCTTAGGTTAGAATCTACAATACACAACTGCACCAGGTTTTTGCACTCTCCAGTTTTAGTAAATCAACCCGTCAGCCAACTGAGAACATAAGTCCAGCTATCTTGTGACAACTAGATCACTTCTAGAGACCACACATCACTGCTTAGATTGGAGAGGTTACCAATAGTGGTAGCAGTAAATAGTAATGATAATAGTTAATAACACTAAGGCTGGGTTCACACTGGAGCACAATCCGGCTCACAGCAGTAGTCCGGTGCGTCCCCGTTCACCGTTTCAGGTCCCATTTCAGCCCGAATTTTGGGCTGAATTCGGACCTGAAACTGACCAAAAGAATCGCACAGGACCCCGCTGCAAATTCGCACCAGAGACATGTGAACCGGCTCCATAGAGAGCCGAGCCGGTCACAATCTCCTGCTATTGCGAATTGAGAATTGGGGAACCCTCATCCAATTCGCATAGGTGTGAACCCAGCCCGATAGTAGTAACAGTAAATAATAGTAACAAGACTAATAGTAAATAATTGTAATGTAACTATTAGCCCTCATGCACACAGGCTGTTAAAATAACGTTATGAAAACACCAGTATCTTTGCAGTGATTTTTTTAAACTTTTTTCAGCATTTTTGCAATAGCGTTTTTTAGCGTTTTTGAGCGTTTTTCCGCGTTAGCGTTTTTGAGCGTTTTTTTTTTTTCAAATTTTTATTTTTTTTTCAATGGATCAAAAACGCTAAAAAACGTTGGTGAATGACGTTTTTGAGCGTTTTTCAGCGTTAGAGCTTTTTTACAGCTGAAAAACGTCTCTCAGAACCCACTGGTCCTGGGTTTTTTTTACAGCTTAAAAA
The DNA here is from genome assembly GCA_037953035.1 of Aquarana catesbeiana. Lineage (NCBI taxonomy): Eukaryota > Metazoa > Chordata > Amphibia > Anura > Ranidae > Aquarana > Aquarana catesbeiana. The sequence goes on from JBBHAA010003358.1 coordinate 215,755, forward strand.
TGCCTATACCACTTGCAGCTCAAAAACGCCTAGGTGGGCATGAAGCCATAGACTAACATAGACAGGCCTTTTTAAGCTGCAAAAAAAGCTCAAAAAAGCAGCTGTAAAAATGTCCGTGTGCATGAGGACTAAGTAATTTTGAACAACAACAACGTTACTATTAGTTATTGTAAATGATAATTGTAAACAATAGTAATAGAATAGAATAATAGGATATATTAGCAGTAAATAGTAAATTATTACTATTATTATTATTACTGTATACACCATTTATATAGCACCAACAGTTTACAAAGTGCTTTACAATATAGAGGGGGGACAGCACAAGTACAGTACAATACAGAAGGGACAGGAGGGCCCTGAAAACAATGAAAACTGTATTAGTAAATACTAGTTAAAAAAAAATCATAATAAATAATAGTCACAGTAAAAAATAATGATACTAGCAAATAATAATAATAATAACAATAATAAATACTACTACTAATAAAAGTAATTATTTACAGAAGTAAAAAAAATAATACTAACAATGGAAAATAGTAAAAGTAATAGTAATATATAATATTAATTTATAGTACCAATAAAAAAAAAATAATCAGTAAATAACTGGAAATGGTAATAGCATAACACTAGTTAAAAAAAAAATAAAAAAAAAATATATATATATATATATATATATATATATTAGTGCAAAATAAAAAATATATATATATAATAATATTAATAATAATGGTATAATATGTATGATAAGATGTCCGGACACTACGGTCGGATGTCATTAGTCCCATTCCAGCCCTCCCCGGTATTACCGCCCCCCCAGGCATGTACTGGCCATTGGGACTACAGGGAGTTTCCCGGTGGGCCGATGGCTCAGTGGGCCGATTTCAGTGACAGTGGACCGCTGCCTCCCTCCGGTCCTCTGCGCCCCCCCCCCCCCCCGCAGTGCTCACCTCCTCTCCCTGGCTAGTTACGCAGTGCGCCTGAATACAGACATGATGCTCAGGAGTCAACACTGAGAAGCTCATCATACGATCTGGAAGGAGGGCGGCCTCACTTTCCTGCCTAATCTTGTCCCATTGGGGGGGGGGGGGGGGCGCCAAACTGATTCTTTGCCCCAGGGGCTTGGGTGGCAAGCCGGCATGGGAGAGACCTGTCAAAGTGGGCCAGTCTGGATGAAGTCCAGGGCCAAATTTTTGTCCCAGTCCAGCCCTGCGCCCCCCTATAGCAGCACTCACCTCCCGGTAGAAGGGTGCACATGGGACGGTGCTGGTCGGTGTTCTCCGCTGCTCTCTCCTCCGGGGGAGGTCTGTGTAGCTTCCACCTGGTCTCTGTACTGAACACTAATTCTTCAGGCTGATTATATACCAAGCCACTGACATGCTGCGGAAAGTCCCTGCTTGAGAAAGTCCCGTCCAAAGTTCGCTGCGCTTTATCGAGCACCACACTGCCCCCTAGCGGAATAAGAACGGACACACTAGTTTAATACAAAGTACATTGGGTATGGATATTTAGTGTTTTTCTTTCACCTTTTTTCACACATATCAGGACTGATTTTCATCAGATCAGAGGGATCATTCCCACATGGCTTTATCCTTTCATACTTTTTTCATTTTCTTGTTTTTTTTTCTTTTTCTTATTTCTCTTCACATTTTTCTTACATTTTTCTTACCTACACTTAATATTTTATGTTCATATGGACACATAAGGTTTTTATATTCCATTATATAGTCACATGTCCATTTTGATACACCATCCATGGATCTCTTTCTCCTCACCGAGAACTGAGCGATCAGCAGTCTTTGATCGCTCAGTTGTCAGTCTTAAAGGCAGCGGGGGACAGATGCAGCATCAGACCAATGCTGCATCCACCTAGATGAGTATTTTTTTCTTTAACCATTTGACCTCCAGAAGATTTTCCCCCCTTCCTAACCAGGCTATTTTTTGCGATGCGGCACTGAGTCGCTTTAACTGACAATTGCGCGGTCGTACCCAAATAACATTGACGTCCCTTTTTTTCCCATAAAAAGAGCTTCCTTTTGGTGGTATTTGATCACCTCTGTGCAGTGGCGTAACTAGAACCTTCAGGGCCCCGGTGCAAGAAACCATGGAGGGCCCCCCTGACCTCCAGCCAGGGCCCTTCCCACTGATCCCAGGGGCAGCAGGACCTGGATAGGAGGGGGAACAAATCCCCTCCATTTTCCTCCTGCAGCCACTGAGGGAGAGGAGGAGAAGCAGACTTTTAGTGGCTGCAGGAGAAAAATAGAGGGGATTTGTTCCTCTATATGCCCCCCCATCCAGGTGTTCAGGGGCAACATGTGTGCTATTGCAATTGTGACCCCTGTAGTTACGCCCCTGGGATGAGTGGCAGCAGTCTTGGTGGGGGATGGGATCAGTGGTGGTTGGGGAGGGATAGGATCAGTGGCATCGGTGGTGGGGGTTGGGATGAGTGGCAGCGGTGGGGGGATGGGATCAGTGGCAGCAGTGGTGGTTGGGTGGGGATGGGATCAGTGGCAGCGGTGGTGGTGGGGGGATGGGATGAGTGGCAGCAGTACGGGGAGATGGGATCAGTGGCAAGGGTTGTGGTTGGGGGGGTGGGATCAGTGGTAGGGGGGATTGAATGGGATGAGTGGCAGAGGTGGTGGGGAAAATGGGATCAGTGGCAAGGGTGATGGTTGGAGGAGGGTGGGATGGGATGAGTGCTAGTATAAGGGGGATTGGATGGGATGAGTGGCAGCGGTGGTGGGCATTGGATGAAATGATTGGCAGCGGTGGTGGGAGGATGTGATCCGTGGCGAGGGTGTTGGTTGGGGGGGTGGGATGGGATGAGTGGTGGGTAGGGGAATGGTATCAGTGGCAAGGATGGGATCAGTGGCAGTAGTGGTCATGGTGGGGTGGATCAGTGGCATCAGTGGTTGTGGTGGTGGTGTGGGGGAGGGGCAATCAGTGGCAGTAGTGGTGGTGTGGGGGGTATCACGGTATCAGTGGCAGTAGTGGTGGTGTGGGGGATTAGTGGTAGTGGTGGTATCAGGGTGGCAGTAGTGATGGTGGTGGCGTGGGGGGGTATCAGTGGTCATAGTAGTGGTGGTGTGGGGATCAGTGGCAGAAATGGTGGTGTGGGGGGTATCAGTGGCAGCAGTGGTGTTGGGGGCATCAGTGGCAGTAGTGGTGGTGTGGGGATCAGTGACAGTAGTGGTGGTGTGGGGAGGTATCAGTGGCAGCAGTGGTGTGGGGGGTATCAGTGGCAGTAGTGGTGGTGTGGTATCAGTAGCAGCATTGATGTCGGGGGATCAGTGCAGTAGTGGTGGTGTGGGGATCAGTGGCAGCAGTGGTGTGGGGGGGAATCAGTGCAGTAGTGGAGATGTGGGGATCAGTGGCAGTAGTGGTGGTGGTGGTGTGGGGGATATCCAGGGCTTTTTTCAGGGCGAACTTGGTGGAACTCAGTTCCACCACCTCTGGCTCAGACCCTCTGCTCCCTGCCCACCACTATCACTTGTAAACAAAAAAGTCCGGTTTCTGTGTGAGGGGGAATCAGTGCAGTAGCGGTGGTGTGGGGATCAGTGGCAGTAGTGGTCGTGGTGTGGGGGGTATCAGTGGCAGCAGTGGTGTGGGGGGGATCAGTGCAGTAGTGGTGGTGTGGGGATCAGTGGCAGCAGTGGTGTGGGGGGAATCAGTGCAGTAGTGGTGGTATGGGGATCAGTGGCAGTAGTGGTGGTGGTGTGGGGGTTATCAGTGGCAGCAGTGGTGTGGGGGGATCAGTGCAGTAGTGGTGGTGTGGGGATCAGTGGCAGTAGTGGTGGTGGTGTGGGGGTTATCAGTGGCAGCAGTGGTGTGGGGGGATCAGTGCAGTAGTGGTGGTGTGGGGATCAGTGGCAGTAGTGGTGGTGGCAGTGTGGGGGGTATCAGTGGCAGCAGTGGTGTGGGGGGGAATCAGTGCAGTAGTGGTGGTGTGGGGATCAGTGGCAGTAGTGGTGGTGTGGGGGGTATCAGTGGCAGCAGTGGTGTGGGGGGATCAGTGCAGTAGTGGTGGTGTGGGGATCAGTGGCAGCAGTGATGTGGGGGGAATCAGTGCAGTAGTGGTGGTGTGGGGATCAGTGGCAGTAGTGGTGGTGGTGTGGGGGGGGGTATCAGTGGCAGCAGTGGTGTGTGGGGATCAGTGCAGTAGTGGTGGTGTGGGGATCAGTGGCAGTAGTGGTGGTGGTGTGGGGGTATCAGTGGCAGCAGTGGTGTGGGGGGATCAGTGCAGTAGTGGTGGTGTGGGGATCAGTGGCAGTAGTGGTGGTGGTGTGGGGGGATCAGTGGCAGTAGTGGTGTGGGGGGATCAGTGCAGTAGTGGTGGTGTGGGGATGAGTGGCAGTAGTGGTGGTGGTGTGGGTGGTATCAGTGGCAGCAGTGGTGTGGGGGGGGATCAGTGCAGTAGTGGTGTGGGGGAGAATCAGTGCAGTAGTGGGGTGGGGGAGAATCAGTGCAGTAGTGGTGGTGTGGGGACCAGTGGCAGCAGTGGTGTGGGGGGATCAGTGCAGTAGTGGTGGTGTGGGGATCAGTGGCAGTAGTGGTGGTGGTGTGGGGGGGATCAGTGGCAGTAGTGGTGTGGGGGGATCAGTGCAGTAGTGGTGGTGGTGTGGGGGGTATCATTGGCAGCAGTGGTGTGGGGGGAATCAGTGCAGCAGTGGTGGTGTGGGGATCAGTGGCAGTAGTGGTAGTGGTGTGGGGGGTGCGACTGGTGGGACCCTGGTAATTCCGCCACTGCCTCTGTGGTTCTTATTTTTTGCGCTATCAACAAAAAAAATCGTAAATTTTGAAAAAAAAAACAAAATTTTTTTTGCTATAAAACATACCCAATATTTTTTTTTTTTTTTGTCAAATTTTTTCCTCAGTTTAGGCCAATATATATTCTGCTACATATTTTTGGTAAAAAAAATCCCAATAAGCGTATATTGATTGTTTTGCGCAAAAGATATAGCATCTATAAACTATGGGATATATATATTTTATTTTTTCAATTTTATTTTTTACAAGTAATGGTGGTGATCAGCAACTTATAGCGGGACTGCGATAATGGGGCGGACAAATCGGACACCTAACGGATACTTTTTTGAGTACCAGTGACACTAAAACAATGATCAGTGCTAAAAATATGCACTGTCACTGTACTAATGACACTGGCTGGAAAGGGGTTAACACCAGGGGCGATCAGAGGGTTAAATGTGTGCCTAGGGAGTTGTTACTAACTGTGGGGGAGGTGCTTTGACTGCTTGAAGACATGGATCGGTGTTCCTGCTTCACAGAAACACAGGAGGATCCATGTCTTCGGTATTCGCAGAACGACAGTCTGCCTTGTTTACATAGGCAGACTGTCATTCTGCCGGAGTACCGAACAATCGTCAGGACCCCACGGACATCAGGTTCGCGGGACCCACTGATCAGTTCCTGCTGTGTAAAATCACAATCGGGGTGAGGCGCCACCATGCAGTCAGGGGCGTTGCTAGGTGGAAAAAAAAACAGGGGCTTCAGCCCAAAGTCTGAGCCCGGCACTGGGGGGGCGGGGGTCTTACTTACCTGATGTGCACTGACCTACCTAACATACACTGACCATTACACTCACCTACCTGACATACACTGACCTACCTGACTTACACGACAGACACTGACCTACCTGACACACACTGACCTACCTGATGTACACTGACCTACCTGACACACACTGACCTACCTGACGTACACTGACCTACCTGACACACACTGACCTACCTGACACACACTGACCTACCTGACGTACACTGACCTACCTGACACACACTGACCTACCTGACATACACTGAGCCACACTGACCCTGACATACACTGACCTACCTGACATACACTGACCTAATGGGGCTAATAACAGAACTGTACATGCCCGAGACACGGGGCTTTTTGGGGACCCATTCAGGGCTCCAGCCCCCCTCAGCCCCCCTCCCGACGCCACTGCATGCAGCGCACGCTTGCGCCCGAAACCCCGAAAGTGCAAAATCACACGCATGGATTTAAATGGCTTTTTTTTTTTTTTTTGGAAGCACATAATTGATTAGAGCCTGAGGCACTAATTGGCCCTAAAAAGGATGCGCTCCAGGCACACTGCGCCCAGAGACCATCCAGCTGTGCGACATTAGTGAATTAAATTCTCTAATGTCTTCCTGTTTCTCCTCCTGGCCAATCAGGAAGCGGGTCCCGAGACGCAAGGATGAAGATAAGTGTGGGGATGGCGGGGCGCCTGGTGGGCGACGGGCGAGCGAGTGAAGCGGCGATCGATTGAGCGATGGGGGAGTGGGGGGGTTTGGCGGTGGTTGGATGTCCGGCGGGGGAGGGGGGTGGTTGGGTGGTGTCCACAGCCCCCCCCAAGAAATTTCAGCACCAGCCACCACTGGTATGGGGGGGCTTAAAACAGGTGGTGAGGAGGCATTATATGTCTTCCTCACCACCTGTCAGCAAACACTTCTGCAAAGCAATCCAAATGCAGATTGCTTTTTAGAGGAACAAGAGTCCTTTACCATGCAGTAATAAAATGAAATAAATGAGTGACCTGCAGATCTGTGTAATGGAAGCTGCACTGTGGGGTTTTACATCCCAGAGGACAAGTCTTTTATTTTATTGCACATTGATTTTTTATATGTACAGTATTGGAAAAGATGTTTTTTATTATAAATGATGTGATCAGACTGCAGTTCCAGTGCACAGTGTACAGTGCAGCTGATCAGATGGGGCGGTGCCTTTGGATGAATGAGTATGCCATAGCCCCGCCTACTCCAGTCACCTAAGCAACGGATATAAATACTGTGCGTAAACAACCTTACTGGTCCCCGCCCACCGCCCCGCCCTTCGCCCCGCCCATCGCCCTGCCCATTATATGTTCGGCTCAGCCAGCTAGAATGTATCCAATGAAATCGTTGCCAGCTGGAGTGGAGCCAATACAGCACAGCAGACACATATAATGTGTGGACCAGACTCACTATTCTCCGCCCATCACTCCGCCCAGAAAATAACATTTGCATGATCAGTGCGGCTCATCCAGGTGACTCAGTGCCAGGTGAAAGGGAACGCCCCCAGAGTAGGCGGTCTAGTACAGCTCTTAATTGAAAAAATCCTCACCTGTCGTTTACATAGCCACGCCCCTGTTCTCTATATATGTAAGTAGAGCTCCGCTACTTTACTAGCCCGAGTGATGAGAGAATCCCGGACACCGCAGAGGACCGACCGAGACATGAGCCGCCCGCCCACTTCTCCTGTGTATGAGGGTGAGAGCACATCCCGGACTACAGAACACCGGTCTCTGGGTGTAGAGATGATATATATATATATATATATATATATATATATATATATATATATATATATATATATAGGGGGATGTGGGGGGTGTAGAGATGATATATATATATATATATATATATAGGGGGGATGTGGGGGTGTAGAGATGATATATATATATAGGGGGGATGTGGGGGGTGTAGAGATGATATATAAGGGGGGATGTGGAGGGTGTAGAGATGATATATAGGGGGGATGTGGAGGGTGTAGAGATGATATATAGGGGGGATGTGGAGGGTGTAGAGATGATATATATAGGGGGGATGTGGAGGTGTAGAGATGATATATAGGGGGATGTGGAGGGTGTAGAGATGATGTATATAGGGGGGATGTGGAGGGTGTAGAGATGATATATAGGGGGGATGTGGAGGGTGTAGAGATGATATATAGGGGGATGTGGAGGGTGTAGAGATGATATATAGGGGGGATGTGGGGGGTGTAGAGATGATATATATAGGGGGGATGTGGGGGGTGTAGAGATGATATATATAGGGGGGATGTGGGGGGTGTAGAGATGATATATAGGGGGATGTGGGGGGTGTAGAGATGATATATAGGGGGATGTGGGGGGTGTAGAGATGATATATATAGGGGGATGTGGAGGTGTAGAGATGATATATAGGGGGATGTGGGGGGTGTAGAGATGATATATAGGGGGGATGTGGGGGGTGTAGAGATGATATATATATATATATATAGGGGGGATGTGGGGGTGTAGAGATGATATATATATATATATAGGGGGGATGTGGGGGTGTAGAGATGATATATATATATAGGGGGGATGTGGGGGGTGTAGAGATGATATATAAGGGGGGATGTGGAGGGTGTAGAGATGATATATAGGGGGGATGTGGAGGGTGTAGAGATGATATATATAGGGGGGATGTGGAGGTGTAGAGATGATATATAGGGGGATGTGGAGGGTGTAGAGATGATGTATATAGGGGGGATGTGGAGGGTGTAGAGATGATATATAGGGGGGATGTGGAGGGTGTAGAGATGATATATAGGGGGATGTGGAGGGTGTAGAGATGATATATAGGGGGGATGTGGGGGGTGTAGAGATGATATATATAGGGGGATGTGGGGGGTGTAGAGATGATATATAGGGGGATGTGGGGGGTGTAGAGATGATATATAGGGGGGATGTGGGGGGTGTAGAGATGATATATAGGGGGGATGTGGGGGGTGTAGAGATGATATATATAGGGGGGATGTGGAGGTGTAGAGATGATATATAGGGGGATGTGGGGGGTGTAGAGATGATATATAGGGGGGATGTGGGGGGTGTAGAGATGATATATATAGGGGGGATGTGGAGGTGTAGAGATGATATATAGGGGGATGTGGGGGGTGTAGAGATGATGTATATAGGGGGGATGTGGGGGGTGTAGAGATGATGTATATAGGGGGGATGTGGGGGGTGTAGAGATGATATATATAGGGGGGATGTGGAGGGTGTAGAGATGATATATATTATATATATATATATAGGGGGGATGTGGAGGTGTAGAGATGATATATAGGGGGATGTGGAGGGTGTAGAGATGATGTATAGGGAGGGTGTAGAGATGATATATAGGGGGGATGTGGGGGGTGTAGAGATGATATATATAGGGGGGATGTGGAGGTTGTAGAGATGATATATAGGGGGATGTGGGGGGTGTAGAGATGATGTATATAGGGGGGATGTGGGGGGTGTGTAGAGATGATATATATAGGGGGGATGTGGGGGTGTAGAGATGATATATAGGGGGATGTGGAGGTGTAGAGATGATATATATATATAGGGGGGTGTAGAGATGATTGATATATATATAGGGGGGTGTAGAGATGATATATAGGGGGGATGTGGGGGTGTAGAGATGATATATAGGGGGATGTGGAGGGTGTAGAGATGATATATATAGGGGGAGATGTGGGGGGTGTAGAGATGATATATATAGGGGGATGTGGGGGGTGTAGAGATGATATATATAGGGGGATGTGGGGGGTGTAGAGATGATATATATAGGGGGAGATGTGGGGGTGTAGAGATGATATATATAGGGGGAGATGTGGGGGGTGTAGAGATGATATATATAGGGGGAGATGTGGGGGGTGTAGAGATGATATATATAGGGGGAGATGTGGGGGTGTAGAGATGATATATATAGGGGGATGTGGAGGGTGTAGAGATGATATATAGGGGGGATGTGGAGGGTGTAGAGATGATATATATATATATATATATATATATATATATAATATATTATATATATATATATAATATAATATATATTATATTATATATATATATGGGGGATGTGGAGGGTGTAGAGATGATATATAGGGGGATGTGGGGGGTGTAGAGATGATATATAGGGGGGATGTAGGGGGGTGTAGAGATGATATATATTATAGGGGATGTGGAGGGTGTAGAGATGATATATAGGGGGATGTGGGGGGTGTAGAGATGATGTATATAGGGGGGTGTAGAGATGATATATAGGGGGGATGTGGAGGGTGTAGAGATGATATCTAGGGGGATGAGGGGGGTGTAGAGATGAGAGAGATATTATATATAGGGGTGTGGGGTGTAGAGATGCTATATAGGGGGATGTGGAGGGTGTAGAGATGAGAATATATATATATATATATATATATATATTATATATATATATATATATATATATATATATATATATATATGGGATGTGGGGGGTGTAGAGATGATGTATAGGGTGGGATGTGGGGGGTGTAGAGATGATAGATAGATATATATGTATGGGGGATGAGGGGGGTGTAGAGATGAGAATATATAGGGGATGTGGAGGGTGTAGAGATGATATATATGGGGGGGGGTGTAGAGATGATGTATTGGGGGGTGTAGAGATGATGTATGGGGGGGTGTAGGGATGATGTATAGGGGGAGATGTGGGGGGTGTAGAGATAATATATATGGGGGGTGTGTAGAGATGCTATATATAGGGATGGGGGGGTGTAGAGATGTATATATAGGGATGTGGGGAGATGATATAAAGGGGGGGGGGTGTAGAGATGATATAAAGGGGGGGGGGTGTGTAGAGATGATATATAGTGGGGGGGGTGGGTGTAGAGATGATGTATAGGGGATATGTGGGGGGGGGGTGTAGAGATGATATATAGTGTGGGGGGGGGTGTAGAGATGATATATAGTGTGTGGGGGGGTGTAGAGATGATATATAGTGTGTGGGGGGGTGTAGAGATGATATATAGTGTGTGGGGGGGTGTAGAGATGATATATAGTGTGGGGGGGGGTGTAGAGATGATATATAGTGGGGGGGGGGTGTAGAGATGATATATAGTGGGGGGGGGGTGTAGAGATGATGTATAGGGGATATGTGGGGGGGTGTAGAGATGATATATAGTGGGGGGGTGTAGAGATGATATATAGTGGGGGGGTGTAGAGATGATGTATAGGGGATATGTGGGGGGTGTAGAGATGATCTATAGGGGGAATGTGGAAGGTGTAGAGATGATATATAGTGGGGGGGGTGTAGAGATGATATATAGTGTGGGGGGGTGTAGAGATGATATATAGTGGGGGGGGGGTGTAGAGATGATGTATAGGGGATATGTGGGGGGGTGTAGAGATGATATATAGGGGGATGTGGAAGTGTAGAGATGATATATAGTGGGGGGGGGGGTGTAGAGATGATATGTATAGGGGGGGATGTGGGGGGTGTAGAGATGAGAGATATCTAATCTATCACAATGTAAAGTAGTGAGTGTACAGCTTGTATAACAGTGTAAATTTGCTGTCCCCTCAAAATAACTCAACACACAACATATGTCTAAACCGCTGGAAACAAAAGTGAGTACACCCCTAAGTGAAAATGTCCAAATTGGGGACAAAGTATCAATATTTTGTGTGGCCACCATTATTTTCCAGCACTGCCTTAACCCTCTTGGGCATGGTGGTCACCAGAGCTTCACAGGTTGTCACTGGAGTCCTCTTCCACTCCTCCATGACGACATCACGGAGCTGGTGGATGTTAGAGATCTTGCGCTCCTCCACCTTCCGTTTAAGGATGTCTCACAGATAGTCAATAGGGTTTAGGTCTGGAGAAATGATTAGCCAGTCTATCACCTTAACCCTCATCTTCTTTAGCAAGGCAGTGGTCATCTTGGAGGTGTGTTTGGGGTTATGTTGGAATACTGCCCTGTGGCCCAGTCTCTGAAGGGAGGGGATCATGCTCGGCTTCAGTATGTCACAGTACATGTTGGTATTCATGGTTCCCTCAATGATCTGTAGCTCCCCAGTGCCGGCAGCACTCATGCAGCCCCAAACCATGACACTCCCACCACCATGCTTGACTGGAGGCAAGATACACTTGTCTTTGTACTCCTCACCTGGTTGCCGCCACACACATTTAAAACCATCTGAACCAAATATATTTCTCTTGGTTTCATCAGACCACAGGACATGGTTCCAGTAATGTCCAATAATGTCCTTAGTCTGCTGACACTGAGCACTCAACTTCTTTGGTGGACCATGGCGAGGCTTGTTCTGAGTGGAACCTGTCCTGTTATACCACTGTATGGTCTTGGCCACCGTGCTGCAGCTCAGTTTCAGGGTCTTGGCAAACTTCTTATAGCCTAGGCCATCTTTATGTAGAGCATCAATTCTTCTTTTTTTTTTTTTTTTTTCAGATCCTCTTTGCCATGAGGTGCCATGTTGAACTTCCAGTGACCTGTATGTGACCTGTAGTGAGAGCGATAACACCAAATTTAACACACCTGCTCCCCATTCACACCTGAGACCTTGTAACACTAACGAGTCGCATGACACCGGGGAGGGAAAATGGCTAATTGGGCACAATTTGGGGTGTACTCACTTTTGTGAGATACTGTATGTGTGTTGGTGTATATGAGATGTATGTATGTGTTAGTGTATAGTGATCAGATGATTCCTGTCTGTACCCCGGACAGGTGAGATCCCATCACGCTATACTGATCATATTATTAATAATATATAAATCCTTAATAATGACTCTTCCTTCCCCAATCCCTGCACACAGCACATTGTTGATAAAAGATTACATATACATAACCTACACTGTGTGAACTGGGGCAGATAAGTGAGGGGTGGGTCCAATCCTCCCCTCCCACCCCCTGTGTAGTGCACAGGGCCAATCATTATCAGTGCACATGGCTAGTGGGTGGATGAATACGTCATAGCACCGCCTACCCACCTAAGTGTAGCGGATTTAGTGTATGTAGGAAACTTACTGGTCCCCGCCCACCCCAGGCCCAGGTAAAACCAAAGCACAGGCAGTTTGAATAGAGCCAATTGGAACGGTGCCAAAATGCAGCGCATATATACTGTGCGGTACTAATAGGTATAAGACTCCATAGTCACCGCCCATTCCTTTGCTCAGTAACGAAAGTCACATGAAAATAAAAATGTGTTTAAAAAATTGCTGCGCAAACACCGTGTGACATAAAAAGTTGCAATGACCACCATTTTATTCCCTAAGGCAGGGATATGCAATTAGTGGACCTCCAGCTGTTGCAAAACTACAAGTCCCATCATGCCTCTGCCTCTGGGTGTCAGGCTCGTGGCTGTCAGTCTTGCTATGCCTCATGGGACCTGTAGTTCTGCAACAGCTGGAGGTCCGCTAATTGCATATCCCTGCCCTAGGGTGTCTGCTAAAATATATGTATATGTATATGTGTTCTGAGTAAGGATGAGCTTCGTGTTCGAGTCGAACCCATGTTTGACTCGAACATCGGCTGTTCGATCGTTCGTCGAATTGCGAACGATATGGGCCGTTCGCACCAAATTCGTGTGGCGCGTCACGGCCCATAATTCACTGCGGCATCGCAGTGCATTGCTTGCTGATGATTGGCCAAGCATGCACTATGACCCGCATGCTTGGCCAATCACAGCGCCGCCTTAACAGAGAGCCATAATTGGCCAAAGCCAAGGAGGCTTTGGCCAATTATGGCTCAGGGGATTTAGTACACGCCCCACACTATATAAGGCCGCCTGCACGGCGGCCCTGTGCAGTGTGTTCCGGTGTGCTTAGAGAGAGAGAGAGACAGTGTCATTTCATTTGAGTTAGCTAGATTAGGCAGGACAGTCAGTCAGTTAGCTGCACTTAAAGTGTATTGTGTATATATATATGCATCCCAGGTGTTGCATATATATATATATATATATATATATATATATATATATATATATATATATATATTACACTGTATTCAGTTTAGCTAGATCCGTTCCTGTTATCTTCTAGACTATTTACATTTAGTGCAGTGCGTCCTGCTCACAGTGTTCAGCTAGATCCGTTCCTGTTATATTCCTACTGACAGGAAGGCTTGTCTTGTTACAGTATTTTGAAGAAAATTACTGGTGTTCTTTTGATCCTATTAGTGCCACAGTCAGGCAGCTAGACTATTTACAGTTAGTGCAGTGCGTCCTGCCCACAGTGTTCTGCTAAACTTACAAGTTAGTGGGGTGCGTCCTGCTCACAGTGTTCAGCTAAACCTACAAGTTAGTGGGGTGCGTCCACCTCACAGTGTTCAGCTAAACCTACAAGCTAGTGTGGTGCGTCCTGCTCACAGTGTTCAGCTAGATCCGTTTCTGTTATCTTCTTACTGACAGGCAGGCTTGTCTTGTTACAGTAAATACAGCTACCTGAAGAAAATTACTGGTGTTCTTTTGATCCTATTAGTACCACAGTCAGGCAGCTAGACTATTTACAGTTAGTGCAGTGCGTCCTGCTCACAGTGTTCTGCTAAACCTACAAGTTAGTGGGGTGCGTGCTGCTCAGTGTTCAGCAAAAAACCTACAAGTTAGTGGGGTGCGTCCACCTCACAGTGTTCAGCTAAACCTACAAGCTAGTGGGGTGCGTCCTGCTCACAGTGTTCAGCTAGATCCGTTCCTGTTATCTTCTTACTGACAGGCAGGCTTGTCTTGTTACAGTATTTTAAATAAAATTGCTGGTGTTCTTTTGATCCTATTAGTACCACAGTCAGGCAGCTAGACTATTTACAGTTAGTGCAGTGCGTCCTGCTCACAGTGTTCTGCTAAACCTACAAGCTAGTGGGGTGCGTCCTGCTCACAGTGTTCAGCTAGATCCATTTCTGTTATCTTCTTACTGACAGGCAGGCTTGTCTTGTTACAGTAAATACAGCTACCTGAAGAAAATTGCTGGTGTTCTTTTGATCCTATTAGTACCACAGTCAGGCAGCTAGACTATTTACAGTTAGTGCAGTGCGTCCTGCTCACAGTGTTCTGCTAAACCTACAAGTTAGTGGGGTGCGTGCTGCTCAGTGTTCAGCAAAACCTACAAGTTAGTGGGGTGCGTCCACCTCAGTGTTCAGCTAAACCTACAAGCTAGTGGGGTGCGTCCTGCTCAGTGTTCAGCTAGATCCGTTCCTGTTATCTTCTTACTGACAGGCAGGCTTGTCTTGTTACAGTATTTTAAATAAAATTGCTGGTGTTCTTTTGATCCTATTAGTACCACAGTCAGGCAGCTAGACTATTTACAGTTAGTGCAGTGCGTCTTGCTCACAGTGTTCTGCTAAACCTACAAGTTAGTGGGGTGCATCCACCTCACAGTGTTCAGCTAAAGCTACCTGTAGAAGGTTGGTGGTGTTCTCATACTACAGGCAGGCAGTTGATTTTGCTAGCTGCAGTATCAGTACATATATATCTATATCTATATCTATATCTATATATATCCCAGCTTAGTGCAGCTACAGGCCATTAGTATGTCTGGAAGGCCAAGAAGGAGAGGCAGACAGTCACAAGCCAATAAGAGAGGGCAAGCAGGCTCTGTGTCTAGTGCTGGTCGTGGAGACGGTGCATCCTCATCAGCACGTGGCCATGGGACACGCTTGGCCTTTTTTTCGGCAGCTGGCCATGTTGAGCCGCAACATGCGGAAGACTTGGTCGAGTGGATGACCAAGCCGTCCTCATCCTCCTCATCCTCTCTCACCCATGCCCAGGGTACTTTGTCTGGCAAAGCAGCGGCCTCTTCCCTCGGCTCAATGTCATCAGTGACTCCTTCCCTAGCCCCACCATGTCCTCCTGAGGAGTCCCTCGAACTGTTTGACCACAGTGTTGGGTACATGCTCCAGGAGGATGCCCAGCGTTTGGAAGGCTCTGATGATGATACTGAGCTCGATGAAGGCAGTAACACGAGCACGGACAGAGGGGGTGCCCAAGAAGGACAGCAATCTGGCAGTCATGCTCCCCCTGCTGCAGCATACTGCCAGGTTTGCTCCAGTGATGAGGAGGGAGGGGATGATGAGGTCACTGACTCAACGTGGGTGCCTGATAGGAGAGAAGAGGAGGAGGAGGAGGAGGAGGCCGCACATCACCAACGAGGCAGGATGCCCTCCAGGGGCCAGCCTAAGGGCAGCACATTGACTGCATCACACCCCAAAGCTCCACATGTGCAGGGCGCTGCAGTCTCTGCGCGTTATTCAAAAAGTTCTTTGGTGTGGGCCTTTTTTGAGACGAGTGCATCAGATCGCACCGCTGCTATTTGCAACATATGTCTCAAGCGTATCTCGCGTGGCCAAAACATCTCCCGCTTGGGTACCACATGCTTGACCAGACATATGTTGACCTGCCATGCAGTTCATTGGCAAGCGTATCTAAAAGACCCACACCAAAGAACAAAGAGGACCTCTGCTTGCTCCTCATCAGCTGAGATTTCCAACCCCACTAGACCTTCAGTCCTCTCTGAGACCTGCACTGAGAGGAATGAAGGTGTAGAATTAGGTGTGTCACAGCCACGTACTTGTGGGCAATCCGATTTTGGTACACCGACGTCAGATTGTACCAGGCAAATTTCCCTGCCCCAGCTGCTGCACCGCCAAAAGAAGTTTGCTCCCAGCCATCCACATGCCCAGCGGTTGAATGCTAGCTTGGCAAAATTGCTAGCACTTCAACTGCTGCCTTTTCAGTTGGTAGACTCTGCCCCCTTCCGTGAGTTTGTGGAATGTGCAGTTCCTCAGTGGCAGGTACCCAAACGCCACTTTTTCTCACGGAAGGCGATTCCGGCTCTCTACCAGCATGTGGAAGGCAATGTCCATGCCTCGCTGGACAGGGCGGTCAGTGGTAAGGTGCATATTACCGCTGACTCATGGTCCAGCAGGCATGGACAGGGACGTTACCTAAGTTTCACGGCGCATTGGGTGACTCTGCTGGCAGCTGGGAAGGATGCAGGACAAGGTGCAGTAGTGTTGGAGGTTGTTCCGCCACCACGCCTCCAAAATGCTAATGATTGTGACACACCTCTCTCCTCTACCCCCTCCTCTTCTTCTTCCTCCATGGCCTCTTCCTCGGAACCAGCGGTGCTCCGTAGTCGTTCAAGGGGCTACGCAAGTACGCAGGCCAAAAGATGCCATGCGGTGCTTGAGCTGGTGTGCTTGGGGGACAGGAGCCACACTGGGGCAGAGGTTCTGTCAGCTCTGCAGGGGCAGGTTCAGAGGTGGTTGACGCCACGCCAACTTAAGGCAGGAATGGTGGTTTGCGACAATGGCACCAACCTCCTCTCTGCCCTCCGACAGGGACAAATGACCCATGTGCCCTGTTTGGCTCACGTCCTTAACTTGGTGGTGCAGCAGTTCTTGGGCAGGTACCCGGGCTTACAGGATGTCCTGAGGCAGGCCAGGAAAGTCTGTGTGCATTTCCGCCGGTCATATAATGCCAGTGCTCGGCTGACGGACTTCCAAAAGGAGTTTAACCTGCCCAAGAACCGCCTAATCTGTGACATGCCCACCAGGTGGAACTCAACGTTGGCCATGCTGCAGCGGCTGCACACGCAGCAGAGGGCCATCAATGAGTACCTGTGCGACTATGGCACCAGGACAGGGTCAGGGGAGCTTGTTTTTTTTTCCCCACGCCAGTGGGCCATGATCAGGGATGCATGCACTGTCCTGTCACCATTTGAGGAGGCCACGAGGATGGTGAGCAGTGACAGTGCATGCATCAGTGACACTGTCCCCCTTGTCCACCTGTTGGAGCACACGCTGCGTGGAATAATGGACAGGGCACTTGAGGCAGAACAGAGGCAGAAGGAGGAGGACTTCCTTAGCTCTCAAGGCCCCCTTTATCCAGACAGTGTTCCTGCGTGCCCGCCGATCACACAGGAAGAGGACGAGGAGGAAGAGGAGGAGGAGGAGGAGGAAGATTGTGTCAGTATGGAGGTGGAGCCTGGCACTCAGCATCAGCAGCAGTCTTTAAGGGATCAGTCCCAAGAAACACATGGACTTGTACGTGGCTGGGAGGAGGTGGCTGCGGACCATGTCGTCCTTAGTGACCCAGAGGACTCCGGACCGAATGCCTCAGCAAACCTACGCTGCATGGCCTCCCTGATCCTGCAAAGCCTGCGTAAGGATCCTCGTATTTGTGGTATCAAGGAGAAGGACCAATACTGGCTGGCAACCCTCCTTGATCCACGTTACAAGGGTAAGGTTGCGGACCTTATCTTGCCATCGCAGAGGGAGCAGAGGATGAAACATCTTCGGGAGGCCTTGCAGAAAGGTCTGTGCAACGCGTTCCCAGAGACTGGGAGGTTACAAACTCCTGTTTCTGGACAACATGTTGCTGAGGCTTCGGTCAGTCAAAGAAGGAGCGGTGGAGAAGGTGGCCGTCTGACCGATGCGTTCAGACAATTTTTTGGTCCGCAGCCCCAAGGTATGATTGGTTCCAGCAACCATCGCCAGCGTCTGTTTTACATGGTGCAGGAATACCTAGGGGCAAGATCAGACTTGGACACCTTTCCCACCGAAAATCCTCTGGGTTACTGGGTCTTGAGGATGGATCACTGGCCAGAGCTTGCACAGTATGCAATTGAGCTACTGGCCTGTCCTGCATCCAGCGTTCTTTCGGAACGCACATTCAGTGCTTCTGGAGGCGTGGTAACCGATCACAGGGTGCGTCTGTCCACTGACTCGGTCGATCGACTGACCTTCATAAAAATGAATGAGTCTTGGATCACCACCAGCTACCAAGCACCTGATGCTGATGTAACCGAATAATTTTTTTTGAAATCTCAGATCCCTTCAAAGACTGCCTATGCTGATGCTGAGTGACTATTCCTGAGTAATTATCCTCTTCCTCCTCAATCATCACGCTGATAGCTTGTAAGAGCATTTTTGGTTCTGGGCGCAACCACCAGTGCCTAAGGCACAATTTTTCAGCCCCTGTTTAACAGGGGCGTGTAATTACGATTTTTGATGTAATACTTTGCAGCAGGGCTCGTTCCTGCATTCCAACTAGAGTGTCTGTGAGGGGTTGCAGTGTTGTGGCACCAGCACCAGTGCCTAAGGCCCAATTTTTCAGCCCTTGTTTAACAGGGGCGTGTAATTACAATTTTTGATGCAATACTTTGCAGCAGGGCTCGTTCCTGCATTCCAACTAGAGTGTCTGTGAGGGGTTGCAGTGTTGTGGCACCAGCACCAGTGCCTAAGGCCTAATTTTTCAGCTCCTGTTCAACAGGGGCATGTAATTACAATTCTTGATCTAATATTTCACAGCAGAGCCCTGTGAGGGCTTACAGTGTTGTGGCCACAGCAACACCTAAGGCCCAAATTTCTGCTGAGTATATAGGGCAGGACCCTACTTTCAAACAACTAACTTACAAACGACTCCTACTTGCAAACGGAAGGAGACAACAGGAAGTGAGAATAAATCTACCCCTAGGAAGGGAAATTCTCTCCTGTAAGAGTTAATATGGGAAAAACATTTCTCCTTTCCACTGATGCTTTCCAATCCATTGGGACAAAAAGTGAGGTGAAATCTTCTGAAGAGGAGGAAAGACAGCAAAATAAATGTCACAGGGGTGATAACCCTTCCCTATGTTTTCCAAAAAGCTTAAAAAAGATTTTTTGGCTGGAGCTAAACACGTTAAAAATGTACCCGTTCAAAATTACAAAGAGATTCTACTTGACAACAAACCTACAGCCTGTATACTGCTGTTCAGAGTATATAGGGCCTGGTGGCCCCACACCTTTCCTTATTTTAATTTGGGTGCGGGGTTCCCCTTAATATCCATACAAGACCCAAAGGGCCTGGTAATGGACTGGGGGGTACCCATGCCGTTTGTCTCACTGATTTTCATCCATATTGCCAGGACCCGACATTACATTAAACCCGCAAGCAGTTTTAAATGAGATTTTTTCCTTTAAAAATGACATTTGGTGCAGGGACTGTTCTAAACACGGGAAACACGTGTCACTTTACAGGCATACTATAGACACCCCTCAGGTACGATATTTAAAGGAATATTTCACTTTTTTTTTTTTTTTTTTTTTACTTTAAGCATCATTAAAATCACTGCTCCCGAAAAAACGGCCGTTTTTAAAAGTTTTTTTTGCATTGATACATGTCCCCTGGGGTAGGACCCGGGTCCCCAAACCCTTTTTAGGACAATACCATGCAAATTAGCCTTTAAAATGAGCACTTTTGATTTCGAACGTTCGAGTCCCATAGACGTCAATGGGGTTCTAACGTTCGTGCAAACTTTTGGTCCGTTCGCAGGTTCTGGTGCGAACCGAACCGGGGGGTTCTGAGTAATTTTCTAGCAAAAAAAATGATGATTTTTACATGTAGGAGAGAAGTGTCAGAAATGACCTGGGTGGCAAGGGGTTAATTACCATAAGTAATATACAAATTATTTATTATTTTTAAGGGAATTTACTATATTTTTTTTTTTAAATCTGTACTCAAGCAGGTGGCTTAACGGACAAATTACTGAAGTTTGAAGTTATAACTTCCAACCTGTAATTTCACAGTATATAGATAAATAATAAATGTTATAACATGTATAGCATATAAATGTGTTTTAGCTTTAATATATACCGTACATTTTCAACAGAATCTGTTTCTCCCTCTTAACTGTTTCAGAAAAAAAACATGGGATTGTGGGTAAATCTTATACACAAACACTTTTTTACCTTGTAGATAAGAGGGCTGGGCTGGAAGGGAGTATTTGTCTTTTAGACACGCCCCTTTCTATGACACTGCAGTGAGAGGAGAGCCTCCACTGCAGCTTTTTTCAGGGGATCTCCTGATGAAGTCATGTGACTGACGAACACGCGTCACGAACACTAGATACCGGAAGTGACGGGCGAGCTCACTGCTCATTTTTTGTTGCCAGTTTGATACAGTATAATGTGAGTACCTGTTTTTACTTTGTTGCTACTAATAAATATTTGCAAAAATACTACACTATCGAGCATCCCTCTTGTTCCTATATCCACCCATGCCCTATTTGCAAGGTTCTCCCGCTCCAGTGAGTTAGAAGGGGACGCTGATTGTAAACAGGATACATACACCAGCAGAGCCGGAAACGACAATTTGGGACGGTTACCAGGGGACACACAACAGTTCAATAACAAATATATATTTACATGCTGTTACCTTACAGCAGTAAGGTAAGGGTGCACCCATATATTTAGCTTCAGAGGATAAGAAGCCCCCTATCACCAGCACTTCACTGCAGAGTGACCACCAGCACTCTTTATATTTGTTTATTGATATACAGTCGCCACATATGCTGCACCATATTATATTTTTGGGGAAAAAAGGAATTCTTCACGGACACATCGACTATATTCACTTATGGAAAAGACATTTTATTTTTTCATTGGACATTTCATCACAATATTTCATTGTCGCTGCTATTAATCCTACTGCTTTTACTTAGGGAAATAGTAATGATTAATGCGCGATACATGCGCTTTATCTTGTGTTCAAGTTTATGTGTTTTTATATCACAAGTATTGCCTCTTTTTAGTGTTTCCTTCACAGAGCACTTTTGCCCTTTATTTTATATAATTTATGTACAGCGCAGCACTATTTTTATTTTATAATGCAGCTGTGAGGTGATGAGATCTCATCTACTGTTTTGCACATCTCCCTGCACATGGCTTTGTAAATCTGTCCCTATATTCCTGTATTGCCTTAAAATGTATTTCTATAAACGGCGCAGTTCAAGTTTTCTACTCCTAAACAGAAAAACAAAAAACTGTTTACAATCTGTAATTTTCCTGATTCCAGATCCGGTTCTCATCTCCAACATCACCAGTAACTGTAGCCGGCTCGGTGAGGAGGTCGCGGTGAGCGTCCAGTTCTCTGGAGAAGAGAGCGCTGTGACCTGGGAGGTGGACGGGGAGCCTCTCCCTGAAAGATACCGGCTGATAGATGACAATAGGACGCTGATTATCCCCAGTGTGCAGAGAGACGACGCCGAGAGGAGATTCCGGGTCAGGATCACAAACCCGGTCAGTGAGGAGATCCGGGAATACTGGCTGGAGATCAGAGGTGAGAGGAGCAATGGCTGTATTTAAAATAAACCATGTCTACTAGAATGCTTATTTGCATTCAAACTCATGGCAAGTCTTTGGCGTGTTATTTTGGTGCTGATCACTTTTTAAGGGGTTGTTTTTTTAAATTTGCATAGCATTTCACCAAGTAAAAGTACATGTACATTCGTTCTGTGTAAACAAAGGGGGGGGGAGTGAATGTAAATAGGCTACATCCTGTGCTGTTTAGACATAATCATTGATTTTAAATGAAACAGAGAATATATAAGTATTAAGCTGGCCATCCACCTATAGATTATCTGCAGATTTTCTATGGTTAGATGGAAAAAGTGCAACAGATTTCTCCATGTTCGCTAAACTGTGTGGATGGAGGAATCTCCCACTTTTTCCATCTAACCATAGAAAATCTGCAGATAATCTATAGGTGTATGGCCAGCTTTATAGAAAATTCCTGGCCAATCCTTTATAAATCAGCCTATAACATTTAACTCCTTCCTGAAGAATAAACTTGTGGAGAAGGTTAAGAGCAGAACAGGATACAAAGATACTTCTTAATGCCCATTCTAGAACAGGCTAGTCTCATATAAGCTTTAAGATGGTAATGTAATGTTTTCTTAGTGTGTGTTTTTTTTGTTTGCTTTTAATCACAGCCTGTGAAGAGTGAGCGGGGAGTGGGACCAAACTGCACTGAATAGACATGCAAAGCCCAACTTGGAATTGAGCCCACATAGCAAGCCACTTGCTATGGGGGCACTAAGAAGAGAGGAGGAGCCAAGAGTAGGGGCAGGGGACTGTGTGTGTATTGGGACGCCTGCCTTTACACGCACATGAATTTAATGGCATCCTAGTCTTAGTCCATAGGGTTCAATATTGAGTTGGCCCACCCAGTGCAGCTATAACAGCTTCAACTCTTCTGGGAAGGCCGTCCACAAGGTTTAGGAGTGTGTCTATGGGAATGTTTGACCATTCTTCCAGAAGAGCATTGGTGAGGTCAGGCACCGATTTGGTGGAGGGGGGATTATGGTGGGTGGTTGTTTTTCAGGGGTTGGACTTTGCCCTTTAGTTCCAGTGAAGGGAACTCTTAAGGTGTCAGCATACCAAGACATTTTGGACAATTTCACGCTCCCAACTTTGTGGGAACATTTTGGGGATGGCCCCTTCCTGTTCCAACATGATGCACAAGGCAAGGACCATAACGACATGGATGAGCGAGTTTGGGGTGGAGGAACTTGACTGGCCTGCAAAGTCCTGACCTCAACCCGATAGAACACCTTTGGGATGAATTAGAGCAGAGACTGCGAGCCAGGCCTTCTCATCCAGCATCAGTGCCTGACCACACAAATGCTCTTCTGGAAGAATGGTCAAACATTCCCATAGACACACTCCTAAACCTTGTGGACGGCCTTCCCAGAAGAGTTGAAGCTCTTATAAGCTGCAAAGGGTGGAGCCAACTCAATATTGAACCCTACGGACGAAGACGCCATTAAAGTTTGTGTAAAGGCAGGCGTCCCAATACTTTTGGTAATCTAGTGTAATGAGAACTGAATAACCGTCGGAAGGCGCACATATGGAAGGCTGGCAGCATTGCTGATTGCTGGGCAGCGGTTTAGCATTGTCCTCCTGCATCAGGATGTTCTGTCTCTGGCACAATTTCCAAGTAAGAAAAAAAATCACAGGTGCACGCTCTCGGCACAGCTGTATTTACATTCTGGCACAAATATACCGCCGCTCTGTCCAGGCCCACCCGCCAAGAGCCCGTATATTTGCATACTGTGGGCACCAAGAGGTTAAACTAATATCTGATCCTGCTGTGAAGGTTTAGGCACTTCCTGTTATACGGTGACAACATTCCACCCCTCATTCCAAATCGTTCTATGTTGTCATTCACTTAATGGAGACTAAAGGCAGGTGTGCTGACAGATCGCACAGGCATGGTCCACTATTGTCACCATAAGGAAACCCACCCTGAGAAATGCTGCAGAGCCATCGCTGGAGTCCTTGTAGACAAAGAGACTGCAGGTGAAACCGCAGCACTGAGATACAACAAAGGATAGAAGTTTTTATTTATTTTATTTTTTTCATAAAAAGCAGTGGTTTATAATGCGCATTGCTTAAGGAAACCAAACATTATTCAGTGAGGCCGCTTGTACACAGTGCAGTCCAGCTACAGTGGGAGAGACAGGTGCAGCATCCAGCCCTGCTGAAGGCAGATTGTCAAGGTCTATGGCAGACTTCAGCTAAAACTGGCAGAACAATGTACCGAGTGGTACTAGCGATTAGAGCCCGGTCTGTTCTGGAATACGGAAGGTCTAAACACCGGTACCACTCAGTGTAGCATCCAGCCGCAACCTGCCATAGATTTTCACAGGCTGTCTGCAGTGGGGCTGGATGCTGCACCTGTCCCCCTGGGTTCCCTGCAGCTGGACGGCCTCCTGTGTAAGAGGCGCTATGGTTTCATGTACCAGCAGGGGGCAGTGTAGAAAATGTCTTGTGCTATGCTTGACTCCCACATGTAGAGGCAGAAGATTTATATAACTGGGCTGGTCGTGGCCAATCTGAGCCTAGAGGACTAAGGCGGCACACAATATTACTATATGGGACCGGTCCATACAATGGGAATAACACTCTGAACTGTATAGAACACGGGGGGGGGGGGCTGTTATAATATTGTGTGACATGGAATAGTAACAATGTCTGTTTTCTTTTATTCTCCTCTGCTTCAGGGATATTACAGGTCAGTTTGATTATATAAAAATTCACAGATCTTTTTCTATACATTGTTAACCACACGAGAAAATAATATCTCACAAAAAGGTTACATTTGGTTTTATTTTCTGACAGTTCCTGAATTGAATTTCCAAACATTACCAGTACATCCCATGGCTGCTGGAATAAGTATCCACATTCAGGTGAGGTATATTTACATGTTAGTTCTCTAAATGATATCACTAAAGAGTGGACAGCTATTGTCCATTACCGCCAATACCTTCATGACATGCAGAGATTTAAAGTGATACTACAGGTTAGTAAAAAATAAAACTAAAAAACATGTTCTACTTGCCTCCTGTGTGTAGTGGTTTTGCACAGAGCAGCCTCAATGGTCCTCTTAGGTCCCCCACTGGCGCTCCTGGCTCCTCCCCCTTGACCAGTGCCCCCATAGCAGGCCTCTTGCTATGGGGGCATTGTTGCATGCTCACTCCCGTGCCCCGCTCTATGCGTCCATAAGACAGTGTGCAGAGGTAAGCTGTGGACAAGGAATGAGTATTTTATGGGTATAACCACTGTGGCATGCGACCCTGTGTATACAGTATATAGGCTTAAGCTTTAAGCCCCTCCCACTATTTGTGCAGTTTTGCCACACCCACAATTCAATATGGCACACAGCCCAAAAATTCCCTATAATCTTTATTTGGTTACAGGTTCTTCACCTCATTCATTATATGGGCGTCCTATGTGTGATCCTATCCGCCTTATGTATTTATACATGGTGATTCCCCCCCCCCCTCCCTCCTTATGTATTTATACATGGTGATCCCTCCCCCCCTCCTTATGTATTTATACATGGTGATCACATTCCCCTTAAAATCCTCTTAAGATAATATATTCAGTTCTGATCATCTTTCCTGATAGCTGAGCTCTTCTCTCTCCATACACATCATCCATTAATCTGCACTAATTGGCTTCCTTCTAATGTGCACACAGCTCATATCTTCATATAAAGATTTCTGTGTATGCTCCTTCATATATAAGTACATTGTATATATCACATATATGAAAATGTTTGTGTTTCTCTGGAGTGTGGTTTTTTTTTTTTTTTTTTTTTTTTTTTTGATGTTTTGAAAAATAGGGTTGCGTTATTTCAGACATTCCATTATTGGAAGTACAGTATGTATCTTTCAGACAGTTATTCTTTTTGTTTTCTTTTTCTGACTCCATTACAATGTTTCTAATTGTAAAAAGTAGAATCCTTTTATGTGTTATGGTTTCCCTCTAGTGGCTAGTTCTGGTATTAACCATAATTTTGCGAATGAGTAGTTATTTTACATGAGCAATCGCTACCAATAATTGGACGGCCCCATATTTAGTGTGGTGTGTGGGCTTTTTTGTTTTGTTTTTAATTCTTTTTTAAATGTCATTTTCTACAGCAGATAATTTGTCTGCATTTTTTTTTTTTTTTTTTTTTTTTTACCTCTGCCATTTTCCTGCTCTCGAGCACTATATACACCATAGCGCCTCCATCATAACTTTAGACTTGATAAAGCGTCCCCTGAAGATGTGAATTTGCATGAATTGCATTGGGGCTGAGCTACACGCTGACATCTCGCCACCACTTCCATGCTTGCAACTGATGGCCCTCTTTGCAAGTTCACTTTTTTTATTGGCCACGACTATTGTATTTCCTTGCATTTGAATGAAACCTTTTTTTCCTTTTTTTTTTTTATGTAAAGTTTATACTTTTTATTTTAATATTTACAACACTGATTCCCTGCCTGTGGCTCCGGGCAGTGAGTTTGTTTATTTTTTTTCTAGACTGTTTCAAGCAAACCTTCTGACTGTCCCCAGTGGTGAGAGTTGGTACTGCAGGGTGTCCCCATTGTGATTATGGAGCTGGTTGACATGTGCGAAGGATCCTGGTGATTTAAATGTGCATGTTGCTGCTTCCTTCTGGCAGCTTTAATTTTGGTGGTTGCATTTTAGTACTGTTGCTCACATGTGACGGGGAGGATTTCCAGTAGCTGGTGGAAGACATTCTTTCTGCGGTGATCATTATTGCACACGTTGGACTTTTCACTTTTGGACTTTGTTTACACTGATATACTTTTTCAGTATTTTGAGTATTGTGGATGTTTTTTGCACATCATGATTATTGTATTGATAGCACACATTTTAAGCTTGTTATATCACAAAATGTGTCATTTGAACTGTTTAATTTTTTTTTATATACACATTTACTCTTATGCTCAGGACATAAAAAGTAAATTCCTAAGGATGGACAATACTAGACTTGGGGTTTTTCTAATTGTATACTGTGCGAGCTACATCGCTTGTGCATAATGTCTTTTTACACATTTTACCTATTTACTCTTAGCTGCTCTGTTGAAGAAAAAGCAGGCTAGTTGACAGTTTAATAGTTTAAGCTCCAATTTACACATACAACTGAAGGAATTGCTTAGTCCCTCTGCCTGTTTAGATGCCTCCATACAATGTTTTATTTTCTAAAATGCATTTTTTGTCTATCTTGAAATGCCAGTTCACGTACATTATCTGGGGCAGCCCACATGTGTGTCTCTCCTACTTGTGGTCAATGTTGGAAGCTGTGGAGAAGGGGGAGGAGTTTGTGGGTAAGACAATCATCAAGACTGCATTCTGCCTTCCAGTACAAGTGTGAGATATAGGTGTTGGTTCTAATCAGCACAGCTGATACCTAAACGCTTATGATGGAGGAACATGACAAATACATTTTGGGAAATGCTAACCTAGAGTAATAAATAGGATAGCAATGTCTTGCTGAAGCACCTGACCTGCGGGTGTCTTTTTGTATTTTTAGATGTGTTGCAAAAAGGAAAGAAAAAATGTTCCTCTGAGTATAATGGAAGTTGGATATGGGCAACCCACCAACAACAAATCTTCATCCATCCATGGGATGCCTGAAGATCTTCCTCTGAATATCATGAAGGTTGGCTATGAGCAACCCATCCACAATGAATCCACATCCACCCATGTAATCCCTGAAGATCTTCCTCTGAGTATCATGGAGGTTGGCTATTCACAACCCATTCACAACAAATCCACATCAACCCATGGAATCCCTGAAGATCTTCCTCAAGAGTATCATGGAGGTTGGATATTTGCAACCCATCCACAATGAATCCATATCAAACCATGGTATCCTTGAAGATCTTCCTCAAGCTTATCATGAAGGTTGGCTATTCACAACCCATCCACTCATGGGATCCTTAAAGATCTACATCTGAGTGGAGTAATAACCCATCAATCTAAAATTATTCTACCCCAACAATGAGAGGGGATCCCTGTCTGGAGCGGAGGATGGAAATGTGCTCCATTAAATAGATGGATATGACATCTGTGCCTTTTCCTGTCATGCCAGCTAGACATCTGGGGGAAATTTACTATTTTACCTTTTTTTTTTTGAAACTTTAAGTGGAACACCAGCCAAAACATTTTAATTGGGGGGGGGGGCACCTAATGTATGTGTTGTGGGATTTATTCTCACTTCCTGTTCTATTGACCAAACAAAGTGAGGGAATTCAGTCCAACAGTGATGGGCTAAACCACCTCCACACAACTTTTATACCATACTAGAAAATTATCCCACTCCAGGGAAAAAAAAAACTACAGGTTTGTTGAGAACCAACCCTAAGTGAGCTGGTGCAAAAATCTGAATATTTAGAGTTGAGTAAAGTGTTGCAGAAGGGTTTTTTTTATATTAAAATTTGCTGGACGAATGTTGCAAGCATTCTCCCAGCTGCCATAAATGGTCACTCTAATTTGCCTAATACATTTCCTACAATCGTTGGCCCCATCTAGTGTGTGTTTTTTTTTTTTTTTTTTTTCCCCCACCTTTTTTAGAGCACACCAGTTTGGAGTCCATGGTCAATAAGGGACCTAGAATTATTGCGCTCACATTTTCGGTGATGCATGGCTTGTGCAATTGTTTACATTTACACCTCATGTACATGTTTGTGTTCTGTAGTATCCGTTTCTAAATTCCTCCAATCAGGAAGAATACAACATTTATGGTCACTAGATGACACTTACAATCTTATGAGATTATTATATTACACAGAATACTGCGAGTTTTCTTGGAGCTGTGTGGATGTGTCCCCTTCCTTCCATACATGACTCCTTAGAGTGAATATTACATTGTGACTGTTTCTTCTTGAAAAAGGAACTAGTTAAGAAAATGTGATAATAATGTGTTTACACTTTTTAACTAGAATGGCATTCTAGTTTGACAGGGCAAAAAGCACTGAACATTTTTATAAATATAACTAAGTGTTCAACACTTGCTGAAGAAATGCACCACAAACATCCCCCAACCTTTCCATATCTCAATTTTGTATAGAAAACCTCTCTATATGGCATAATCTGTAATGTGTGTATGGGGTTTCCCAATTATCTTGGGGTTATGATATTGCTCAATCTTAGGGGCTAATGCAATAAAGCGCTTATTAGATGGAATATGTGTAATATGCAGATGTGGACTATGTAAGTGCACTGCTTTAATTCCTTTAAAGGCCTTTGGGTCACAAAGTAGTTCATGAATTTATGAGGTGCATTGAGCCTACTTTTATTGATAGAGGACAAGTACATGAACTTACGGTCTGGCATCTTCCCATTTATACAAGTTTCCCCAGTACAGAGAATGCTGTAATCAAGGTACGGTAGAAGCTGTGCCCAAAAAAAAGCAAGCAGAAGACAAAGGATTAGTTATCAGTATTACCTGTAGTCTCCCAGCAGCACAGTATTTCTGCATTACTGACTTACCAGTCCTTGTTCTGCAATGGGTCTCTGTGTGGAGGTGGCCATCTTGGTAGGAGCAGGGTTTTGCTTCCCCTGTCTGAGCTGCCCCCCACTGACTAGACATCTGATGACTGATCTATGCTTCATCATCATTACCCCACCAGACTGGATGAAACAGAAGCAGGGAGATCCCTCCATTGCAGATCCTAAGGTACAGTTTCCTCTCCAGCAAGAACAATGGGCAGCAGAATTGTGACATCACAAAATCTCACTCCAATGTTCATGAGACTACCAGTCATTGACAGCAGCAGATGATCCCACATTGCAGATATATAGGTCAAGGTGCAGGAAGTTATCTGCTATTTTTTCAGAAGTTAAAAGCAGATATTAAAATATTTTCATGAAAAACTGAATATCTACTTCAGAGTGCTCGAATGACTGCCGATTGTCTACAGTAAATATGTGATTGCTGTGAAATACTGGATGGGGAAGTTCTACACAGAAAAGGGACACATTCTGAACAGTTGGAAGTTTCTGTGTGATAACAAGCACTGTGGACTGTCGGTGGTGCTCATTACTGCTGGTTAAGGAAGCCCAATATGGAGTGCAATGTGGAAGCTTCATCTAGGAGCATCAGCTTGTAACACTCAGATGTTTAGGAGAAACTTAAAGTGATATGTTTTTTTTAAAATGCGTTGACTATGAATTGTGTGGTTTTTTTTTTTTTTTTTTGGTTCCTTTTTACAAGAATGTATCATGTTCTAGACATAAACGTTGTTTTATCTATAATGGGGCTGTATTCCTAAGGCCTTGTTCACACAGGTGGTATGGCCATGTTTTACCCACCAACCGGCCTCCCCATCAGAGTACACAAAGCCTAACAAGGCAGACGGAGGGGGTCATTCACATGCAGTAGGCACAGGAAATTTAACTTGACAGGTGGCAGCATTTCTCAAACTTGCCCATTGAAGGCAATCGGATCATACCAGCGTGGCAAGCCAAATTCTTGGCTCGCAATAGCAGACGTTTGCATGCAAAATAGCCATTTACCCCAGAAAAAAAAGCTGAGGCATTCAGGAGATGCCAGTGTTGCCTCCTGGAAGCTGTGCTCTGCTGCCCTCTGGAGGGGAGGTACAGACTGCCACCTGTGTGAACTTTGCTATTGGTTTTGTTATGTCACACCACTCTGGATAATGTGCTGTAATTATTTCATGCTGGATAACTATAGGAAGTCAAGCCATACTGTAAAAATATTTTATATATTTTTTTACTTTTATATTTCTTGTTGTGCAAATTCCTGTATGTCTCCTTTGGATTGGGATTCTCCTGGCTGCATTAACAGTAGCCCTAAAAATCAAATAAACTATATTTAAAATCCTTTTTTTTCCCTCTTAGTTTTGGAGTGTGGAAAGGTTCGGTCCCCTGTCAGAATTTTATTATTGGCTGTGTCCCCCGCAGGGGAGATTTGACCTGGTGACCATCACCGAGATAGAAATGGAAGAGAAATCTGTCACCAGAACAAGAGGTGGGGGAAATGTTCTGGTGACAACCCAATAAGATGAGAATACTTTTCACTTTGGGGAGATTTCCTTGAATTTCCTGTTATCTCTCCAAGACAGGAAGTTAAAGGAAACCTCCCCAACGGAAAGTAACAAATAAAACCTAATAAGGGGTTATGCGAGTATCTACTGGTCTGGTGACATGTACTGTGATTTTTTTTTTTTTTTTATTAAAAATAAAGTTTAATGGGTGTAGTTATGGTTCCACTTGAATTCTGATGTTGGTTACAAAAAAAAAAAATAATCCTGTTTCAGGGATGAAATGTTGGCCCATCAGCTGATGTAGTCTTTGTTCTAGTGCCACCAGCCAATCATTGTCTCTGCCTCAGGTTGTGTATAGAAGTGAGGAGAGCAGCTGGTGGGGTCCAGGCACAGTCCTCACCATAGGAGAGGTAAGTGTTGTAATGTTCTAGCCGAGGTTTTTGTAACAGCTGCAGAAAACCAAATAGTCAACGTTAGGTCTTCTAAAATAGTTATGGAATTAGAGATCTTTACCTATTGGCATAAGGAACCACAATGGGGTATGTGAAGGTTCTCATTTATCCAAGTCATGGTATAGCTAGTCCTAGTTACACAAAAAAAAAAAAACACACACACAGGTAATCAAACTATAAGCTTTTTATTACATATAATGAACAAAAATACATTGCAATTAAAATACAAAAAGTGGTAAAACACAAAAACAAACAAATCAGCTATGATTTCCCTAAGAAATCTATTAGGATAAAATTAGATCAATACAGGATTATACATAGACTTCTTGTATAGACAAAGTGTAAATATGAGGGGGACACACACACCCCCCTGGTCTAGCAATGGGCAGCATTTTGACCTGGAATCAAGCCTGTGTCTCGGCTGTCGCCCACCCCATACTACTGAACAGACAGTCTACTATCCTTCCTGAATGGAGCAACTGCTGTGCCGGCTGTAAGGACAGGTTCTGTTTAACACACTGACATTCCCCCTATTGGAACAATATTGAACTACAACCCATCTTGAATATCAGAAATACTGTTATTTAACAATCGGAGGGGGGGGGGAGAGATTCTATCTATATCATGTATTGATGTTCAGGACTAAAAAAAATGTAATTTAAGGAAACCTGAAATGTTACATATAAAGTAATATCTGTTTCTGGGTTAGGTGGAGCTTTAGGCTTGCTTTGACTTTTTCAAGCTTCTACCTTGCTGCTTTGTTGAAATAAAGCTTGTAAACAGAGCTCAGTAGCATCAGCTAAAAAAAAAACAAAACAAAAAAACACACACACATCCAGGCTTGTGATCTTGGCACCCTTTCCTCCCTCCATGTAAGCACTAGTGCATCCTTTAAATATACAGTATCTCACAAAAGTGAGTACACCCCTCACTTTTTTGTAAATTTTTCCCTCCCCGGTGTCATGCGACTTGTTAGTATTACAAGGTCTCAGGTGTGAATGGGGAGCAGGAGTGTTAAATTTGGTGGTATCGCTCTCACTCGCTCATACTGGTCACTGGAAGTTCAACATGGCACTTCATGGCAAAGAACTATGAGGATCTGAAAAAAAGAATTGCTGCTCTACATAAAGATGGTCTAGGCCAGTGATGGTGGACTTTGGCACCCCAGATGTTTTTGAACTACATTTTCCATGATGCTCATGCACTCTGCAGTGTAGTTGAGCATCATGTGAAATGTAGCTCCAAAACATCTGGGGTGCCAAGGTTCGCCATCACTGGCCTAGGCTATAAGAAGATTGCAAAGACCCTGAAACTGAGCTGCAGCACGGTGGCCAAGACCATACAGCGGTTTAACAGGACAGGTTCCACTCAGAACAGGCCTCGCCATGGTCCACCAAAGAAGTTGAGTGCACATGCTCAGCGTCATATCCAGAGGTTGTTTTTGGGAAATAGACGTATGAGTGCTGCCAGCATTGCTGCAGAGGTTGAAGGGGTGGGAGGGTCAGCCTGTCAGTGCTCAGACCATACGCCGCACACTGCATCAAATTGGTCTGCATGACTGTCATCCCAGAAGGAAGCCTCGTCTAAAGATGATGCACAAGAAACCCGCAACCAGTTTGCTGAAGACAAAACAGACTAAGGACATGGATTACTGGAACCATGTCCTGTGGTCTGATGAGACCAAGATAAACTTATTTGGTTCAGATGGTGACAAGCGTGCGTGGGGGCAACCAGGTGAGGAGGACAAAGACAAGTGTATCTTGCCTATAGTCAAGCATGGTGGTGGGAGTGTCATAGTCTGGGGCTGCATGAGTGCTGCCGGCACTGGGGAGCTACAGATCATTGAGGGAACCATATATGCCAACATGTACTGTGACATACTGAAGCAGAGCATGATCCCCTCCCTTCAGAGACTGGGCCTCAGGGCAGTATTCCAACATGATAACCACCCCAAACACACCTCCAAGATGACCACTGCCTTCTTAAAGAAGCTGAGGGTAAAGGTGATTGGCTGGCCAAGCATGTCTCCAGACCTAAACCCTATTGAGCATCTGTGGGGCATCCTCAAATGGAAGGTGGAGGAGAGCAAGGTCTCTAACACACATTTTGATTATGGTTCACATTGGTGCAATGCAAGAAACCTGCGAATCCACTGGAGGTTACCGGATTGCACCCGACTCGCAGGCAGTTCACACTGCCATATGCAAACCACTGGGAGTGTCAATATAAAGTTAATAACACCCCCAGGGCGATTCGCATATCGCAGTGCAAACTGTCAATTTGGACATTAATCAGATCGCATGGGTGTTCACACCATGCGATCCGATTCTGGTGCAGACCAAAAAAAAAGGATCCTGCAGGACTTTGGTCCAAATGTGACACAAATTTAGCCACGGCTGAATTCGCATCGCACAGACATCACATGTGATTTGCACAGCGCACTAACGTGAACCGAGCATTAGGCCTGAAAATATAATTGTAGCAGAGCGTCCCAGAGACAGCTGGGAAAAGTCCTGTTCTGGGTTTCTCCAAGGCTCCTCTCATCAGCGATCTCTAATCCATGGTACGGTTTGGATCTTGGTCCTCTCCCCCAGGCCAATACCAGATTATACTCACTCCGAGACAGACAGTCAGTGCTCTCAGCCTGGGAATCAGACAAGTCCTGTCTGTGAGAGCTAAAGAGGTTGGTAAAATCTAACAAGCTGTATATGTGGAAGCGGACAAGCTGTAGGCTTGCTCAGCCTGTTAGGACCTGTATGTTTGTATATTGAGTGCCGAGACATGGCTAGATTTTTGTTTTGCTGTTATTGTTCCGTTTTGTTTCCTGAGACACTGTACAGCCCCTGTATATAGATTGTGAATATCACAAACATTGCACTGTTTTGTCATTAACTTCTTAGATTTGGTATCTGTGCCTGAGAGAGACTGCTTATCCCAGGGAGCTTTGTACCTTCTACCCGTTTCCTGCTCACATCATAAATATTCTGAAAGCAGACAACATGTAAATTAAACAAAGTGTCTCTTTATTGAGAAAATAGTCACATCACACTTTCAATACTCATACCTCCAACCATGTGCAACAACGTATCCAATACATGAAAATTATTAACAAAAGTGTCTCTTAGGCTGGGTTAGCAGGAGATTGTGACCGGCTCTCTATGAAGCCGGTTCACATATCTCTGCAGGGGCTCCGGTGCGAATTGCACAGGAATGCTGTGCGTCTTTTGGTCCGTTTCAGACCAAAATTCAGCCTGAAATCTGACCTAAAAATGGTGAACGAGGACGCTCCGGATGCTGTGAGCCGTTGCATGCTCATATGTGAACCCAGCCTTTAAAAAAAAAAAAAAACATAAAAACAGCCCACAGATCTCAAAAAAACGCTCACTCCTCCAAATACAGTGCCATTGCTTCCGTGCGCATGTGCCAATGATGTGGGCACATGCTGATACAGGGGATATCTTTTAAACCGTGCAGGCTTAGGAGATATCTGGGGTAGCTACAGGTAAGCCTTACCTGTAGCAAAAAGTGGATTGTAAAGGGTTTACAACCACTTAAAGTGTAAATATGAGATCTGAGGTCTTTTTGACCCCAGATCTCACATTAAAGAGGTCCTGTCATACTTTTTTCTATCTATATATAGCCACCCATAACTTGAATTTTGACCAATTCAGACTCTCGGTTGGACTGGGAAAGGTTCTGAGGGTTGCTTCCTCAAAGTGCACAACTGAGATGAACAAGTCCAACTCTACATGTAGTTAAGCTTGACTGCTTTACATGATCCTCAGGGAATGAGCTTCATACATGGATGAAATAATCTAAATCTCCAGCTGAAAAAGTACAACAGCCGTTGTGGAGGTACAAGTCTTGTTCTACCCTGCCAGATAGAGGTCAAGGTAAGGCCTTGGGTTACACAGAAGCTTAGGCGTGCTTTTTTTATTATTATTATTTTTTTTTTTAAAACACAGTAGTTTGCTAGAGAACATACATGTACAATCATTCTGTGAAACTAGGGCAAAACAAATGTTTGCAGACTATTTCATTGGTTTAATTTGGAAAATAACACATTTGGCCAGCAGATGGTGCAAAGTATGATGGGACATTTCTAGGCAATTTCTAATGGCCAAATGCAGTATTTGTAAAGGATAAGATCACCTTTTAAAAATATATATAATTTTTTTGTTAATGCACTTTTTTGCATATATTATTTTTGTAGGAGCCTGGACAGTATTGCACCCACAAATCAGATCGTAGGTGTAATGCCACAGTCCTGTAGTCTGTCAGCATATCTTTCTGCTTGTACTTCACATGGGCAAAGTGGTGGTAGAGAGAGGGGCAAAGTGGTAGAAAGTTGTAGAGATATCTCACACACTGAAAATTGCACTTAAGAAAGAGCCAACACTAGCTTAGGTGCAAACTGGAACCCTTTATTATACGTTCAAACAAATTTATTCAACATAAAATCAGATAAGAGCTTGATCACATTATCTAAAACAGTAATATCAGTACATCTAATGAACAGCTAACAAATTAACCAGCGAGCTAACAGTTAGGCCTCTAGACAAGCCTTGATTAGTCAGGTAGTGCCCACCCCATAAACAGATCTCATTACCCAGCTTTCTTTTCATATCCATCTTCATGGCTTCCTTGACTGTTAAATGTGGTAACTTGTCATCTTGCATTACTATATATAACAGGGCAGCTTCCTCAAATGTCAGGGCCCATAGTCAGTAGACAAGATGCTACTCTGCAGTCCCCTCCAAACTCCTGTCCTATTGGGGTCGGTCACAGGCTCAATGATGCTGTACTCATGTAAATCCTCCAATTAAATACAAGAAGTCTCTTCCTTTAGTAGGTTGCCACTCCCTAGATAGATCATAATATACATGT
Organism: Aquarana catesbeiana; assembly: GCA_037953035.1. Lineage (NCBI taxonomy): Eukaryota > Metazoa > Chordata > Amphibia > Anura > Ranidae > Aquarana > Aquarana catesbeiana. The sequence goes on from JBBHAA010003358.1 coordinate 251,783, forward strand.
GTACCAAATACAGCTTCACTGACTGTTCAAAAAGACACTGCCAGCTCACCTATTCTAGGCAAGGTGACAATCCCTTTGATAAAAAAAAACACATCTAAAACGAAACACTGCTAAACGCGAGTTACTGCAAAAAAAAACGCTTCTAAACTCAGTCTAGAAACGAATAAACGACCCTGTGTACATGTACTGATAAGATAACAGTTCAGGGGCAGCTGAAAAAAATGCCCAACAGCTCCTAAATGTCCGTTTACCAGCAGCAGTGTACATGAGGCCTTACCACTGCTGAGCCTTCCTCCATGGCAGTACCCAATGCTTTCAATTATATGGGTGATGGATTTCCCTAGGACCACGCTGGAGGCTGGCAGCCAATCGCTAGGCTCGACCACTGTCATATAACCAAGGGTTCGATGTCTATGATCCCTTGGGGTTCAACACCAGGGATTTTAGTGTCAGCTGCTACAGAGCTAAGAGCAAGGGGAGTGCATGGCAAGGTAGTAGGTTTCATGTTGGGGTGGCTCTACAAAAGACATGTCCACTTTGCCCTGAACTGGTAAGATGACATTGTCTTTAGGAGGAAAATACATAGGCAGCCATTGCTGACTATTCCTCTGACAATGCCTCCGTTATGTGGATCCTCTGGCTTCAATAGTTTGTTTGTCGCTGACCTTAAGTTATGCAGCCAGTGAATGAAGAATTCCTGATATTTGTACTTTCTGGGTGAGGGGCTCATAATATATTAAAACCCAGCAACAGCCAGCCAATCAGTAATGGAGGTCTGCGTATTTCTCACGATGGGTTTCCTTTGGGGCTCAATGCACACTTCTACGACTTACCATGCGCCTTTGGACATCAAATTCACATAAGTCACACCCATGTTTTCCAATCAGTATCGTTCATATCCAAGCGACTTCAGGAGTAGTTCATTCACAACTTGGGACTGACTTTCATATGACTTGAGGGCCATAGACTTCAAATATTAACCCTCAAACGTCACACCTGAATGTTTTACATGCAACAGTTATCAATTATCATTGGTCAAAGCCACCCAAAGTTACATAAAATTTGTACAAGTGTGAATGGAGCCTAAAAGACAGACTCCATAACATTGGCATCCCTTTCATCCAGCTTTATCATAGCTCCAGGCTGCCCTGCACCATCAAGATACTGCAGCGCACCCCCTACACCACAGTGACCCCCCCCCCCCCGCACAGTCCCACCTCCAGCAGATCCGGTTCACATAAACAAGTGGGTGACCACCTGCTTGTCAATATGAAAAGACTCCCACTCTCCAGCTCCTCCCGTGCCTCCGCCCCCCCCAAAAGCATTTTGTTTTACTCCATTGTTTAATTGGGTTATCAGGTTTTGGGACTCACACTTCAGGTCCTATTTATACAGAAATACTAAAAGTTCAAAAAATAAACCACTGTAGTTGCAGAAGATGGCACACACTGTCCATTACTTTGCCAAGTACAGTTCGGCACACTATATGCTGCCTAATAGCTTTCCACCATATACAAGACATTGTGAGAGCAGGTCAGGGTCTGAGATCTATGCTGCCGCCCCCCCTCCCCCCCCCGCAATGTAGAAGGTACCCGTTATCGCCACTCATCAGTATACACAAACCATGCTCTTTAAATTGATGGAAAAAAAACATAAAATTGATTAACAAAACATTAAAGTTTTTAGCCAATAGGCAGAACAACCAGGGACTCCCAAGTATACCCAAACATGTGTAGCAGCTCATTTGGACATTTTCACTTAGGGGTGTACTCACTTTTGTTGCCAGCGGTTTAGACATTAATGGCTGTGTGTTGAGTTATTTTGAGGGGACAGCAAATTTACACTGTTATACAAGCTGTACACTCACTACTTTACATTGTAGACAAGTGTCATTTCTTCAGTGTTGTCACATGAAAAGATAGAAGAAAAGATTTACAAAAATGTGAGGGGTGTACTCACTTTTGTATGTGTGTATATGTATATTTTTCTCACACACACACTTTACTTTCTGCTATAAAACATATCCAAAAAACTAACAAAAAATGGTCTTCATACATTTAGGCCAATATGTATTCTGCTACATATTTGGCGGTAATCAATGACTTATGATGGGACTGCGATATTGCAGCGGACAAAACACTGACACATTGCGGGAACCAGTGCTAACAATATGCACCGTCACTATCAATGACACTGGCTGGGAAGGGGTTAAACCTGTAGGGTGATCAAAGGGTTAAATGTGTGACTAGAATATATTTGTGTGCTGTGGGAGATGCTTTGCAGGGACACAAACTCCATCCCTTCCCCCATCAGAATAGATCTGCCTTGTTTACATGGGCAGAGACAGAACGGACCTCTGCCTAACGATCGGAAGATGCCGGTGGACATCCAGTACCCGGCACCCCGCAGATCGGCTTCTGCTGTGATTAATCACAGCAGAGGTGGCCCGCACCCCCTGTATGCAGAAGTGCAGAATCATGTATATACACACACACACAAACACACACACGTGTGATCCTGCACAGGAGGGCCACCCTGGAGCAGTATATCTGCTATAGGGCGGTCTGGAAGTGATTAAAGGATAACGGTACTTTAAAAAAACATTACAGCCAACAGCTCAGCCTCTCTATGTACTACAGGACCCAAAACTACAAGTGACCCCCTTCAAAGGCTGTAACCTATACTTGTAGTTCTGTGGTCATCCTCTTGCACTGGGAAGCTCACAGCATACTGCACATGCAATGGTTCTCCAGGGAGATGGTTTCTTCAAAGCACAAGTAGCAGAGTGACCCTGTGCCACCGAAAAAAGGTTTTCTGGGTAGCAAGCATACTAATGGCTCAGGTATGTGCTGTATACATACATGAGAGCCAGAGATAGAGCTCAGAGCCCCATCCTCTCCAGGGGGTCAGTCTGAAGGGAGCTGAGAGGTGCTGCTGTGCCCCATAGTGTCCAGGTCAGGACAGAGCAAGGTCCGAGCCTCAGAGAGTCCATGAGGGACAGAAGCTGTAAGGAAGTGTGCAGAGTCTGTGCATAAACCAGGGATCAGAAAATCCCAGGCACCAGGTCACCATGGTGACTACAAATTGTGTTCTGGCACCTGAGCTTTTGTCAGCCAATTGATAAGAGAAAACAGCGAGCGAATGAGGAAGCTGGCCGGTACCTCTGCCGCTCCGAGGTTTTCACTAGAATGCAACCATGGACCACAGCAAGGTCCCACCTCTCAAGCAAGTGTATAGGCGCAAACCGGGCAGGAGTGTGCACAGGGTGGAGGGTGGGCACCAGTTAGGCGTAAACTGGGCATACGGTCAGTGACGAATAGGCACAAGGCGAGTGGTAAAGGTGTGAGATCGGTGACAAATAGATGTAAACAGGTCATCAGATAGCGACTGGGATGTTCCGCACCGGTGAGTCTATGGGAGATAACTCCACATATCACCCCTAGCAGAGTGGATCTAGGATGACGGGCAGTCCCAGCCATCTTATTGGCTCAGATATCTGCCTAGTGGCTTAAAGTGGTTGTAAACTTAAAATAAAAAAAAGAACACCTGCAAGACAAAGGCATAATGAGCTAGTATGCATCGCATACTAGCTCATTATGAAATACTTACCTTAGATTGTAGCTGTTGCAGCAGTCCCCGCACACTGCTGTGACCGGCGACATGTCTCCTGGAGCTTCTTCCGGCTTTGCGGGCTCCGATGCTGTGATTGGCCGGAGCAGTTATGACGCCACCCCCGCTGTCACAGCACGGGCCCTGAAGAAAACGACACGGGCGGGCCGTTTCTTAGCGTACGTGAGGACGTCGGCACATGTGGATACAGTGAATATCTCCTAAACAATGCAAGTTTAGGAGATATTCATGGTACCTACAGGTAAGCCTTATTATAGGCTTACCTGTAGGTTAAAATGGTTTAACAGGCTTTACGACCACTTTAAAAGCCTAGTGGCCCGTCACCAAATATGTCATAAATAAATATATGTCATATATATATATATATATATATATATATATATAAAAATAAAATTGTAAACGTTCATTATGATACATTACATATCACTGCGCACAAACTGGCTCCAACTTTTGAAGTTGGCTCCTAGATTCAAAAAAAAAAAAAAAAATTGTCAAGCCCTGCTATAAACACTGGGATGTGTTTCATGGTCAAGAGAGCCAAAACTAATATTCAGGAGGGACCCTTAAGTGATGGTGAGAGCCCCACTGTGTGGGCAGATTTGCCTATGTGACCTTTTGTGTTACTAAAATAAAAGTGGGCAGGAAAGCCCTGAAAACTATCTGGTGTGGTGTAAACTCACTGTTTCGGCACTACCATTGAAGAATGCAGTTTCAGAAAGCGCAGCAAAGATGCGGCACGCAGGAATTTTGGGCACTTTCGCAAACCGCAGCAAAACTGCAGAACCTCATAGAAATCTATGGAAAAGTGCAGCTAAAACTGTGGGTTATCTGTGCTTTTGCTGAAGTGCAGCATTGCAAGGTGAAGTCACCCTTAAACATCAGTGAGGGCCCCCCGACATCGCGCTGCTGTTCAGTTGTAGTTTGAACTTTTCAAAACTTTACACACAGCATGTTTAGTACAACTGGTCCTTCTGCCCCTCTGCTGCACCACCCAGCAACATTCAGTTCTGATAAATCAAAAGACAAAAAGGAAGCCGTGTGCATACAAGGTAAGAAAACGACCCTAAAAGAAAAGTCATGACCCCCCCGGTACAAAGGGACTTTATGGGTGAAAAAAGGAAATTATATCATATTTAGAAAAATAAATTTTTGTTTAAAACACATGTGTAACGACAAACAAATCAGCAGTTTGTACAGTACAGATTATATGAAAAGACACAACAATATACTCAAAGCTGTTACAAATTCCAGTTAACATGATTTTTGCTCCTTTAGCCTGACATGTTTCAGGAAATGTATCCCTTCCTCAGAGGCATTGTAGGAGGGAGTACAAATAAGTTCTGAAAAAGAGCAGGAATAGTGGTTTCAAAATGACATTTCAGGGTAGCATCAACATTGTAGCACATGAGCATGTCCGACATACATACCGACAATGAATTGTAAAAGGTTTTTTCCATACGGGTATTTAAAAACACAATTCCATGAAAGAGCAAGTTTACTGCTGCCTGTTCATCGAAGGATGATGGACCCCGTCCGGGCTTGGAGCAGCCCTCACAAGGGTCCCCACGAATAACAGTCCTTGCGTCTTAGCCAGAAAGAGACCCTAACGGATAGGCAAGAGACCTGATATAGTAAAAGTATATGTAGATATTCACAAATAAAACCAATAGAAAAGAAACATTGCAAGTGGAGATTATTCAAAAAGTACTAGGTAATAAGATCATTTGGCAATATGAAGCTGAATAGCGAACATATTGAGAGAAATAAATTTTTTTTTTATTTGTCTTTGATAACCACAAAGCATTGATTCTAAAGATGAGCGGCCAAATTGTTTATACAAGAAAAAAAAATGTAGAAAAAATAACAAATGAATATATCTGCTTAACTGAAATAGGTATACATGTACAAGTGGCTAGGGTGTTAATCCTGGGAGGCAGAGTCCACAGTGGCCGATGAGCCATCTGCAAACTTTTAAAAGATGCCGGCGCATTTGCAGTGTGTAATTTAACCACCATCAGCAGGGTTTAGTGGCGCCAGTGAGGAGCCGTCGCTGCGTGAGGTGGCGCAATGACGTCATCTCATGGCGACTGCGGGCAAAGCGAGTGTATGACTCGCTGAGTCCGGAAGTGTCGTGAGTGCGGCGTCTCGTTGGGTCGAGCATAGCGGAAGCATGTCCCCAGCTATCACCATGACAACCGCTGAGTACCACATAACCAATTAAATACCAAAAAAATCAATAGATAGAAGAAGGGGTCTGGAGTATGGAGAGAAACACAGGGAAACCATAAAGGGAGACCCTCAGGGCAAGGGCTGCACGGTGACAACCCATGATTGAAAAAAAACAGACCAAGCCCACCGGTGCAAAACAGCAGAAGCCCGGATACCCTGAGATCTTCAAGGGGCATCCAGGCATGCCACATGTAACAGGCGCCCGCCCCCCTAGGAGGAGACGGGCTCCCTTGCGCCGGGCATGGGTGGACCTAGCTCGATAGGCGGGAACGTGTATACATGTCAGACCTGAAGGTAGATATGCAGACATGTGTCAACTGTGCTCAATGGAGCCCATTGGGGGAACAATCATGGGAGGTATGCAAACATGACATTCATATGTAAACATACAACAAAAAGTACAGCAAAAAAATCTGAATCATGTTATCTATTGATAAATTTTCATTATATACAGATATAAAGACAAAATGAGAGGGGGGGAGGGGGCAAGAGGAGGAAAGGAGCAGAAAGACAAATAAGCATACAGAGCACATCAAAGAATTAACAGTGTGTTTATGGACATAAACAAAATATATTCTTTTTGAGCATATTCCTAGACATAGCTATAGATATGATGTTTCTAGGAAATCAAATCATTCTTTTTCACACCCTCCTGAAGTAATGCCGTCTAAGAAAGGGCGGAAACTTAGTTGGGTGTTGAGGCCTGGAAACAGTTGCATTCAGCTCGGTAATCCAACGAACCTCCATCTGGAGCAAGACTTTGTTCCAGTCACCACCCCTTCTGTCTAGATGGACTCGATCAAGGATGGTGAATAGAACACGGGGGGGGGTATCCCAGCATGGTGGTCTCGAACGCGTCGCCCCAAGGGGATGACGGGGTTGTCACACCTTATGCGTGCGATATGTCATGTTGCTCTCTTGTAAAACTAGTTTGGTTTTGCCTATGTAGAAACATTGGCACGTTATTAAGTAAATGTCCTCGGGTGTTTTGCAGTTTGCAAAGTGTCTAGGTTTGCACATTTTGCCCTTTGGTAATATGAATTTACATTGTGTGTACATGTAGCGACAACAAGTGCATCTACCGCAAGTAAAAGTACCAAATCTTCTGCAGGGGTCGGACCGGAAGGTGCCAACATACTCACTCTTGACCAATTGGTCTTTGAGTGAGCGTGCTCTTCTAAAGGTAATGGTGGGAGTTGCAGATATATGCGGACCTAGATTCGGGTCAGTTTGTAGCCGGTTCCAGTGCTCTTGTAAGATTTTTGATAGCTTTGTGTTGCTTATTGTAGGTCGTTATCAATCTAGTGATTGGTTTTGAAACGGTAGATGTTTTTGGACAAAAGCAAGTCTTGTCTCATTTGTCCATGTGCCCATCTGAAAGCATGTAGAATAACCTCGATCTAAGAGGCGATTCTTGAGGGAATTGGCCTCTCGGATGAACTTTGCATCTGTAGAACAGCTGCGTTTGAGCCTTAAGTACTGTCCATATGGAATGGACTGAACCAAGGGCTCAGCATGCGAACTGGACACATATAGAATGGTATTTCCAGCGGTCTCTTAGCGATATAGACCGCTGGAAAGTGAACCATCCGTTGATTTGGTGATATTTAAATCAAGAAAGGTGATGGAAGTATCACTGAACGCCATTGTAAAATAAAGATTAAAAGGTATTCTTGTTCATGGCACAGATGAAAGCTTGTAATTTGTCTGGTGTGCTGTCCCATATCATTAGAATATCATCTATGTACCTGAACCATGATAAGACATGGGTGGTATATGATAAATGGTCATTGGATAGAGACTGCTCCCACTCCCCCAGGTACAGGTTGGCATACGACGGGGCACAGCTGGGGTTGTAGGCATACGACGGTGTCCCCATCGCAACCCTCTGTACCTGGATGTAGTGGGATCCATTGAAAGAGAAGGTGTTGTGCGTTAGGATGAAGTCCAGCGCCTCTATCAAAAAGGAATTGGACTTAGTCATCTGTATGGGATTGGGGTATGACAGGTTTAATTGCTGAAAGGCCAAGGTCGTGGGGAATGAAGCTATACAATGCTTTAACGTCAATAGCAACTAAAAAGGAAATGAGGTGGCATGTGCAATTCCTCTAAATATTATAACAAATGGATAGTATCTTTGATACGAGGGTAGGTTGGTAACGAAAGGCCTAAGATGACTCAATAAATTTACTCAGATTTTCAGTTATGGCACCATTCCCTGAGATGATGGGGCGGACTGGAGGATTTTTTGGATTCTTGTGTATTTTAGGGAGACAATAGAGTAGGGATGCGAGGATGTGATGTTCTGACAAATTCCCAAGTGTCCTTATCAATGGCCCCATTACAGAAAGCTCCATCCACCAAATCATAAAAGGCATCATTGAATTTCTCAATGACGCCTTTTGAAATAGGTTTGTACCAGGATGTATTTGTAATGATCTTTTGACACATTGTTGCATATTGCTCATTGGTCATAATGACGATGTTTCCACCCTTATCGGATGGTTTGATGGTCAAAGAATGTTCTTTTCAGGGATTCTAGAGCAATGTGTTCATTGGTGAGGTTGCTAGAGGATACATGTGGCTTTAATTTATGGATCTCTGCCATGGTGGATGTTATGAAAGCAGTAAGATTGGGATTGCTTGTAAATGAAGGAAATTTGTCACCGTTTTTTGAATTTATGTGCATCTGATGGAGGCGGGGGTTCTTTCGAGATATGTTCGTCCAAAAGGGCCTCGATATCAAATGAGTCGATAAGATCACTAGGGTCCTGTTCCTTAAGAAGGGTCAGGAGATCATCTAGGGCCTCATCTGGTTTTTGAGCGACTGTTTTAGGAGTGTGTTTCTTTGGAAAAAAGACTTTTGTAATAGTTTGAGCGAAAAGATTTAAATCTTTTATTGTTTCAAAAGTGTCTAAGGCAGCATCTGGACAAAAACTGAGGCCTTTACATAGAAGTTCTTTTTCAGCTTGAGTGGGTGATCTGAAAGGTTAATGATATTTTGAGTGTTAAGATTGGGAGAAACATCTGTGGGAATGGACAGTGAATCTAGATGTCTGGAGGACTTTCCTCCATTCTGTGAACTAGAAAATCCGTGTCTGTTTTTGATAAAGTTGTGAGTGCAGATGGGAGCAAAGAACCACCAGTGTGTGTAGTTGTGGTAGAACCAGCACCAGAAGAACCTGTAGGACAAGATTGATTAACACCACGTGAATTACCTTTACCAAAAAGATGAAAGAATAGATGATTGTTGAGTGGGAGTGGAGTCTGATTCTCTGTGTGCATACAACAGTTCTAGCCCTGATGAAAAAAAAAACTGCAACTATTTTGATCATCATTGTTCAGATGCAAAATAAAAAAGATACAAAGTATCATTATTACATTTGTATAAATTGGGTTACTATTATCTGCAAATTAAAGTAGAACTATAGTCAAAACTACTGAGTTTGGATAGAGCATGGGTAGGCAACCTAAACCACTTCAATACCAGGCACTTACACCCCCTTCCTGCCCAAGCCAATTTTCAGAGCGGTCGCTGTTTAAATGACAATTGCGCGGTTGTGCTAAACTGTACCCAAACAGAATTTTTATCATTTTGTTCCCACAAATAGAGCTTTCTTTTGGTGGTATTTGATCACCTCTGCATTTTTTATTTTTGCTAAATAAAAAAAGCCCAAAAATTTTGAAAAAAAAAAAAGTTTGTTTCCGTTATACAATTTTGTAAATAAAGCACGTTTTCTCCTTCACTGATAAGGTGGTACTGATGGGCACTGATTGGCAGTGAAGGGTGGCATACCTGGTGGTCCAGTGTGGTGGCAACCCCTGGTGGTCCTGGGTGGGCATCCTAGGGGGCGCTGCGCTGATAAATCAGCACAGACCCCCCCCCCCCCCATCAGGAGAGCAGCCGATCAACGGCTCTTCCTGTTTACATCGTGATCAGCCGTGATTGGACACGGCTGATCATGTGGTAAAGAGCCTCTGTCAGAGGCTCTTTACCGAGATCAGTGTAGCGGTGTGTCAGACTGACACACCGATCGCCGCGATGCGCTCCCCCACGGGCACGTGGCGGCTGTTATCCTGTTGGACATCATATGGCGCTTAGTCAGGATAACTGAACCCCCGCCCAGCCGTCATTCTGCTATAGGCCAGGCGGGAAGTGGTTAAAGAGGTGGAGATCTACATGAACAACATGGGAGAAGTCAAAGATCACCGGGCACAGTGTCCCCTCCTTACACCAGTTTAAAACCTGTAATTGCCTAACTACCATGTCAGTCACGTTCTATGCACGGCAATCATGGGTTTAAATCAAGTGGTGAGGAAGCAACATATCTCCTCCTCACCACCTGTGAAACGCACTCAGATCGCGGATTAGAGGAGCAGCAGCGTTTGCTGCACTTGTGAATGAGCCCTTATAGTTGCATTTGGCAGCGGCACTCTAAAGCCCCATACACACTATTACATTTTCTGCAGATTTTTGTCTTTAGATTTACCAAAACCATGTAGTGCAAGGGCCTGCCTGATTGCATACAAATGGAAACTCTTTAAAGTGATTAAAAAAAAAACGATGCTTTACAAACATATCATCATAGTCAACTCCACTGTGCAGTTAGTTTTGCACAGAGTGGCCCCCGATCCTCCTCTTCTGGGGTCCCCAGCAGTTTTATCAGCTCCTCCCCGCATCATATAACCCCCTAGGAGAAGCGCTCTCCCGGGGGGTTACCTTGTGGGCACGCTCCCGAGGCCAGCATCGCCGAATGTAGGGCACCACCCCCTGCTTCATTGGATTTGATTGACAGCAGCGGGAGCCAATGGCTGCACTGCTATCTATCCAATCAAGACCTGAGAACCCTGGGCAGGGAAGTAGCACGCCTTCGCCGAGGGATTGCAGGGGGTAAGGTAAGTTAAACAGGGAGGCTGGGGGGGCCAGTCATTGTCAGAAGTTTTTTCAACTTAATGCATAGGAAGCATTAAGGTGAAAAAACATGAAGGTTTACAACCCCTTTAAGGTTTGACCTCATATGGTTTTGGTAAATCTGAAGACAAAAATCAGCAGAAAATCTAATAGTGTGTATGGGGTCTTAGAGCTTGTTCACAAGTAAAATCTTGCAGTTGAGTTGCGGTATTACCGCCCCAATCCCGTCCCCCTTTAGCTGCTGAGGTAGCAGCCAAAAGGTGTACACATGCTGCAGCAGAAATGAAGATCCCTGTTGCTCTTGGTGCCTGCTCCCGCCTGCCAACCACCACCCATTCAAGTAAATGGGGCTCTCCGCATGGGACAGGAGCCGGCACTAGAGGAGACATCGGATTATGTGGCACTTGCTCCCTACTACAGCTCCTACTTTACAAGTAGTCCCTCTGCATTGTGTGCTAGGGGGAACGATTGCTCCCTACCCGTGCATATGAAATGTATACATTTGTGAAATCAGCTGCCCATTCAAAAAGTTGTGAAAACCTATAAAGTGAAAAAGTATTTGTGGTGAACCGCGCTATATTCTAATTATATAGTGCAAACGGTACAAATACTGAGGAACCACCAGATACACTCCAATGGAACATGCACAACAGTCAATCAAGAATTGTCCATAAATTGTGATCAAACATCTCATCAACAGTGCAAAATAAAAGTACAAATGGTCAAAAACATAATAAAATGCTCAAGTCCAAGAAAGAGGCTCATCCAAAGTGTTCAGGTTTTAGGAGTGACTAAAGGAATCCTCCAACACCGAGAATGCAGCCCACTCACCAGATGACGATGATCCCCATTACAGAGATCATAACAGCCTTCGGATTATCAAACTGCATCTGGAAATCCGTCACTGCAGATCCGGTGATCTCCAATCAAAAGAATGGCCACAAGTGTCCAAATTAGACATAGGAAAAAAGAACAATCTCCCACGGTGAAGTATATCAAAAACGTGGTTTTATTTGATAAAAATGGCTCCAAACGCCAACCGGCATGGTAACAAAGTTAAAAAAAACAAACAAGTGGAAGTCTTGGTGCACTATGGGAGAGAGAGAGAGAGAGAGAGAGAGAGAGAGAGAGAGAGAGAGAGAGAGAGAGAATGAGTATCTATTCTATACACAGGATTTCCCATGATATTTTCTAGTTTCACCACTAGGTGTCGTCCGACGCCTATTCACTAATTGTCCAATCTCTATCTCTCCCCATATTGCAGCGCACCACGGCGTCCTATCCCATTAAACTTCCTGTTTTAATGTGATGCAATCAATAAGATCCCTCTGGTTGCCACAATATGGCGTTATTCTCTTGGAACGATACAGTGTTTTCTATGATCTGTTTTCACCACTAGGTGTCGTCCGACGCCTCTTCACTAATTGTCATTAAGAATCGGAAAGCCTCCGGGCTGACGTCACAATTCACAAACCAACCCGCTTGGAGAGGGGAACGCGGCGACCAATAAGATTAGAGCTTTCCCTTTATATATAACCTGAGCGCGGCAAGCGGAGCCCATAGGTGACAGCAAACCGCGCGCAGTACAATGTGCGACCCGTACACCCTTCTACCGGGAGGTGAGTGCGGAGATATGGGGGGCGGTAATACCGGGGAGATACAGCGGGACTAATGACAGCCGACCGTCCTGTCCGGACAATGATCGCTGTACACCGGAGACCCCGACCTGTACCGGAGACCCCGACCTGTACCGGACATCTCATACATTTTCTATTATCAGATCCATCCAGGGACAGGTATGGGGGGAGGGGAGGGGGAGGGGAGGGTCACCTGTACACAGCGCTCTCCTGTATAGAGGATGATCCTACCGGGATGGATCCAGTGATCGGCACCGCTGGGCAGAGACACCGACCACTAGGGGCGCCCCCCCCCCCCCCTCCCAGAGGATCCGGTTTCCCGTGGCGGGCGGTGCGGGGTGTAGCGGGAGAAGCAGAAGGCGGCTCTATCTGGCTGCTGGTGCAGAGAGAAGGAGAAGCCGCCGGATCCCCCCCTGAGCCACGGGCAACAATACCGATGTCCAGCAGCCGTGTCAGCTCCCCTCCCCCCTCCCCGGGCGATGTGCACACAGACAGGATACATCCACCCAGACTGACCACAGGACACCCGCTGGGCCACTTGTCCCGGAGGAGCCCAAAGATGGAGATGACTTCCATAGGAGGACCGGACTTCATCCCTGGTGTGTGACCCCCCCCAACCTGGCTCCATCCTCCTCCCCCACCTGGCTCCACCCCCCGTCCACCTGACTCCACCCCCCACCTGGCCCCACCCCCCATCCACCTGGCTCCACCCCCGGCTCCATCCTCCCCCCTGGCTCCACCCCCTGTCCACCTGGCTCCACCCCCCTGGCTCCATCCTCCTACCCCACCTGGCTGCACCCCCCTCTGTCCACCTGGCTCCACCCCCCCGGCTCCATCCTCCTCCCCCACCTGGTTGCACCCGTCCACCTGGCTCCACCCCCCGCTCCATAGGAGGACCGGACTTCATCCCTGGTGTGTGACCCCCCCCCCCCAACCTGGCTCCATCGTCCTCCCCACCTGGCTCCACCCCCCATCCACCTGGCTCCACCCCCTCCATCCTCCTCCCCCACCTGGCTGCACCCCCCCTCCATCCTCCTCCCCCACCTGGCTGCACCCCCCACTCCCCTCTACCTGGCTCCACCCCCCTCCATCCTCCTCCCCCACCTGGCTCCACCACTCCCCTCCACCCCCTGGCTGCACCCCCCAATCCCCTCTACCTGGCTCCACTCCCCTCCATCTGGCTCCACCCCCCACCACCTGGCTCCACCCCCCCCCCCACCACCTGGCTCCATCCCCCCCCACCACCTGGCTCCATCCCCCCCCCCACCACCTGGCTCCATCCCCCCCCCACCACCTGGCTCCATCCCCCCCCCACCACCTGGCTCCATCCCCCCCCCCCACCACCTGGCTCCATCCCCCCCCCCCACCACCTGGCTCCATCCCCCCGCCCCCACCACCTGGCTCCATCCCCCCCCCCCCACCACCTGGCTCATCCCCCCCCCCCCCCACCACCTGGCTCCATCCCCCCCACACCCTGCTGCACCCCCTCCCTCCGTCCACCTGGCTCCATCCCTCCCCCCCCCACCTGGCTCCACCCCCCCCCACCTGGCTGCACCCCTCCTTCACCTGGCTCCATCCACCACCCCACCTGGTTGTGCCCCTGCCATCTTGTCCGCCTAGCTCCATCCTCCTACCACCTGGCTGCACCCCTCCCTCTCCTGTCCACCGGGCTCCACTATGCCACCTGTATGTCATTTCCAGGACCGGCGCTGCCATTCTACAGGAGCTGTGCTCAGGGAAGCATCTCTCATCTCTGTTCCATCAGCTGTAGCGGAGTACAGAGGAGACATCCAGGGTCTAATAGGCTCTGAATGTTTAATAAAGAGTACTTGTCATGTATATGCCACATAGGGGGCTATTGGTCCGCTATGTAATGGCAATCAGTTTTTTTTTATAACATAAAAGTATAAAAAAAAAGTTTTAAACATTTAAACAGACAGAAAAAAAACATTTTAGAGCCCCCTACATACACAAATGTATGTGGTTTGGCGCCTGCGATTTCCCTACACAATATGCATCAGGAGCATGCCGGAGTGAGAGCAATAATTCTATAGCATCAGAACTACTGCATAACACTAAACTGATGATCTGTAGGGGCTTTTAAAGCATTGCCTATGAAAAAAATATAGGCTACTGAAGGTTTTTGCCGTTTCATGGGTGCACACGCAAAGCCCCTATAGGTCATGAGTTTAGTGTTATGCAGGGAGGGGGGGGGGGGGCGCGGTGCGCAAGTATCTGGTTTGATACACATCAGATCCATCTTTGTGTGTGTTGGGGGGTTATTTGTACACAGCACCCCCCCCCCCCCACACACACACACATATAGAGGATCCTTCTACTCGTATGAGATCTAGTGATGCATAATATCAGATCCATCCAGGAATAGCCCCCCCACCCCTCCTGCATAGCAATAGAGGATCATTCTACCTGCTGGATGGGATCTGGCAAGAAATAGATCCATCCAGGAATTGCTGGGGGGGGGGGGGGGGTCGCCTGTGCACATCCCCCATCCCTCCTGTATAGAGGATCCTTCTGCCTGGACGAGATCTAGTGATACATATCACATCCATCCAGGAATAGTTATGGGGGGGGGGGGTCATCTGTACACAGCCGCTACTCTCCTGTATTAACTTCAGGTCAGGGTGTTAGGCCAATTTCGCACGATCGGCCCGCTCAGATCCACCTGTCCGTTTTTTTTCCAGGCAGATCCGAGCCACCCATTAACTTCTATGGGCAGGTGGATGTCAGCGGAGATGTGTCTGCTGACAACCGCCTGCCACCCAAGACAGACGTACGGCGATCCGCTGGAATGATGAACGTATCGGAGAAAAATGGACAGGCTGTCCGTTTTCATCTCCCATAGAGGAGAGAGGGACTCTGACAGGTCCATCTCTGCACAGTGAGCGGACACCGACCTGACGTCCACCGGATCAGCAGAGCCCCCCGCTGAGCCAGCAGAGTCCATCCAGTGGATCCGCCCCGTGTGAAAGGGGCCTTATACATTACTGAAACGGTGATAATCGTCCAGAACTCCTATACTTTTAGCGGGCTCAGGGCAGTAAGGACTCTTTACAATTGTGGTTCAGATGTGGTAAAACCCCATAGTTAATCCTCATTTTTTCCAACCTCCTCTGCACCTCCTCCTTCGCTGCAGTGGCCAGGAGTGTAAACATGGCTGTAGCAAGAATTATACACCTGTTGGGTGTAGCACAAGCCACGCTTGACCCATTCAAGTGAAGCTACTTTGCAATCAAGGGGTTAAAGCAGGCAGTAAGGAGGTGTTGTATCGCCTCCTCACCACCTGCAACGACCCCTTGGATCCCACACAAGTATACAATTGCGAGGTGCTTGTAGAGGGGCCCCATTTACTTGAATGGATCAGGAATGGTGGGCAGTAGAATTCACTGAAAGCAACAAGGGGTACAACTCCTGCTGCAACAAGTGTTCTCTTAGCTGCTGCCCTTCCACCGTCCACTGAAACCAAACTTTGCCCTACTGACTGTCCACATGCCATCTGCTGCCTCACTGACTTACCATTTAGTTAAACCTTGCTAGGAAAAAAAATCAAAAACACACATTGAACCCTGTTAATCTGTTTCATGATGTTTAGGTAGATCTTCACTTCTCAAAGGTTGCCCATCCCTGGTATTGCGAATGGTCCTACCTGGATGGGATCCATAATATCAGATCCACCCAGGAATAGTTCTATGGGTGGGGGTCCTCTATACACAGAGCTTCTTTTAGAGCTGACGTACAGCTATGACGGCTCGTCCAGGGGAGCCATCCTGCCGCAGTATAACTGTGGAGGCTGGTCAGGAAGGGGTTAAAAAATCAGCTCCCCCCATCACATGAGTGATCTGTCTGCACTGATCCCAGTGGCAGTGGCGTCGCTAGGGGGTGGCTACTGGGGATAAAGCCCCCAAATCAGGCCTTGAGTCTCTTACCGGGTGCTGTGCGTTAATAGAAGAGCTGTATCGCTATGAGTCAATTGCCCGGGGGGTGGGGGGGGCTTCAATACACACCCCTCCTCTCTCATTGGCTCTAGAAAAGCTGAATTTATGGTGCCAATTGTGAGTACTGATCAGGAGAGGAGCTAGCTGGAGGAAGGATGGGAAATGTCAGCGCTGACCACTAGTGAAGATTGGACACTGAGCAAGGAAGGAGGAGAGGACCCCCCTAGGAGCCTGGACATTGTCACTGCTCAATACCCCTCGTGTCCATCGACAAGGGAGGAGCGGGTTGTGAGCATGCAGAGGAATGTCCAGAAAGAAGAAAACTTGTTCTCTACCAGGCTTGTGTCAGCACCGAGCCTCCCTCCCCAGGAGGACAGAGCAAGCAGGACACTGATCATCGCTACCCATAAAGAAGTCCCCGGAGCTCCACCTGGAGGCAGAATGAAGATAACAGGAGGGATGGCTGACTGCATTCTTCTCCTGAGAGTCCCAATTGTTCTGCCTTCCACAAATCTGTGCTGGAAACGTGTCCCGTACCTCAGCAGGACCGGTATGGTGAAAGTACAATTCCTGAATAGGTTAGGAATATACTGGGACTTTTCA
Organism: Aquarana catesbeiana; assembly: GCA_037953035.1. Lineage (NCBI taxonomy): Eukaryota > Metazoa > Chordata > Amphibia > Anura > Ranidae > Aquarana > Aquarana catesbeiana. Next base: position 268,747 of record JBBHAA010003358.1, read on the forward strand.
GGTACTGGCCTCTTCACCCCCTCCCTAGTGTGATGAATTCCCAACCCCCCCCCCCCCCAAATCTCAGTATGTGGAATATCTGCACCCCGCCGCTCATGGGGGTGGTTCCTGACATCCTGTAATCCACTAACAAAAGCAGTGAGGAGACCCGCCACAGAAGACGGCACGAGGAGGCCCGCCACAGAAGAGGGCACGAGGAGGCCCGCCACAGAAGACGGCACGAGGAGGCCCGCCACAGAAGACGGCACGAGGAGGCCCGCCACAGAAGACGGCACGAGGAGGCCCGCCACAGAAGACGGCACGAGGAGGCCCGCCACAGAAGACGGCACGAGGGAGGCCCGCCACAGAAGACGGCACGAGGAGGCCCGCCACAGAAGACGGCACGAGGAGACCCGCCACAGATTTAGGGGGTGGGAGCAGTGGTGTATTTAGGTTTTGTGCTGTCCTAGACCTGACTAAACTCATGCACCCCCTAATTTAAATACAACCCACCCCATCATCTGTAAACCACAGCCCTTCCTCTTTAGGCTCATTTGGCACCTTTCAGGGGGGAGGGGGGGGAACG
>JBBHAA010003359.1:0-233476 GCA_037953035.1 Aquarana catesbeiana
GACCCCGAAATATGGAAACCGGCCTCACCGGTGACCCCGAAATATGGAGACCAGCCTCACCGGTGACCCCAAAATATGGAGACCGGCCTCACCGGTGACCCCAAAATATGGAGACCGGCCTCACCGGTGACCCCAAAAATATGGAGACCGGCCTCACCGGTGACCCCAAAATATGGAGACCGGCCTCACCGGTGACCCCAAAATATGGAGACCGGCCTCACCGGTGACCCCAAAATATGGAGACCGGCCTCACTGGTGACCCCAAAATATGGAGGCCGCCTTCACCGGTGACCCCGAAATATGGAGACACCGGCCTCACTGGTGACCCCGAAATATGGAGGCCGCCTTCACCGGTGACCCCGAAATATGGAGACACCGGCCTCACTGGTGACCCCGAAATATGGAGGCCGGCCTCACTGGTGACCCCGAAATATGGAGACCGGCCTCACCGGTGACCCCGAAATATGGAAACCGGCCTCACCGGTGACCCCAAAATATGGAGACCGGCCTCACCGGTGACCCCGAAATATGGAGGCCGGCTTCACTCACCCTTAGGAGTCCCTCCTGTCATGTCTCTACCAGGGTGGGGGTCTGTAAGCGCCTGTTAATGTGACTGGGACCGGGTGACAAGGCTGCAGAGAACAATACACAGGGGCCCCTGATCCATAGAATGGTGGAGTCACCATATACAAGGCTCCACCCCCCCAATGTGTCCACCAACTCAGGGGGTCCCTCAGCCTCGGGGGAAGACAATGTCAACTTCCCTAGTTTATTACAATGTATGATGGGAAGACAGGACCTCCGTGTTCAGGACCTGTCTTCTAACAGGAGAACAACAAGGACCAGGATGGAGACAACGGCACAGCATGATGGGGGATGACAGCACATGGCATGAGGAGGATGGGTATGATGGTGCATGGCATGGAGATAATGGGGGATGACAGCACATGGCATGAGGAGGATGGGTATGACGGTGCATGGCATGGAGATAATGGGGGATGACAGCACATGGCATGGGGAGGATGGGGATGACGGTGCATGGCATGGAGATGATGGGGGATGGCAGCACATGGCATTGGGATGACGGTGCATGGCATGGAGATGATGGCACATGGCATGGAGATAATGGAGGATGATGGCACATAGCATGGGGAGGACAGGGATGACGGTGCATGGCATGGAGATAATGGGGGATGATGGCACATGGCATGGGGATGACGGTGCATGGCATGGAGATAATGGAGGATGATGGCACATGGCATGGGGAGGACGGGGATGACAGTGCATGGCATGGAGATAATGGAGGATGATGGCACATGGCATGGGGAGGACGGGGATGACAGTGCATGGCATGGAGATAATGGGGGATGACAGCACATGGCATAGGGAGGATGGGGATAACAGTGCATGGCATGGAGATAATGGAGGATGATGGCACATGGCATGGAGATGACGGTGCATGGCATGGAGATAATGGAGGATGATGGCACATGGCATAGGGAGGACGGGGATGACGGTGCATGGCATGGAGATAATGGGGGATGACAGCACATGGCATGGGGAGGATGGGGATGACGGTGCATGGCATGGAGATGATGGGGGATGGCAGCACATGGCATTGGGATGACGGTGCATGGCATGGAGATGATGGCACATGGCATGGAGATAATGGAAGATGATGGCACATGGCATGGGGAGGACGGGGATGACGGTGCACGGCATGGAGATCATGGCACATGGCTCAGACAGGATGGGGAATGATGGCATGGATGGGGGGGGGGGGTGATGGTGCATGGCATGGAGAGGATGGGGGGTGATGGTGCATGGCATGGAGAGGATGGGGGGTGATGGTGCATGGCATGGAGAGGATGGGGGGATGGTGCATGGCATGGAGAGGATGGAGGGGTGATGGTGCATGGCATGGAGAGGATGGGGGGGGTGATGGCACATGGCATGGAGAGAATGGGTATGATGGTGCATGGCATGGAGAGGATGGGGAGGGGGGTGGTGCATGGCATGGAGAGGATGGGGGGATGGTGCATGGCATGGAGAGGATGGGGGGGTGATGGTGCATGGCATGGAGAGGATGGGGGGGTGATGGTGCATGGCATGGAGAGGATGGGGGGTGATGGTGCATGGCATGGAGAAGATGGGGGGGGGGTGATGGTGCATGGCATGGAGAGGATGGGGGGGGGGAGGTGATGGTGCATGGCATGGAGAGGATGGGGGGTGATGGTGCATGGCATGGAGAAAATGGGGGGGGGGGTGATGGTGCATGGCATGGAGAGGATGGGGGGGGGTGATGGTGCATGGCATGGAGAGGATGGGGGGGGGGGGGTTGATGGTGCATGGCATAGTGAGGATGATGGCACATCATGGAGGATGAAGGTTGACACCACATGACATGGAGAAGATGGGTAAAGACAGCATTTGACATGGAGAGGGGCCCCACTGGATCATGCAACAACTTCTTGGGGGCCCCAGGTACTGCCTAGTTCCCTGCTGTGTAGTGAGCGATTCATGCCCATACCCTCCTCTAGGGGAACCGTTCATGTCCTCTCCATGGACACCCCTTCCCCCTCTGCATCTCCCGAGTCCTCCCTGTACAACCCTCAGTGTCCTCTACAGAATATGAGAGTTAAAGTCTTCCATGTCCTTCCCGGTCCAAAAATGAAGGTCCCATCCCATTCCATGTTGAGTGACTTTTCCTCAGAAATGATGGTCAGGAAGAGTTACCAACGCACAACCCGCCACGTCCTCTCACTCCACACACCTGTCCCGTGTCATCGACCAAGACAAAACCATTTTCAGGTTGAACTGGTGTCTGTGTCCAGCTGGGGAGATCCCTCTCTTCATGCTGGGGGCCCTTCCTACTCTCTCCTCATCCTGAGGACCATTCCTCCTCTCTCCTCATCCTGAGGACCATTCCTCCTCTCTCCTCATCCTGGGGACCATTCCTCCTCTCTCCTCATCCTGAGGACCATTCCTCCTCTCTCCTCATCCTGAGGAGCATTCCTCCTCTCTCCTCATCCTGGGGACCATTCCTCCTCTCTCCTCATCCTGAGGACCATTCCTCCTCTCTCCTCATCCTGAGGAGCATTCCTCCTCTCTCCTCATCCTGGGGACCATTCCTCCTCTCTCCTCATCCTGAGGACCATTCCTACTCTCTTCTCATCCTGAGGAAAATTCCTCCTCTCTCCTCATCCTGAGGACCATTCCTCCTCTCTCCTCATCCTGAGGAAAATTCCTCCTCTCTCCTCATCCTGAGGACCATTCCTCCTCTCTCCTCATCCTGAGGAAAATTCCTACTCTCTCCTCATCCTGAGGACCATTCCTACTCTCTCCTCATCCAGAGGAAAATTCCTCCTCTCTCCTCATCCTGGGGACCATTCCTACTCTCTCCTCATCCTGAGGACCATTCCTCCTCTCTTCTCATCCTGAGGACCATTCCTCCTCTCTCCTCATCCTGGAGACCAATCCTCCTCTCACCTCATCCTGTGGACCATTCCTCCTCTCTCCTCATCCTGTGGACCATTCCTCCTCTCTCCTCATCCTGGGGACCATTCCTCCTCTCACTTCATCCTGGGGACCATTTCTACTCTTACTTCATCCTGTGGACCATTCCTCCTCTCTCCTCATCCTGGGGACCATTCCTCCTCATCCTGGGGACCATTCCTCATCTCACTTCATCCTGGGGACCATTTCTCCTCTTACTTCATCCTGTGGACCATTCCTCCTCTCTCCTCATCCTGGGGACCATTCCTCCTCATCCTGGGGACCGTTCCTCCTCTCTCCTCATCCTGGAGACCAATCCTCCTCTCACTTCATCCTGTGGACCATTCCTCCTCATCCTGGGGACCATTCCTCCTCTCTCCTCATCCTGGGGACCATTCCTCCTCTCTCCTCATCCTGAGGACCATTCCTCCTCTCCTCATCCTGGGCGACCATTCATCCCCTCTCTTCATCCTGAAGACCATCCCTCCTCTACTCATCCCGAGGACCATTCCTCCTCTCACTTCATCCTGTGGACCATTCCTCCTCTCTCCTCATCCTGGGGACCATTCCTCCTCTCTCCTCATCCTAGGGACCATTCCTCCTCTCTCCTCATCCTGGGGACCATTCCTCCTCTCACTTCATCCTGGGGACCATTCCTCCCTCTCTCCTCATCCTGAGGACCATTCCTCCTCACCTCATCCCGGGGACCATCCCTCCTCTCCTCATCCTGAGGACCATTCCTCCTCTCTTCATCCTGGGGACCATTCTTCCTCTCTCCTCATCCTGGGGACCATTCCTCCTCTCTCCTCATCCTGGGGAACAATCCTCCTCTCTCCTCATCCTGGGGAACAATCCTCCTCTCTCCTCATCCTGGGGACCATTCTTCCTCTCTCCTCATCCTGGGGACCATTCTTCCTCTCTCCTCATCCTGGGGACCATTCTTCCTCTCTCCTCATCCTGGGGACCATTCCTCCTCTCTCCTCATCCTGGGGAACAATCCTCCTCTCTCCTCATCCTGGGGAACAATCCTCCTCTCTCCTCATCCTGGGGACCATTCTTCCTCTCTCCTCATCCTGGGGACCATTCTTCCTCTCTCCTCATCCTGGGGACCATTCCTCCTCTCTCCTCATCCTGGGGAACAATCCTCCTCTCTCTTCATTCTGATGATGAGGGATGACAGCACATGGCATGGGGAGGATGGGGATGACAGTGCATGGCATGGAGATGATGGGGGATGGCAGCACATGGCATTGGGATGACGGTGCATGGCATGGAGATGATAGCACATGGCATGGAGATATTGGAGAATGATGGCACATGGCATGGGGAGGACGGGGATGATGGTGCACGGCATGGAGATCATGGCACATGGCTCAGACAGGATGGGGAATGATGGCATGGAGAGGATGGAGGGGTGATGGTGCATGGTATGGAGAGGATGGGGGGGTGATGGCACATGGCATGGAGAGAATGGGTATGATGGTGCATGGCATGGAGAGGATGGGAGGGTGATGGTGCATGGCATGGAAAGGATGGGGGGGGGGGGTGATGGTGCATGGCATGGTGAGGATGATGGCACATCATGGAGGATGAAGGTTGACACCACATGACATGGAGAAGATGGGTAAAGACAGCATTTGAAATGGAGAGGAGCCCCGCTGGATCATGCAACAACTTCTTGGTGGCCCCAGGTACTGCCTACTTCCCTGCTGTGTAGTGAGCAATTCATGCCCATACCCTCCTCTAGGGGAACCGTTCTTGTCCTCTCCATGGACACCCCTTCCCCCTCTGCATCTCCCGAGTCCTCCCTGTACAACCCTCAGTGTCCTCTACAGAATATGAGAGTTAAAGTCTTCCATGTCCTTCCCGGTCCAAAAATGAAGGTCCCATCCCATATCCCATTCCATGTTGAGTGACTTTTCCTCAGAAATGATGGTCAGGAAGAGTTACCAACGCACAACCCGCCACGTCCTCTCACTCCACACACCTGTCCCGTGTCATCGACCAAGACAAAACCATTTTCAGGTTGAACTGGTGTCTGTGTCCAGCTGGGGAAATCCCTCTCTTCATCCTGGGGACCATTCCTACTCTCTCCTCATCCTGAGGACCATTCCTCCTCTCTCCTCATCCTGAGGACCATTCCTCCTCTCTCCTCATCCTGAGGACCATTCCTCCTCTCTCCTCATACTGGGGACCATTCCTCCTCTCTCCTCATCCTGAGGACCATTCCTCCTCTCTCTTCATCTCGAGGACCATTCCTCCTCTCCTCATCCTGAGGACCATTCCTCCTCTCTCCTCATCCTGGGGGCCATTCCTCCTCTCTCCTCATCCTGGGGGACCATTCCTACTCTCTCCTCATCCTGAGGACCATTCCTCCTCTCTCTTCATCTCGAGGACCATTCCTCCTCTCCTCATCCTGAGGACCATTCCTCCTCTTTCCTCATCCTGGGGGCCATTCCTCCTCTCTTCATCCTGGGGACCATCCCTCCTCTCTTCATCCTGGGGACCATTCATCCTCTTTTCATCCTAGGGACTATCCCTCTTCTCTCTTAATCCTGGGGACCATTCCTCCTCTCCTCATCCTGGAGACCGTCCCTCCTCTCCTCATCCTGGGGACATTCATCCTCTTTTCATCCTGGGGACTATCCCTCCTCTCTCTTAATCATGGGGACCATCCCTCCTCTCCTCATCCTGGGGACCATCCCTCCTCTCCTCATCCAGGGGACCATTCCTCCTCTCCTCATCCTGGGGACCATTCATCCTCTTTTCATCCTGGGGACTATCCCTCCTCTCTCTTAATCCTGGGGACCATCCCTCCTCTCCTCATCCTGGGGACCATCCCTCCTCTCCTCATCCTGGGGACCATTCCTCCTCTCTCCTCACCCAGAGGACCATTCCTCCTCTCTTCATCCTGGGGACCATCCCTCCTCTCTCCTCACCCAGAGGACCATTCCTCCGCTCCTCATCCTGGGGACCATTCCTCCTCTCTCCTCACCCAGAGGACCATTCCTCCTCTCTTCATCCTGAGGACCATTCCTCCTCTTTCCTCATCCTGGGGGCCATTCCTCCTCTCTTCATCCTGGGGACCATCCCTCCTCTCTTCATCCTGGGGACCATTCATCCTCTTTTCATCCTAGGGACTATCCCTCCTCTCTCTTAATCCTGGGGACCATTCCTCCTCTCCTCATCCTGGAGACCGTCTTCCCTCCTCTTCACTCCTGGGGACCATTCATCCTCTTTTCATCCTGGGGACTATCCCTCCTCTCTCTTCATATTCATGGGGACCATCCCCTCTCTCTCATCCTGGGGACCATCCCTCCTCTCCTCATCCTGGGGACCATTCCTCCTCTCTCCTCACCCAGAGGACCATCCCTCCTCTTCTCATCCTGGGGACCATCCCTCCTCTCTCCTCACCCAGAGGAACATTCCTCCCTCCTCATCCTGGGGACCATTCCTCCTCCCTCCTCACCCAGAGGACCATTCCTCCTCTCTTCCTTCATCCTGGGGACCATCCCTTCTCTCTCCTCACCCAGAGGACCATTCCTCCTCTCTTCATCCTGGGACCATTCCTCCTCTCTCCTCACCCAGAGGATCATTCCTCCTCTCTTCATCCTGGGGACCATTCCTCCTCCTCTCCTCACCCAGAGGACCATTCCTCCTCTCTTCATCCTGGGGACCATCCCTCCTCTCTCCTCACCCAGAGGACCATTCCTCCTCTCTTCATCCTGGGGACCATTCCTCCTCTCTCCTCACCTGAGAACATCTCTCTCTTAATACTGGGGACCATCTCCATGTGATGGGGAATCCAACATTCACAGTTGTCACTGGACCAAGCAGAGGCTTTGCACTTCATGTCCTTCCCGGTGTTCTGCCGAGAAAGTTCCACTCGGCGGATAAGGACCCCCCTCTACTGCGCAGGCGCTGCGCCTGCGCAGTAGGATCCGGCGGAAATGGCCGAAGGGGAATAGGTCCAAATCAGCTGTAGATGGCGCCTGTAAGAGGGCCCCTCGCGGGCTCGCTCCGCTCGCCACGCTTCGGGCACGGCCTCGCTTCGCTTGGCTCTTTTAGATTCCCTCTCTAGGTCCACTTGGATGGTAGAGAAGGAACCTGGACCCAGGGCACAGGCGCCATGTACAGCTGATTGTCGATCTTGAGCTTCAGCTATCCTGTTAGAAGTTCGTACTGCGCAGTACAGGGGGGAACTTATCCGCCGAGGGAACTTATTCGGCAAGACACCGGTCCAAAAATGAAGGTCCCATCCCATTCCATGTTGAGTGACTTTTCCTCAGAAATGATGGTCAGAAAAGAGTTACCAACGCACAACCCGCCACGTCCTCTCACTCCACACACCTGTCCCGTGTCATCGACCAAGACAAAACAATTTTCAGGTTGAACTGGTGTCTGTGTCCAGCTGGGGAGATCCCTCTCTTCATCCTGGGGACCATTTCTACTCTCTCCTCATCCTGAGGACCATTCCTCCTCTCTCCTCATCCTGGGGACCATTCCTCCTCTCTCCTCATCCTGAGGACCATTCCTCCTCTCTCTTCATCTCGAGGACCATTCCTCCTCTCCGCATCCTGGGGACCATTCCTCCTCTCCTCATCCTGAGGACCATTCCTCCTCTCTCCTCATCCTGGGGACCATTCCTCCTCTCTCCTCATCCTGGGGACCATTCCTCCTCTCCCCTCATCCTGAGGACCATTCCTCCTCTCTCTTCATCTCCAGGACCATTCCTCCTCTCCTCATCCTGAGGACCATTCCTCCTCTTTCCTCATCCTGGGGGCCATTCCTCCTCTCTTCATCCTGGGGACCATTCCTCCTCTCCTCATCCTGAGGACCATTCCTCCTCTCTCCTCATCCTGGGGACCATTCCTCCTCTCTCCTCATCCTGAGGACCATTCCTCCTCTCTCTTCATCTCGAGGACCATTCCTCCTCTCCGCATCCTGGGGACCATTCCTCCTCTCCTCATCCTGAGGACCATTCCTCCTCTCTCCTCATCCTGGGGACCATTCCTCCTCTCTCCTCATCCTGGGGACCATTCCTCCTCTCCCCTCATCCTGAGGACCATTCCTCCTCTCTCTTCATCTCCAGGACCATTCCTCCTCTCCTCATCCTGAGGACCATTCCTCCTCTTTCCTCATCCTGGGGGCCATTCCTCCTCTCTTCATCCTGGGGACCATTCCTCCTCTCCTCATCCTGAGGACCATTCCTCCTCTCTCCTCATCCTGAGGACCATTCCTTCTCTCTCCTCATCCTGAGGACCATTCCTCCTCTCTCTTCATCCTCGGGACCATTTCTACACTCTCCTCATTCTGAGGACCATTCCTCCTCTCTCCTCATCCTGAGGACCATTCCTCCTCTTTCCTCATCCTGGGGACCATTCCTCCTCTCTCCTCATCCTGAGAACCATTCCTCCTCTCTCTTCATCTCGAGGACCATTCCTCCTCTCCTCAACCTGAGGACCATTCCTCCTCTCTCCTCCTCCTGGGGGCCATTCCTCCTCTCTCCTCATCCTGGGGACCATTCCTACTCTCTCCTCATCCTGAGGACCATTCCTCCTCTCTCTTCATCTCGAGGACCATTCCTCCTCTCCTCATCCTGAGGACCATTCCTCCTCTCTTCATCCTGGGGACCATCCCTCCTCTCTTCATCCTGGGGACCATTCATCCTCTTTTCATCCTAGGTACTATCCCTCTTCTCTCTTAATCCTGGGGACCATTCCTCCTCTCCTCATCCTGGGGACCATCCCTCCTCTCCTCATCCTGGGGACCATTCATCCTCTTTTCATCCTGGGGACTATCCCTCCTCTCTCTTAATCCTGGGGACCATCCCTCCTCTCCTCATCCTGGGGACCATCCCTCCTCTCCTCATCCTGGGGACCATTCCTCCTCTCTCCTCACCCTGAGAACCATTCCTCCTCTCTCCTCACCCAGAGGACCATTCCTCCTCTCTTCATCCTGGGGACCATCCCTCCTCTCTCCTCACCCAGAGGACCATTCCTCCTCTCCTCATCCTGGGGACCATTCCTCCTCTCTCCTCACCCAGAGGACCATTCCTCCTCTCTTCATCCTGGGGACCATTCCTCCTCTCTCCTCACTCTGAGAACCATTCCTACTCTCTCTTAATCCTGGGGACCATCTCCATGTGATGGGGAATCCAACATTCACAGTTGTCACTGGACCAAGCAGAGGCTTTGCACTTGATTAAAGTGATAAACACGCGGACTCTGTAATGTACATTCTCTTCTATGTCTGTATATGGATTATGGCTCTGTAATTATTTTAGTTAATTAAACCATTTTTCCTATTGGGTATCCACATGACCCGGCTCTCTCCCAGCCTGCCTGCAGGGAAACATAAGCAGGAGGAGCTTCTAGTCCTCTGCTGCTGGTCACATGTTCAACATAAAAAGAAAAAAATCACAGCCTTTGAAAAACAGAGTAAAAATAATAAATAATTAATATCAATAAACTGTTGTAAATTGTCACACAAATATACTGTATATGTGAAACCAAATCTTTATTATTTTTTGGCAATAACATGGTGTGGGCGGATTTCTGCCAGTCACAGGTTGTGTCACGCCCCCTCCAGCCTGTGTCTTGGAATAAGAAGGAGGTGAAGCCTCGATCAATCTACATGTAATATCCCGCCCCCATTGTGTTTAGCTGGTTAGTGCGCACGGAGGAGGGAGTGGCCTGTCATTGTGTATACGCCCACATGTGTGACTCTACAGTCACATGGGCTGCTCAGATGTGATAGGGAGGAAATGCTCAGCATAGAAACTCACTAAAAATTGAGCATGTGCAGAGCGGCCACCACAGCTGCAAAATCCCTAGCTGAATTGAAGACATGGACAGAAGGGGGAGATAGAGAGCAGCAGGATCAACCAGAATACGGAAAATTAATCTCACAGTGATAAATGAGTATGACCAGCACAGATGATGGGGGTTTAGTAAACTTTGAGAGGAGAACTCCTTTACTTTGGGGAGACTTCCTCTCATTTCCTGGTGTATTTATTGGACAGAAAGTGAAGGGAAATCTCCCTAATGGGACACAGACCATAAAAAGCTGGTTGGGATTCAACCCTTATCTACCCCATCCAAAACAAATAAAATGTTTTGGCCTTAGATCTTCAGTATTTTTTAGCTATCAGTCACCTTCAAGTAGACACATTGACAGCGTTACGTTGTTTCCTCAATCCGCTTCTTTGGTTCTAATGAGTGTTGGCAAAGTCCTAAAATATTTATATCTACACTGAGTCACCTCAATCCAACCACCATGGAATATGTCAAGGCAGATGCTGATTGTCCAGCACAACACTGAGACAGAAGCCTGTACGTCCAACAGACCTGATACCCAAGCACCAGCCTTGGCCTACACAGTGAGGGGTAGCGAAGAACACAAAGATCTGTATGTTGTGGAGACGGGGGGACTTCTCAACACATAACCCAACACAGTAGAAGTTCTACTGGTCAGGACTCTTCCTATACCTGAAATAGAAGGGGCGTTCTTCTGAGGATAGTGAGGAGCACATCTGGACAGAGAGGACAACTGAGGTGTGAAAAAGGTCATCTACACTAAACTGGAACAACCATCCCTGAACAGGGGTGGGGGCCTTCAACATCATCAGTCTTCCACATAATGCCATTTTACCATCTCTACCCTGGAGATTTTAAAGTAATTCACACCATAAGCCATGTGACTTGGAGGATCAACACCTATGCAGACCAACACCAAGCATGGGCTTATGAAACTACAACAGGTGTGTGCCATAACTTTCACACCTCCCATCCTGCCCTTGGATAATAAACGTCTGCCTTGACACATTCCATGGTGATTGGATGAAGGTGTTAGAGGATAAAAATGGTGGGGGGGTTTTCTGACACTCATCAAAACTGAAGAAGAAACTCAGAGAAACTACGAAACGTCTTCACCATTACGGCTCAATGTGACCACCTATTATTAGACCTACCATCACCTGAATCCATGAGACCAACTACTACGAGACCTACCATGACCTGGAGAAATGAGACCACCTACCATGATGTAGATCCATGAGACCAACTACTATGAGACCTACCCTACTACGAGACTAACTACTATGAGATCCACCATGACCTGGATCCATGAGACCAACTACTACGAGACCCACCATGACCTGGAGAAAGGAAACCAACTACTATGAGACTTACCATGACCTGGAGAAATGAGATCACCTACTATGAGACTTACCATGACCTGGTGAAATGAGACCACCTACTATTTGACTTACCATAACCTGGAGAAATGAGACCAACTATTATGAGACCTACCATGACCTGGTGAAATGAGACCACCTACTATGAGACTTACCATAACCTGGAGAAATGAGACCACCTACCATGAGACCCATCATGACATGGAGAAATGAGAACCTTCACAGACACATTTTAGTTTTTATGTTTTTAATTGGCTACATTCTCCAATTGTTTATAGACCCCCCCCCCCCCCCATCTTCTCCAGAATTCAACATGGTCATGTGACCAGTAGCACTTTTCACACTCGTTATCTGAGAAATGTTATTAGAACAATGACAATGCTGTAAGGAGATCAGAAGTCAGATTCCCCTCCTCCATGTGAGATTCGACACCGCCAATAGAAACAAATCTCTAAACTGGAGGCACAGAGATCGCAGATCCAACCTCCAACACGGATCCATTAATAGAAAATGTTTCAAAAAAGTCACCAAACACAAAGTTCATATCTTTTGGAAATCTGTGGAATCAGGAAAACTGATTCCACAGCCCTGAGCATTTGTTGTCCTCCCTTCCCCCCACCACCAGCTCCACCACTCATTGACAAGAAAACCCCCTAACAACCCTTCCTTACTCACCCAAGGATGCCATGATGTGACCCTCCGCAGCAACTCTTCGGTAAGTGGAGACTTGTCTTATTGCTGCCCCTCGTTATGACATCATCACACTGCAGCTGGAGTCTTCAGGACCATGAGATGACCCCACCAATACACAACGAATAAGAATAGTCCATATTACCTAGGGGGGGTGTGGCCAATCAAAGAATGACCCTGAGTTGACCCGTCATTGGACAGCCAATGAGTGTGGCCACTTGAAGAATGTCTCTGAGATGACCCAGCTGATGGGCAACCAATAAGAATCATCCATGTCACCAGGGAGGGACATGGTCACTAAATCAATGGCCCTCAGATGACCCCACCTATTGCGACATGGATGGTTCTCATTGGCAGGGTCATTCTTTAAATGGCCACATCCCTCCCTGGGCAGCCAATAAGAAGCATGTTACCAGGGAGGGACATGGTCACTGAAACAATGGCCCTAAGTTGACCCCGCCTATGGGCAGCCAATAAGAATCATCCATGTCACAGGGGAGGAACATCGTCACTGAAACAATCGCCCTCACATGACCCCACCAATGGTAACATTAATGCTTCTTATTATCTGCCCATTGGTGGGTTATCTGAGAGCCATTGTTTCAGTGACCATGTCCCTTCCTGGTGACATGGATGGTTCTTATTTGCAGGGTCAGCGTGTCACGTGACCACAAATTCAGTATTTTGACCATTTAATTGAACTTATTTAAAAAAAAAAAATAATAATTACAGGATGAACTGGAGAGTCGGGGTGTGGAGGTGAAGTGTGGTGGTGGGGGGGGGGGGGAATAACTCGGAGGTCAGCTTTAAATTAATGTTCCTGAAGTCATTCCATGAGCCTCCTCTTGGGTCCATAGTGAGTCCGCTGGTGCTTGGCCACATTAGATTGGTTTGAGAAGCACTTGCCGCACTCGGGGCAGGGGTAGGGCTTCTCGCCGGTGTGCACCACCTGATGTTTGATGAGGTTGGACTTGATGGCGAAGCCTTTGCCGCACTCAGAGCACAGGAAGGGCTTCTCGCCAGTGTGGATCCTCTGGTGTTTGACCAGGTTGGATTTGCTGGTGAAGCCCTTGCCACAGTCCAGGCAGCAGAACGGTTTTTTCCCCGGTGTGGATGATCTGGTGTTTGACCAGATCGGAGCTGCTGGTGAAACATTTCCCGCACCAAATACAGGCATAAGGTTTCTCTCCGGTGTGAATGCGCTGGTGTGCGACCAGGTTGGTGTTGGTGGAGAAACACTTCCCACACAAGGAGCAAGGAAAAGGCTTTTCGCCAGTGTGATGCGCCACCAGCTCCGAATTACAGGTGAACTCCTTCCCGCAATCTGGGCAGGCCACCACCCGCCCCGAGTGCATCCGCCGATGCTTGACAATCCCAGATTTGCTAGTGAAGGTTTTGCCGCACAGCGTGCAATCGTACAACTTCCTTGCCGCCTCCTGAGGAGGCAAAACAGAACTGGCAGCGAAGATGGAATCGTAATCGACCCGCAAAAAGTCCAATGGTGACGGTTTAGTGCTGCGGTCCTCCACTTCGTTTTTAATGAGGGCCAGCGTCTAGTCGGTCTGGGTCTCCTCGGAGCAAGTGTGGATTCTGGCGCCGAGCTCCTTCTTGGCGTACGCGGAGGTGTAGTCAGTATGGCTGTCTGAGTCTGTGAGGTTCCCATCCTCTGCCGAGGCTGAATTGTCTGCCACGTATCTCATCGGCTGACCTTTCCTCTTCCTTGGCTTACAGATATACTGCGCTCCTCGGCTATAGTCCATCATGGCTCTTGGCTCGGAGATGGCCATGTCCAGAGATCCCCCGAAATCTGCCGGATGGAGATCTAGAAGTGAAAGGAAATATTAAATAGATCTTAAAGACACCCCCCCCATCAGGCCTTACCCATAAATGTTCAATCTGACATCTACATGGGACAGGACACCTCAGGCCTAACCCATAAAACCATACTGACCTTCAATCTGACATCTACACGGGACAGGACACCTCAGGCCTAACCCATAAAACCATACTGACCTTCAATCTGACATCTACATGGGACAGGGCACCTCAGGCCTCACCCATAAAACCAGACTGGCCTTCGATCTGACATCTACATGGGATGGGACACCTCAGGCCTAACCCATAAAACCAGAATGACCTTCGATCTGACATCTACATGGGACACCTTGGCATTTTCTGGCATCAAAGGTATTTCATGAAATATCTCCAATGTATATAATTTTTGGGCCATACCATAATATACAGAGGGGAAGGTGGCCTCAGTGGACACGGCTGGGCTTAGGTCCTTACCTTGGAAGGGCTCCATCATCTCCTCCATGGTCCCTCCAGCTCCTCTCCCCAGATGTTCCCACTCCTCCATTGAGAAATTCAAGGTGACTTCTTCATTCTCCTGAGGAACCTGTAAAACACAACCATACCGTCACCTTCCCGACATGTCTGTTCCCGGAAAACGTCCCAGAATTCCCAGCACTGCTCACCTCCCCCATCAGCAGCTCAATGATCTGGTTGGTTAGTTCCAGGATTTTCTGCTTGTTGCTCTTTCCTGTATGGGGGATGGGAATAGAAGCACCACCATGGGACTCGGGGGACTTTCACCATCAGGAAGGCTGCTGCCCCCAGTCTGGTCACTGGACTTCTTCACCACCATGTAACTCTGAGAACGAGACCACATGGACAATAAGACCCCAATATACTGAGGGGGTGGGGTATCAGAGTGACATCATGTGACCTCCCAGAATCCTCCTCACCTCTCCGGTCAGAAGGTAGACAATCTCCAGGGTGAGGTTGAGTATCCTCTCTGGAAGGTGTCCCCTGTCCATGGTGGGGGTGGGGAATGTCCTGTAGGATAGAGCAGTAGATGGGGTAAATGTGGGGAGTGAGGGCAGAGAGGGGAGAAGAGGGTCATGTGTCCTCCTAGATCACAGTGGTAGAAGGTAGTGTGGAGGTTCAAGGTTGTCCTGTCCCATTGAGATAAGGGTGGGGGGGGGTGTATGGAGATGGGGGGTGGGGGTTTATGAAGATGCGGGTGTTGGGATGTCTCAGAGCACCATGTCAGATGCTCGAGGGATTATTTATGGACTGTACTATCTTGGTATTTAGGGGGTGATGTATGGAATGTACCAAGCCAGTATGTAGGGGGGATGATTGATGGAATATACCATTTCATTACATAGGGGGGCGATAGATGGAATGTACCATTTTAGTATAAAGGGTGATGGATGTGGGGGGGTGATGGATAGAAAATACCATGTCAGTATGTAGGGGGGGGGGTAGATGGATAGAATGTACCATGTCAGTATGTAGGAGGGGGTGATGGATGGAATGTACCATGTCAGTATGTACGGGGGTGATGGATGGGATTCTCCATGTCAGTATGTAGGGGGGGGTGATTGATGGAATGTACCATGTCAGTATGTCGGGGGATGGTGGAATATACCATGTCAATATGTAGGGGGGGTGATGGGTGGAATGTACCATGTCAGTATGTAGGGGGGGTGATGGATGGAATGTACCGTGTCAGAATGTAGGGGGTGGGGTGATGGATAGAATGTACCATTTCAGAATGTAGGGGGATGATGGATGGAAATGTACCATGTCAGTATGTAAGGGGGGGGGGGTGATGGATGGAATGTACCATGTCAGTATGTAAGGGGGGATGATGGGTGGAATGTGCCATGTCAGTATGTAGGGGGGGTGATGGATGGAATGTACCGTGTCAGAATGTAGGGGGTGGGGTGATGGATAGAATGTACCATTTCAGAATGTAGGGGGATGATGGATGGAAATGTACCATGTCAGTATGTAAGGGGGGGGTGATGGATGGAATGTACCATGTCAGTATGTAAGGGGGGGGTGATGGGTGGAATGTGCCATGTCAGTATGTAGGGGGTGTGATGGATGGAATGTACCATGTCAGTATGTAGGGGGTTGATGGATGGAATGTACCATGTCAGTATGTGTGTGGGGGGGGGGGTGATGGATGGAATGTACCATGTCAGTATGTAGGGGGGGGGGTGATGGATGGAATGTACCATGTCAGTATGTAGGGGGGGTGATGGATGGAATGTACCATGTCAGTATGTAGGGGGGGGTGATGGATGGAATGTACCATGTCAGTATGTAGGGGGGGGGTGATGGATGGAATGTACCATGTCAGTATGTAGGGGGGGTGATGAATGGAATGTACCATGTCAGTATGTAGGGGGGTGATGAATGGAAGGTACCATTTAAGTATGTAAGGGGGGGTGATGAATGGAATGTACCATGTCAGGATATACGGGGGGATGATGGATGGAATGTACCATGTCAGGATATACGGGGGATGATGGATGGAATGTACCATGTCAGTATGTGGGGGAGGGGGGGATGGATGGAATGTACCATGTCAGTATGGAGAGGGGTGGGTGATGGATGGAATGTACCATGTCAGAATGTAGGGGGGTGATGGATGGAATGTACCATGCCAGTATGTAAGGGGGGGTGATGGATGGAATGTACCATGTCGTATTGTGGGGGGTGATAGATGGAATGTACCATGTCAGTATGTAAGGGAGGGGGGTGATGGATGGAATGTACCATGTCAGTATGTAGGGGTGATGGATCACTGCGTCCTCTGCACAGTGTGCACCTAAAGCTACCTGAATGAAATTGGTGGTGTTCTTCTGATCCTATATTAATACCACAGGCAGGCAGAATTTTTTGTTAAATGTCAGATCCCTTCAAAGACTGCCTATGCTGATGCTGAGTGACTATCCTGAGTAATTATCCTCTTCCTCCTCAATCATCACGCTGATAGCTTGTAAGAACATTTTTGGTTCTGGGCGCCACCACCAGTGGCTAAGGCCCAATTTTTCAGCCCATGTTTAACAGGGAAACGTAATTACAATTCTTGATCTAATATTTCACAGCAGGGCCCTGTGAGGGCTTACAGTGTTGTGGCCACAACAACACCTAAGGCCCAAATTTCTGCTGAGTATATAGGGCAGGACCCTACTTTCAAACATCCAACTTACAAACGACTCCTACTTGCAAACGGAAGGAGACAACAGGAAGTGAGATGAAATCTACCCCTCGGTCTGGTAAACTTAGCGTTCGCAATGGATACAACACTTTCGTTACGCTACAATGTAAAAAATGGTTTAATACAGCGCACTCTTTATAATGTGAGAAGAATGAAGTAGTTTTGCTGCTCATATTCACACAAACTTCTCACAAACTTATTTCTTTATTATTTATCGGGATTCCCTCAATATATTTTTATTGGTCACATCTGCCAAAATTTTCTTTTTTTTTTTTTTTAAAGGCTGTTTTTCTTTTTTTTTGGGTTTGTATTTTTTTCAAGGCTGATCTTTGTTTTATTTTTTTGTTAGTTTTACTCCCTAATATTTTTGTGTGTGTTTTGTGTGTCAAGTTACCACAACACCATTGATATCTTATATTATTTTAATCTCA
Source organism: Aquarana catesbeiana (assembly GCA_037953035.1). NCBI lineage: Eukaryota > Metazoa > Chordata > Amphibia > Anura > Ranidae > Aquarana > Aquarana catesbeiana. Next base: position 17,834 of record JBBHAA010003359.1, read on the forward strand.
AGAAGGTTGCTTGGTGTTGGTGCCCCTTGTTAATTTCACATTGTATTTTTGAAATGTACCTGAATCCTCACCAACAAACTGTCCTTTTTTAAGGAAAACACACATAGGCGAGTATAATTGAAACAAGAAATCCTTTATCTCAGACCCAAACAAAGAGGGAGGCAACGCTGGAGAAACAGCAGAAATTGGCGAAGCCTTGGACCCCCAGGGCAGACATCAATTATTTAACATCAAAATTGGTGGCCTGAGGAGTCCATATCTAAGGGAGGTCAGTCTGGTCCAGAAGTCCCAGAGATCCGGAAAGCAGCAGATTACATCTGTGTCCCCAAGCTGGTGATACTACAAGAGCCTGCATCTTTTGCCAGACCAGACTGGACCCAGGTCATCACTTTCTGGTCTTCTTTCCACGCTTCCTACTTGGCTCTGGTGTTGGAGATGTGGCAGGAGGAGGAGTAGGACCTGGAGGAGGAGGAGTAGTAGGACCTGGAGGAGGGGGAGGAGTAGGACCTGGAGGAGGAGGAGGAGGAGGAGTAGTAGGACCTGGAGGAGGAGGAGGAGGAGGAGGAGTAGTAGGACCTGGAGGAGGAGGAGGAGGAGGAGGAGGAGTAGTAGGACCTGGAGGAGTAGGACCTGGAGGAGGAGGAGGAGTAGTAGGACCTGGAGGAGGAGGAGGACTATGTGTAAGGTCACAAATGTGGTTATCAGATGTTATTTGGCCCCTCAACCCCTTATTGAGAGCTTCCAAAATTAAGGACTCACACAGGAGTCGTTGGCCCTCCTCCATCTGCAGCATTTTGCAGGCAGTTATGCAAGCAAAGTCCTCCTCCACAGTGTGGGGGGTTCTCAGGGCCTCTGTAGCCTTCCAAAAGAGGCCTATGGCAGCCTCTTCCAGGGTACTCCTCTTCCTGCCACTTTGTCTTTGAAGATGTAGGGGAGGGACCTGGATATCAGGCAGCCTGCTTGGCCTGGCCACCTCCTGGCTGAGACTTCCCTGTGTATGAAAAAGGGACATGGTTTTAGTTTTTGCATCATCAATCACAATCATAAATTAGTACTCCAAACTAACATCTAGTTAACATCATTGATTGGGCAACCAGCAATATTTAGAAGAATGCTATACCTGGCTCAAGCTGGGCTCCTCCACATGTTGCTGCCTGGAAGGCCCAGGTTGGGCGTCAGAAGCCTCAGCTGGGGGGGAAGGAAGCCTGGAAGGAAGACTGGAGAGGGATGGCCTGGGTTCAGTCTGACCTGCCAGAAAATGCAGCCTGTCATAGTACCACATCCTGGGGACATAGATGTCATCTGCAGCTTCTGATTCTCTGGGAATCCAGTACCTTCTAGTGCTCCCTTAGATAAGTGCTCCTCAGGCCACCAATTAGGATCTTCAAATAGGTGATGTCCGCCGTGGGGATCACCGTCTTCACAAATTCCAGCAATTGATCCAGCGCTGCCTTCCTCTTTGTTTGGTTCTTATAATCAGGGTGGTTTATCTCCCATAGACAAGGCAGCTCCCTGAACATATCAATGATGATTGCCATAAAGTCGTTATCTTTCAAGATATCCATTCTCACTGCAAGACACAACAGGGCGATGACCCCACCATCGGACATCCGGCCATTCTTCCCCACGTCCACATACAGGAACTCATAAGTAGCCGACACCACCGCCAACATCACAATACTATTGAACCCCTTGTAATTATAATAGTACGACCCCGAGTTGGGTGGTGGGACGATGTGGACGTGTTTCCCATCAATTGCCCCTCCGCAGTTAGGAAAGTCCCACCGCTGGACAAAGTGGGAGGCCACAGTCTGCCATTCCTGTGGCGTGGAAGGAAACTGTTGAAGAAAACAAATAAAATTAGTCTTTTTGCACATAAACAGGGAAAGCAGATTAGACACATTCTTGGCCAACATCAAGATAACATTTATTTATGGGAATTTTTAAACACCAAAGTATAAGGTACACCTATCAGATACCCCCCCCCTCTCATGGGCCATTTCTAACATTATAGGGGGGGGGGGATCTCTTGGACAGGTAACCCTCTTCACTTCATTGAGAGATGAATGCCTAAATACAGGGTATTACTTGGAACAGCCCCTCCTTAGTTACACTATTGGCAGACCACTGGACAGGTAAGAAGTGTCATAATACAAAGATATAAATACACACTGTACACATTTGAGCACATTTGGACATTCTGCTATTACCTATCAAGATAATAATAGAATACAAGAACTTTAAACAGTACCATTGGAAAGTATACAGGCAGGCCCTTGCACTACATGCTTTGGGGAATTCATCCATAAATCTGACCAGTAAAGAGATGGGTATAGTGTGTATGGGTTTGTCAAAGTCAGCAGATAGATGATTGAGGATAGAGAATGGGGATCAGCTGACTTAGCAGTTGGGGGGAGGGGGGGTTCCAAATGATCTGGTTCGATGGTTGTAGTAGCAATTCTAAATGAATTCTGGTGCTCATGAGATACACTCACCGGCCAATTTATTAGGTACACCTGTTCAATTCCTTGGTAACACAAATTGCTAATCAGCCAATCACACGGCAGCAACTCAGTGCATTTAGGCATCTAGACATGGTGAAGGCGACTTGCTGAAGTTCAAACCAAACATCAGAATGGGGAAGAAAGGGGGTTTAAGTGACTTTGAACGTGGCAGACGGGCTGGTCTGAGTATTTAAAAAAACTGCTGATCTGCTGGGATTTTCACACACAACCATCTCTCGGGATTACAGAGAATGGTCCGAAAAAGAGAAAATATCCAGTGAGCGGCAGTTGTGTGGATGAAAATGCCTTGTTGGTGTCAGAGGTCAGAGGAGAATGGGCAGACTGGTTCGAGGTGATAGAAGGGCAACAGTAACCTAAATAATCACTTATTGCAACCAAGGTATGCAGAATACCATCTCTGAACGCACAACACATCCAACCTTGAAGCAGTTGGGCTACAGCAGCAGAAGACCACACCGGGTGCCACTTCTGTCAGCTAAGAATGAGAAACTGAGGCTATAATCGGCACAGGATCACCAAAATTGGACAAAAGAAGATTGGAAAAATTTTACCTGGTCTGATGAGTCTCAATTTCAGCTGCAACATTCAGATGGTGGGGTCAGAATTTGGCGCATGGATCCATCCTACCTTGTATCACCGGTTCAGGCTGGTGGTGGGGGTGTAATGGTGTGGGGGATGGGGTATCACCGGTTCAGGCTGGTGGTGGGGGTGTAATGGTGTGGGGGATGGGATATCACCGGTTCAGGCTGGTGGTGGGGGTGTAATGGTGTGGGGGATGGGATATCACCGGTTCAGGCTGGTGGTGGGGGTGTAATGGTGTGGGGGATGGGGTATCACCGGTTCAGGCTGGTGGTGGGGGTGTAATGGTGTGGGGGATGGGGTATCACCGGTTCAGGCTGGTGGTGGGGTGTAATGGTGTGGGGGATGGGATATCACCGGTTCAGGCTGGTGGTGGGGGTGTAATGGTGTGGGGGATGGGATATCACCGGTTCAGACTGGTGGTGGGGGTGTAATGGTGTGGGGGATGGGATATCACCGGTTCAGGCTGGTGGTGGGGGTGTAATGGTGTGGGGGATGGGGTATCACTGGTTCAGGCTGGTGGTGGGGGTGTAATGGTGTGGGGGATGGGATATCACCGGTTCAGGCTGGTGGTGGGGGTGTAATGGTGTGGGGGATGGGATATCACCGGTTCAGGCTGGTGGTGGTGGGGTGTAATGGTGTGGGGGAGGGGATATCACCGGTTCAGACTGGTGGTGGGGGTGTAATGGTGTGGGGGATGGGATATCACCGGTTCAGGCTGGTGGTGGGGGTGTAATGGTGTGGGGGATGGGATATCACCGGTTCAGGCTGGTGGTGGTGGGGTGTAATGGTGTGGGGGAGGGGATATCACTGGTTCAGGCTGGTGGTGGGGGTGTAATGGTGTGGGGGATGGGGTATCACTGGTTCAGACTGGTGGTGGGGGTGTAATGGTGTGGGGGATGGGATATCACCGGTTCAGACTGGTGGTGGGGGTGTAATGGTGTGGGGGATGGGATATCACCGGTTCAGGCTGGTGGTGGGGGTGTAATGGTGTGGGGGATGGGATATCACCGGTTCAGGCTGGTGGTGGTGGGGTGTAATGGTGTGGGGGAGGGGATATCACCGGTTCAGACTGGTGGTGGGGGTGTAATGGTGTGGGGGATGGGATATCACCGGTTCAGGCTGGTGGTGGGGGTGTAATGGTGTGGGGGATGGGATATCACCGGTTCAGGCTGGTGGTGGGGGTGTAATGGTGTGGAGGATGGGATATCACCGGTTCAGGCTGGTGGTGGGGGTGTAATGGTGTGGGGGAGGGGATATCACTGGTTCAGGCTGGTGGTGGGGGTGTAATGGTGTGGGGGATGGGGTATCACTGGTTCAGGCTGGTGGTGGGGGTGTAATGGTGTGGGGGATGGGATATCACTGGTTCAGGCTGGTGGTGGGGGTGTAATGGTGTGGGGGATGGGATATCACCGGTTCAGGCTGGTGGTGGAGGTGTAATGGTGTGGGGGATGGGGTATCACCGGTTCAGGCTGGTGGTGGGGGGTGTAATGGTGCGGGGGATGGGATATCACCGGTTCAGGCTGGTGGTGGGGGTGTAATGGTGTGGGGGAGGGGATATCACCGGTTCAGACTGGTGGTGGGGTGTAATGGTGTGGGGGAGGGGATATCACCGGTTCAGGCTGGTGGTGGGGGTGTAATGGTGTGGGGGATGGGGTATCACTGGTTCAGGCTGGTGGTGGGGTGTAATGGTGTGGGGGAGGGGATATCACCGGTTCAGGCTGGTGGTGGAGGTGTAATGGTGTGGGGGATGGGATATCACCGGTTCAGGCTGGTGGTGGGGGTGTAATGGTGTGGGGGAGGGGATATCACTGGTTCAGGCTGGTGGTGGGGTGTAATGGTGTGGGGGATGGGGTATCACTGGTTCAGGCTGGTGGTGGGGGGTGTAATGGTGTGGGGGATGGGATATCACCGGTTCAGGCTGGTGGTGGGGGTGTAATGGTGTGGGGGATGGGATATCACCGGTTCAGGCTGGTGGTGGAGGTGTAATGGTGTGGGGGATGGGATATCACCGGTTCAGGCTGGTGGTGGGGGTGTAATGGTGTGGGGGATGGGATATCACCGGTTCAGGCTGGTGGTGGGGTGTAATGGTGTGGGGGATGGGATATCACCGGTTCAGGCTGGTGGTGGGGTGTAATGGTGTGGGGGATGGGATATCACCGGTTCAGGCTGGTGGTGGAGGTGTAATGGTGTGGGGGATGGGATATCACCGGTTCAGGCTGGTGGTGGGGGTGTAATGGTGTGGGGGATGGGATATCACCGGTTCAGGCTGGTGGTGGGGGTGTAATGGTGTGGGGGATGGGGTGTCCCCATCTTCTGATGGCTCCTTCCAGCAGGATAATGCTCCATGTCACAAAGCTCCAATCATCTCACCACTGGTTTCTTGAACATAACAATGAGTTCATTGTACTCCAATGGCCTCCACAGTCACCAGATCTCCATCCAATAGAGCATCTTTGGGATGTGGTGAAACGGGAGATTTGCATCATGGATATGCAGCCGACAAATCTGCAGCGACTGCGTGATGTTATCCATGTGTACCAAAATCTCTGAGGAATGTTTCCAACACCTTGTTGAATCTATGCCACAAAGAATTAAGGCAGTTCTGAAGGCAAAAGGGGGTCCAACCCGGTACTAGCAAGGTGTACCCAATAAAGGGGGCGATGCATTGATATCCAGAATGGATAAGCTTATTATGGATCCACATTCATACCATCTCCATAGGTCCACATCTTCCGGTAAGAGTACCCATTCCCTAGCCCTTCAGTGGAGGACGCACTATCCCGGGTGATTTGTTACCAGCCATTGGTTCACTTGATGTTGTTTTGCCCCAGAACTTGATTCCACTTCAAGCAGTCGGAATCAGAGAGTGGACAATCCAGCAGACCTTCGCTCTTATTCACACTGACATTATTTGGTTACAATTATTTCCATTCTGTGATTGCACTTTAATATTGAGTCACATTTATGTTGATGGTGTGATCAGCTATCCTTATTGTAATGCCCCGTACACACGGTGGGATTTTCCGATGGAAAATGTCCGATCGAAGCGTGTTGTTGGAAATTCCGACCGTGTGTGGGCTCCATCACACATTTTCCATCGGATTTTCCGACACACAAAGTTTGAGAGCAGGAGATAAAATTTTCCGACAACAAAATCCGTTGTCGGAAATTCCGATCGTGTGTACACAAATCCGACACACAAACTGCCACGCATGCTCAGAATAAATAAAGAGATGAAAGCTATTGGCCACCGCCCCGTTTATAGTCCCGACGTACGTGTTTTACGTCACCGCGTTCAGAACGATCGGATTTTCCAACAACTTTGTGTGACCGTGTGTATGCAAGACAAGTTTGAGCCAACATCCGTCGGAAAAAATCCATGGATTTTGTTGTCGGAATGTCCGATCAATGTCCGATCAATGTCCGATCTATGTCCTATCAATGTCCGATCAATGTCCGATCAATGTCCGATCTATGTCCGATCAATGTCCTATCAATGTCCAATCAATGTCCGATCTATGTCCGATCAATGTCCGATCAATGTCCGATCTATGTCCGATCAATGTCCGATCAATGTCCGATCAATGTCCTATCAATGTCCTATCAATGTACTATCAATGTCCGATCAATGTCCTATCAATGTACTATCAATGTCCGATCAATGTCCGATCAATGTCCGATCTATGTCCGATCAATGTCCGATCAATGTCCGATCAATGTCCTATCAATGTCCTATCAATGTACTATCAATGTCCGATCAATGTCCTATCAATGTACTATCAATGTCCGATCAATGTCCGATCAATGTCCGATCAATGTCCTATCAATGTCCTATCAATGTACTATCAATGTCCGATCAATGTCCGATCAATGTACTATCAATGTCCGATCAATGTCCGATCAATGTCCGATCAATGTCCGATCAATGTACTATCAATGTCCTATCAATGTCCGATCAATGTCCTATCAATGTCCGATCAATGTACTATCAATGTCCTATCAATGTCCTATCAATGTCCGATCAATGTCTGATCAATGTCCGATCAATGTCCGATCAATGTACTATCAATGTCCTATCAATGTCCGATCAATGTCCGATCAATGTCTGATCAATGTCCGATCAATGTCCGATCAATGTACTATCAATGTCCTATCAATGTCCGACCTATGTCCGATCAATGTCCGATCAATGTCCGATCAATGTCCGACCTATGTCCGATCAATGTCCGATCAATGTCCGATCAATGTCCGATCAATGTCTGACCGTGTGTACGGTGCATCAGTGTATTTTATGTGTGGCCCAAGACCATTCCTCTTCTTCCAATGAGACCAAAGGAACGTTAAAAGGTTGGGCACTCCTGCTTTGACCACTTGCTTACCGGGAACTTAAACCCCCTTCCTGCCCAGGACAACTTTCAGCTTTCAGCGCTGTGACTCTTTGAATGACAATTACTCAGTCATGTAACACTGTACCCACATGACATTTTTGTAATTTTCTTCACACAAAGAGAGTTTATTTTGCTGGTATTTAATCACTGCTGGGTTTTTAATTTTTTGCTAAAAAATAAATAAAAAATGCATTGAAACCCAGTTTCATAATTTGTTATAAAATTTTGCAAACAGGTCATTTTTCTCCTTAATTGATGTGCACTGATGAGGCTGCACTGATGGGCACTGACAGAAAGCACTGATAGACACTGATAGGTGGCAGTGATGAGTGGCACTGGTGGGCACTGGTAGATGGCACTGATGGACACTGATAGGTGGCACTGATTGGCAGCACTAATGGGTACTGATAGGTGGCACTGGTGGGCATTGATAGATGACACTGATGGGCACTGACAGAAAGCACTGATAGACACTGATAGGTGGCAGTGATGAGGTGGCACTGGTGGGCACTGGTAGATGGCACTGATGGACACTGATAGGTGGCACTGATTGGCAGCACTAATGGGTACTGATAGGTGGCACTGAGAAGTGGCACTGATGGGCGGCACTGATGGGTGGCACTGAGAGGTGGCACTGATGGGCGGCACTGATGGGTGGCACTGATAGGTGGCACTGAGAGGTGGCACTGATGGGCAGCACTGATGGGTGGCACTGATAGGCGGCACTGATGGGTGACACCGATAGGCAACACTGATAGGTGGCACTGATTGGCAGCACTAATGGGTACTGATAGGTGGCACTGAGAAGTGGCACTGATGGGCGGCACTGATGGGTGGCACTGAGAGGTGGCACTGATGGGCGGCACTGATGGGTGACACTGATAGGTGGCACTGATTGGCAGCACTAATGGGTACTGATAGGTGGCACTGATTGGCAGCACTAATGGGTACTGATAGGTGGCACTGATGGGCACTGGCAGGTGGCACTGGTGGGCACTGCTTAGCAGTAGTGGGTGTCTGTGTGTGGGACCGATGTGTTTTTTTTTTCTCCTCACGCTGTCAGCTCAAGGAAAAAAAGAAGCCGATTACGATCTTCTGTTTACATCACATGATCAGCTGTCATTGGCTGAGAGCTGATCACGTGGTAAGGGACTGAGATCATTGACTGGCTGATGGCAGAGCACACTGTGAGGGAGGACATACGTGGACGCCCTCCTGGTAATCTTGGCCCGCGCTGTAGTCCTCTTAGGGCATGAGGAGGTTAATCACAGAAAGGGCTTAGAAAGGCCATTGGGGTTGTTTTACTAAAACAGGAGAGTGAAAAATCTGGCACAGCTGTGCATGGTAACCAATCAACCTCTAACTTCAGCTTGATCAATTAAAGCAGAGGTCCACCCTAAAATTAAAAATTACATTCTACAAAAAAATAAAAAAATATGAAAAAACATTTGAAAAAAAAAAAAAAAAAAAGTTTACTTACCAGAAATGCTTGTTGCTAGGCAGTCTTCCTAATCTGCCTCTTCCTGCGCTGCTCCTTCACTTCCTCCTCTTGGGTGATCCGTTCCGTTGTCTTCTGGGACCTGTGTGTGTGTCCCAGAGAATCACGGGGCCGTTCACAAAGCGCCGCGTGACTCGCGCATGCCCAGTAGGAAGCCGCAAGGTTCCACTGCCTGTTTCCCTTAGTTTGGATGGCAGCGCCGGCCCCCGATCTGATGGACGGATCGGCCTCGGGGGGGGGGCGACATCGTGGGGCTCGCTGGACAGGTAAGTGCCCTTATTAAAAGTTAGCAGCTACAGTGTTTGTAGTTGCTGACTTTTTTTTTTTTTTTTAAATGGCCGGACCTCTGCTTTAAGCTTTGAAAAAAAAAAACTGGAAGCTGATTGGTTTCAATGCAGAGCTTCACCAGATGTTGTAAATCCCCCTCCCCCCCATTGTTTTCTTACAATTATACATCATTTGTACTTTTCAAATGGAAAACTACGATGGATTCGATCAATGTCTGTGTTGGGAGTTAAACTGCTTGTGGATTTTCCTGAGTTATCAACCACTTGCCGACCGCCTGACGCCTATAGACGTGAGCAGAATGGCACGGGCAGGCAAAATCACGTACCTGGTACGCGATTGCCTTCCCGCGGGCGGGGGGTCCGATCGGACACCCCCCCCGGTGCCAGCGGCGGTCGGCATTTGTCTGGGAGCGTTGAGAGACGAGGGGGAGGCCATCCGATCGTGGCCCCCCCTTGTGATTGCTCCCAGCCAATGAGAAACATCCCCTGCCTCTGTATAGTACACACAGGCAGAGGATGTGATGTCATCTCTCCTCGGCTCGGCAGTTTCCGTTCCGTCACCGAGGAGAGAAGACATCCGAGTAAGTGTAAAACACACACACAGTAGAACATGCCAGGCACACACCCCCGATCCCCCCCCGATCCCCCCCCGATCACCCCCCCCCCCTGTCACACTGACACCAAGCAGTTGTTTTTTTTTTTTTTTTTTCTGATTATTGCATGGTGTCAGTTTGTGACAGTTACAGTGTCAGGGCAGTGAGTGTTAGCCCCCTTTAGGTCTAGGGTACCCCCCTAACCCCCCCTAATAAAGTTTTAACCCCTTGATCACCCCCCCTCACCAGTGTCGCTAAGCGATCATTTTTCTGATCGCTGTATTAGTGTCGCTGGTGACGCTAGTTAGGGAGGTAAATATTTAGGTTCGCCGTCAGCGTTTTATAGCGTCAGGGACCCCCATATACTACCTAATAAATGTTTTAACCCCTTGATTGCCCCCTAGTTAACCCTTTCACCACTGATCACTGTATAAACGTTACGGGTGACGCTGGTTAGTTCGTTTATTTTTTATAGTGTCAGGGCACCCGCCGTTTATTACCGAATAAAGGTTTAGCCCCCTGATCGCCCGGCGGTGATATGCGTCGCCCCAGGCAGCGTCAGATTAGCGCCAGTACCGCTAACACCCACGCACGCAGCATACGCCTCCCTTAGTGGTATAGTATCTGAACGGATCAATATCTGATCCGATCAGATCTATACTGGCGTCCCCAGCAGTTTAGGGTTCCCAAAAACGCAGTGTTAGCGGGATCAGCCCAGATACCTGCTAGCACCTGCGTTTTTCCCCTCCGCCCGGCCCAGCCCACCCAAGTGCAGTATCGATCGATCACTGACACTTACAAAACACTAAACAAATAACTGCAGCGTTCGTAGAGTCAGGCCTGATCCCTGCGATCGCTAACAGTTTTTTTGGTAGCGTTTTGGTGAACTGGCAAGCACCAGCGGCCTAGTACACCCCGGTCGTAGTCAAACCAGCACTGCAGTAACACTTGGTGACGTGGCGAGTCCCATAAGTGCAGTTCAAGCTGGTGAGGTGGCAAGCACAAGTAGTGTCCCGCTGCCACCAAGAAGACAAACACAGGCCCGTCGTGTCCATAGTGCCCTTCCTGCTGCATTCGCCAATCCTAATTGGGAACCCACCGCTTCTGCAGCGCCCGTACTTCCCCCATTCACATCCCCAACCAAATGCAGTCGGCTGCATGAGAGGCATTTTCTTTATGTCCTCCCGAGTACCCCTACCCAACGAACCCCCCCAAAAAAGATGTTGTGTCTGCAGCAAGCGCGGATATAGGCGTGACACCCGCTATTATTGTCCCTCCTGTCCTGACAATCCTGGTCTTTGCATTGGTGAATGTTTTGAACACTACCATTCACTAGTTGAGTATTAGCGTAGGGTACAGCATTGCACAGACTAGGCACACTTTCACAGGGTCTCCCAAGATGCCATCGCATTTTGAGAGACCCGAACCTGGAACCGGTTACAGTTATAAAAGTTAGTTACAAAAAAAGTGTAAAAAAAAAAAAAAAAACACAAACAAAAATTAAAAAAAATAGTTGTCGTTTTATTGTTCTTTCTCTCTCTATTCTCTCTCTATTGTTCTGCTCTTTTTTACTGTATTCTATTCTGCAATGTTTTATTGTTATTATGTTTTATCATGTTTACTTTTCAGGTATGCAATTTTTTATACCTTACCGTTTACTGTGCTTTATTGTTAACCATTTTTTTGTCTTCAGGTACGCCATTCACGACTTTGAGTGGTTATACCAGAATGATGCCTGCAGGTTTAGGTATCATCTTGGTATCATTCTTTTCAGCCAGCGGTCGGCTTTCATGTAAAAGCAATCCTAGCGGCTAATTAGCCTCTAGACTGCTTTTACAAGCCGTGGGAGGGAATGCCCCCCCCACCGTCTTCCGTGTTTTTCTCTGGCTCTCCTGTCCCAACAGGGATCCTGAGAATGCAGCCGGTGATTCAGCCAGCTGACCATAGAGCTGATCAGAGACCAGAGTGGCTCCAAACATCTCTATGGCCTAAGAAACCGGAAGCTACGAGCATTTTATGACTTAGATTTCGCCGGATGTAAACAGCGCCATTGGGAAATTGGGGAAGCATTTTATCACACCGATCTTGGTGTGGTCAGAGGGCAGAGGAGAGATCTAGGGTCTAATAGACCCCAATTTTTGCAAAAAAGAGTACCTGTCACTACCTATTGCTATGATAGGGGATATTTACATTCCCCGAGATAACAATAAAAATGATTTAAAAAAAAAAAAAAAATGAAAGGAACAGTTTAAAAATAAGATAAAAAAATAATACTAATAAAGAAAAAAAAAAAAAAAGCACCCCTGTCGCCCCTGCTCTCGCGCTAAGGCGAACGCAAGCGTCGGTCTGGCGTCAAATGTAAACAGCAATTGCACCATGCATGTGAGGTATCACCGCGAAGGTCAGATCGAGGGCAGTAATTTTAGCAGTAGACCTCCTCTGTAAATCTAAAGTGGTAACCTGTAAAGGCTTTTAAAGGCTTTTAAAAATGTATTTAGTTTGTCGCCACTGCACGTTTGTGCGCAATTTTAAAGCATGTCATGTTTGGTATCCATGTACTCGGCCTAAGATCATCTTTTTTATTTCATCGAACATTTGGGCAATATAGTGTGTTTTAGTGCATTAAAATTTAAAAAAGTGTGTTTTTTTCCCCAAAAAATGCGTTTGAAAAATCGCTGCGCAAATACTGTGTGAAAAAAAAAAATGAAACACCCACCATTTTAATCTGTAGGGCATTTGCTTTAAAAAAATATATAATGTTTGGGGGTTCAAAGTAATTTTCTTGCAAAAAAAAATTATTTTTTTATGTAATCAAAAAGTGTCAGAAAGGGCTTTGTCTTCAAGTGGTTAGAAGAGTGGGTGATGTGTGACATAAGCTTCTAAATGTTGTGCATAAAATGCCAGGACAGTTCAAAACCCCCCCAAATGACCCCATTTTGGAAAGTAGACACCCCAAGCTATTTGCTGAGAGGCATGTCGAGTCCATGGAATATTTTATATTGTGACACAAGTTGCGGGAAAGAGACAATTTTTTATTTTTTTTATTTTTTTTTGCACAAAGTTGTCACTAAATGATATATTGCTCAAACATGCCATGGGAATATGTGAAATTACACCCCAAAATACATTCTGTTGCTTCTCCTGAGTACGGGGATACCACATGTGTGGGACTTTTTGGGAGCCTAGCCGCGTACGGGGCCCCGAAAACCAATCACCGCCTTCAGGCTTTCTAAGGGTGGAAATTTTTGATTTCACTCTTCACTGCCTATCACAGTTTCGGAGGCCATGGAATGCCCAGGTGGCACAAAACCCCCCCCAAATGACCCCATTTTGGAAAGTAGACACCCCAAGCTATTTGATGAGAGGTATAGTGAGTATTTTGCAGACCTCACTTTTTGTCACAAAGTTTTGAAAATTGAAAAAAGAAAAAAAAAATTTTTTTTTCTCGTCTTTCTTCATTTTCAAAAACAAATGAGAGCTGCAAAATACTCACCATGCCTCTCAGCAAATAGCTTGGGGTGTCTACTTTCCAAAATGGGGTCATTTGGGGGGGTTTTGTGCCATCTTGGCATTCCATGGCCTCCGAAACTGTGATAGGCAGTGAAGAGTGAAATCAAAAATGTACGTCCTTAGAAATCCTGAAGGCGGTGATTGGTTTTCGGGGCCCCGTACGCGGCTAGGCTCCCAAAAAGTCCCACACATGTGGTATCCCCGTACTCAGGAGAAGCAGCTAAATGTATTTTGGGGTGCAATTCCACATATTCCCATGGTCTGTGTGAGCAATATATCATTTAGTGACAACTTTTTGTAATTTTTTTTTTTTTTTTTGTCATTATTCAATCACTTGGGACAAAAAAAATGAATATTCAATGGGCTCAACATGCCTCTCAGCAATTTCCTTGGGGTGTCTACTTTCCAAAATGGGGTCATTTGGGGGGGTTTTGTACTGCCCTGCCATTTTAGCACCTCAAGAAATGACATAGGCAGTCATAAACTAAAAGCTGTGTAAATTCCAGAAAATGTACCCTAGTTTGTAGACGCTATAACTTTTGCGCAAACCAATAAATATACACTTATTGACATTTTTTTTTACTAAAGACATGTGGCCGAATACATTTTGGCCTAAATGTATGACTAAAATTGAGTTTATTGGATTTTTTTTAGAACAAAAAGTAGAAAATATCATTTTTTTTCAAAATTTTCAGTCTTTTTCCGTTTATAGCGCAAAAAATAAAGACCGCAGAGGTGATCAAATACCATCAAAAGAAAGCTCTATTTGTGGGAAGAAAAGGACACAAATTTCGTTTGGGTACAGCATTGCATGACCGCGCAATTAGCAGTTAAAGCGACGCAGTGCCGAATTGTAAAAAGTGCTCTGGTCAGGAAGGGGGTAAATCCTTCCGGGGCTGAAGTGGTTATACTAGTAATGGCGGCGACCAACGACATTGCGGCGGACAATCTGACACTATATATATATATATGCACTGTCACTGTACTAATGACACTGGCTGAGACTGAGTTAAACAGCTATGGGATGTGGGAGGTGACTATGGGAAGTGATGAATTTTATTCCCTGCAGGGACACAAAATCCATTACTCCCCCCCCCCCCCCCCCGTCAGAACAGAAATCCTCCTTGTTTACAGAGATCCGTTCTGTGTCTCTGCACCACGATCGGCGGGTGCCGGTGATCATCTACTGCCTGGAACCCATAGATTTGCTTCTGCTGTGAGTCAGGCAGGCGCTGGCACGCATGTGCGCCCCCTAAGTGGAAGTGCAGAATCACACATATATATATATACGTGATTCTGCGCCCTGTAGCAGTATACAGTGCCTTGAAAAAGTATTCATACCCCTTGAGATTCCCCACATTTTGTTACAACCAAAAACATAAATGTATTTTATTGGGATTTTATGTGATAGACCAACACAAAGTGTCACATAATTGTGAAGTGGAAGGAAAATGATAAATGATACAAATAAATCTGTGAAAAGTGTGGGGGGGGGGGCATTTGTATTCAGCCCCCTTTACTCTGATACCTCTAACTAAAATTTAGAGGAACCAATTGCCTTCAGAAGTCACAAGACAAGATGCAAGACATCAAGTTTGACACAAGTTTGAGCCAACATCCGTCGTAAAAAATCCTAGGATTTTGTTGTCGGAATGTCCGAACAAAGTCCGACCGTGTGTACGCCCTATTAGATTTACTTTGAGTTGACCTTTTGTTTCATTAGACCTTTAACGAATTACCGAATCATGTCAAATTCATTCGTTATATCCGCTATCATTTCTTTCGTATTCGTTGAAATTCATCTTTTTTTTTAATTTGGACATTCGGATGCATCCAAATGTCCGAAAGATGCAAAATTCGGCCAAATTTCGATTAGTTACGAAACAAATTGCACAAGTCTAATTTCCATTGTTCTATTTCCATTGTCCATTGCTGTCTAGAGCGACAGCAAACGCAGGAGAACATGCACCCCAACCCTCCGTGCTCCCACACAGAACTGAACGCACACATAAGGTGCACAAATATATGTAAACGGTGTTTATACCACACATGTGAGGTATTGTCACAAATGTTAGAGTGAGAGCGATAATTCTAGCCCTGGATCTCCTCTGTAACTCTGTAAACTTGTAATCTGTAAAAAAAAATATTCAAGTGTCGCCTATGGAGATTTTTAAGTACTGTAGTTTGTCGCCATTCCACGAGCGTGCGCAGTTTTAAAGCGTGACATGTTAGGTATCTATTTATTCAATGTAACATCATCTATCACATTATACCAAAAAAAAATGGGGTAACTATTGTGTGTTTTTATTTTTTTATTCATGAAGACTCCCTGCACACTGGGCTTAAAAAATCGTCTGTTCTCTCAGGAGTAAAAAACGCTGATATAGAGCATTTTTTGTAGAAAGTTTAGACGTGTTTAGGAGAGTTTTACGTTTTTTCTGCCTCCAAGTTCCAGTCAGAAATACGAATCAGACGGGTTATTTCTTCTGTCTCTAAACGTTAAACCCAAAATCTGCCTCCTAACGTCCTAATGTACATGGACACCTAGGAGAACATTGAGCTGCTTCTACAGGCAGAACACAAAACTCCTGGAGAAGAAACGTTTTTTATGTCAGTGTACATGGAGCCCAAAGTCTATGTTTTCCCCAAAATAAATTGCGTTTGAAAGACCGTGTGACATAAAATATTCCAACGATCGCCATTTATTCTCTAGAAGGGTCTCTGCTATAAAAAATATATAATATTTGGGGGTTATCAGTCATTTTTCTAGTAAAAAATACTCATTTAAACTTGTGAACAAAAAGTTCCAGAAAAGTCCTGGTCAGCAAGTGGTGAAAACAAAGACGTCCTGCACTGATCTGCATTGATGTAAACGGGGACCGTAAAAGACAAAGGGGGTTATTTACGAAAGGAAAATACACTTTGCACCATAAGTGCAAACTACAAGTGCAAAGTGCGCTTTAAATTGCACTGAAAGTGTACTTGGAAGTGCAATCATTGTAAATCTGAGGGGAAGATCTGAAATGAGGGGAAGCTCTCCTGATTTTATCATCCAATCATGTACAAGCTAAAATGCTGTTTTCTATTTTCCTTGCATGTCCCCCTCGGATCTACAGCGACTTTACTTCCAAGTGCACTTTCAGTGCAATTTCAAGCGCACTTTGCACTTGTAGTTTGCACTTGTAGTGCAAAGTGGATTTGCCTTTAGTAAATAACACCCCAATGTGATTTCCGTTGTCGTGTACAGGAGAGCGACAGCAAACGCAGGAGAACATGCACCCCAACCCTCCGTGCTCCCACACAGAACTGAACGCACACATAAGGTGCACAAATATATGTAAACGGTGTTTATACCACACATGTGAGGTATTGTCACAAATGTTAGAGTGAGAGCGATAATTCTAGCCCTGGATCTCCTCTGTAACTCTGTAAACTTGTAATCTGTAAAACAAAAAAATTCAAGCGTCGCCTATGGAGATTTTTAAGTACTGTAGTTTGTCGCCATTCCACGTGCGTGCGCAATTTTAAAGCGCGACATGTTAGGTATCTATTTCCTTGGTGTAACATCATCTATCACATTATACAAAGAAATTGGGGTAACAATTGTACAATTGTATTGTGTTTTTTTTTTTTTTGTAATAAGATAAAGTGTATTTTTCCCTCAAAAAAATTGCGTTTGAAAGACGGCTGCGCAAATACCGTGTCACATAAAATATTACATCAATCGCCGCCTCATTCTCTAGGGTCTCTTCTAAAAATATATATATAATATTTGGGGGTTCTCAGTCACTTTCTAGTAAAAAATACTCATTTCAACTTGTAAACAAAAAGTTCCAGAAAAGTCCTGGTCAGCAAGTGGTGAAAACAAACGCCCTGCACTGATCTGCATTGATGTAAACGGGCGCCATAGAAAACAATGTGATTTCCATTGTGGTGTACACTAGAGAGACAGCAAACGTAGGAGAACATGCACCAGTGTGGATGAGGGTAACATACAGGAAATATGAAAAAAATACATTGAAAGCGCCCCAAACCTCCGCGCTCGCACGTAGAACTGAACGCATCCATAAGTATATGTAAACGGTGTTCAAACCACACATGTGAGGTATCACCACGATCGTTAGAGTGAGAGCAATAATTCTAGCCCTGGATCTCCTCTGTAACTCTAAACTGGTAACCTTGTAAAACGTTTTAAAGAGTCCCCTATGGAGATTTTTAAGTAGTGTCGTTTGTCGCCATTCCACGAGCGTGCGCAGTTTTAAAGCGTGACATGTTAGGTATCTATTTATTCAATGTAACATCATTTTTCACATTATACAAAAAAAATGGGGTAACTATAGTATGTTTTTATTTTTTTTATTCATGAAGACTCCCTGCACACTGGGCTTAAATAATCATCTGTTCTCTCAGGAGTAAAAAACGCTGATATAGAGCATTTTTTGTAGAAAGTTTAGACGTGTTTAGGAGAGTTTTACGTTTTTTCTGCCTCCAAGTTCCAGTCAGAAATACGAATCAGACGGGTTATTTCTTCTGTCTCTAAACGTTAAACCCAAAATCTGCCTCCTAACGTCCTAATGTACATGGACACCTAGGAGAACATTGAGCTGCTTCTACAGGCAGAACACAAAACTCCTGGAGAAGAAACGTTTTTTATGTCAGTGTACATGGAGCCCAAAGTCTATGTTTTCCCCCAAAATAAATTGTGTTTGAAAGACCGTGTGACATAAAATATTCCAACGATCGCCATTTTATTCTCTAGAAGGGTCTCTGCTATAAAAAAATATATAATATTTGGGGGTTATCAGTCATTTTTCTAGAAAAAAATAATTTAAACTTGTGAGCAAAAAGTTCCAGAAAAGTCCTGGTCAGCAAGTGGTGAAAACAAACGTCCTGCACTGATCTGCATTGATGTAAACGGGGACCGTAAAAGACAAAGGGGGTTATTTACAAAAGGAAAATCCACTTTGCACCATAAGTGCAAACTACAAGTGCAAAGTGCGCTTTAAATTGCACTGAAAGTGTACTTGGAAGTGCAATCATTGTAAATCTGAGGGGAAGATCTGAAATGAGGGGAAGCTCTCCTGATTTTATCATCCAATCATGTACAAGCTAAAATGTTGTTTTCTATTTTCCTTGCATGTCCCCCTCGGATCTACAGCGACTTTACTTCCAAGTGCACTTTCAGTGCAATTTCAAGCGCACTTTGCACTTGTAGTTTGCACTTGTAGTGCAAAGTGGATTTGCCTTTAGTAAATAACCCCCCAATGTGATTTCCGTTGTTGTGTACACGAGAGCGACAGCAAACGCAGGAGAACATGCACCCCAACCCTCCGTGCTCCCACACAGAACTGAACGCACACATAAGGTGCACAAATATATGTAAACGGTGTTTATACCACACATGTGAGGTATTGTCACAAATGTTAGAGTGAGAGCGATAATTCTAGCCCTGGATCTCCTCTGTAACTCTGTAAACTTGTAATCTGTAAAACAAAAAAATTCAAGTGTCGCCTATGGAGATTTTTAAGTAGTGTAGTTTGTCGCCATTTCACGTGCGTGCGCAATTTTAAAGTGCGACATGTTAGGTATCTATTTACTTGGTGTAACATCATCTATCACATTATACAAAGAAATTGGGGTAACAATTGTACAATTGTATTGTGTTTTTTTTTTTTTTGTAATAAGTTAAAGTGTATTTTTCCCTCAAAAAAATTGCGTTTGAAAGACGGCTGCGCAAATACCGTGTCACATAAAATATTGCAACAATCGCCGCCTCATTCTCTAGGGTCTCTGCTAAAAATATATATATAATATTTGGGGGGTTCTCAGTCACTTTCTAGTAAAAAATACTCATTTAAACTCGTAAACAAAAAGTTCCAGAAAAGGCCTGGTCTGACTTCCTGTTTTAGCTATGGTATACAGGAAGTGAAGGGAACTGACGGGGGTTATACCCCCCCTTACTCTATATAAAATAATAATAATAATAAAGTTTTTCCTAGAGTTCTACTTTAATTTCTTCTGCTTATGAACCAATTAAAAACTTCTAGGTAGAAAAGAAAGACGGCATGGCTTACATAGAACAGCAGCTACAATGGCATTTTGTAGAAGATCAGAGATACAGATACATAAACACATATACAGCACATAGTTGTGAGATAATAAAACATGACGCCGGACATAATTCTCACACTGACCCCCAATTCCGGCTGTTCGGAGGTTTAGATCTCTCGGGGGGGGGGGGGGGGGGGGGTTGTCATCACTTGTCTATAGTAAAAATACGCCATTTATAATTTTGTTTGTATTCGTTGAAATTCGATATTTATGTATGTATATATATATTCGTGATAATGATTCGTAGTTTGGAAAGTCGTTTGTTAATTGAATCTTTTAACACACACAATGACAATATCTCTTCTCCTTGGCTCTAATACAATACAACACACACAATGACAATATCTCTTCTCCTCTGCTCAAATACAATACAACATCCTTCTCACTCTGTTCTCAGGAATGCACTTTTCCAGTAATCCAACCCCCAGCACAGAATTAATCAGCTGATTGGACTGTAATGCCCCGTACACACGGTCGGATTTTCCGATGGAAAATGTCCGATCGGACCTTGTTGTCGGAAATTCCGACCGTGTGTGGGCTCCATCGGACATTTTCCATCGGATTTTCCGACACACAAAGTTGGAGAGCAGGAGATAAAATTTTCCAACAACAAAATCCGTTGTCGGAAATTCCGATCGTGTGTACACAAATCCGACGGACAAAGTGTCACGCATGCTCAGAATAAATAAAGAGATGAAAGCTATTGGCCACTACCCCGTTTATAGTCCCGACGTACGTGTTTTACGTCACCGCATTCAGAACGATCGGATTTTCCGACAACTTTGTGCGACCGTGTGTAGACAAAATAAGTTTGAGCCAACGTCCGTCGTAAAAAATCCTAGGATTTTGTTGTCGGAATGTCCGAACAAAGTCCGACCGTGTGTACGCCCTATTAGATTTACTTTGAGTTGACCTTTTGTTTCATTAGACCTTTAACGAATTACCGAATCATGTCAGATTCATTCGTTATATCCGCTATCATTTCTTTCGTATTCGTTGAAATTCGTCTTTTTTTTTAATTTGGACATTCGGATGCATCCAAATGTCCGAAAGATGCAAAATTCGGCCAAATTTCGATTAGTTACGAAACAAATTGCACAAGTCTAATTTCCATTGTTCTATTTCCATTGTCCATTGCTGTCTAGAGCGACAGCAAACGCAGGAGAACATGCACCCCAACCCTCCGTGCTCCCACACAGAACTGAACGCACACATAAGGTGCACAAATATATGTAAACGGTGTTTATACCACACATGTGAGGTATTGTCACAAATGTTAGAGTGAGAGCGATAATTCTAGCCCTGGATCTCCTCTGTAACTCTGTAAACTTGTAATCTGTAAAACAAAAATCATCAAGCGTCCCCTATGGAGATTTTTAAGTACTGTAGTTTGTCGCCATTCCACGAGCGTGCGCAGTTTTAAAGCGTGACATGTTAGGTATCTATTTATTCAATGTAACATCATCTATCACATTATACAAAAAAAATGGGGTAACTATTGTGTGTTTTTATTTTTTTTATTCATGAAGACTCCCTGCACACTGGGCTTAAAAAATCATCTGTTCTCTCAGGAGTAAAAAACGCTGATATAGAGCATTGTTTGTAGAAAGTTTAGACGTGTTTAGGAGAGTTTTACGTTTTTTCTGCCTCCAAGTTCCAGTCAGAAATACGAATCAGACGGGTTATTTCTTCTGTCTCTAAACGTTAAACCCAAAATCTGCCTCCTAACGTCCTAATGTACATGGACACCTAGGAGAACATTGAGCTGCTTCTACAGGCAGAACACAAAACTCCTGGAGAAGAAACGTTTTTTATGTCAGTGTGCATGGACACCTAGGGGGTTATTTACGAAAGGCAAATCCACTTTGCACTGCAAGTGCAAACTATAAATGCAAAGTGCACTTGAAATTGCACTGAAAGAGCACTTAGAAGTGCAGTGGCTGTAAATCTGAGGGGTAGATCTGAAATAAAGGGAAGCTCTGCTGATTTTATTATCCAAGCATGTACAAGCTAAATTTCCATTGTTCTATTTCCATTGTCCATTGCTGTCTAGAGCGACAGCAAACGCAGGAGAACATGCACCCCAACCCTCCGTGCTCCCACACAGAACTGAACGCACACATAAGGTGCACAAATATATGTAAACGGTGTTCAAACCACACATGTGAGGTATTGTCACAAATGTTAGAGTGAGAGTGATAATTCTAGCACTGGATCTCCTCTGTAACTCTGTAAACTTGTAATCTGTAAAAAAAATATTCAAGTGTCGCCTATGGAGATTTTTAAGTACTGTAGTTTGTCGCCATTCCACGTGCGTGCGCAAGTTTAAAGCGTGACATGTTAGGTATCTATTTCCTTGGTGTAACATCATCTATCACATTAGACAAAGAAATTGGGGTAACAATTGTACAATTGTATTGTGTTTTTTTTTTTTGTAATAAGTTAAAGTGTATTTTTTCTAAACAAAAAATTGAGTTTGAAAGACGGCTGCGCAAATACCGTGTCACATAAAATATTACATCAATCGCCGCCTCATTCTCTAGGGTCTCTTCTAAAAATATATATATAATATTTGGGGGTTCTCAGTCACTTTCTAGTAAAAAATATTCATTTCAACTTGTAAACAAAAAGTTCCAGAAAAGGCCTGGTCTGACTTCCTGTTTTAGCTATGGTATACAGGAAGTGAAGGGAACTGACGGGGGTTATACCCCCCCTTACTCTATATAAAATAATAATAATAATAAAGTTTTTCCTAGAGTTCTACTTTAATTTCTTCTGCTTATGAACCAATTAAAAACTTCTAGGTAGAAAAGAAAGGCGGCATGTCTTACATAGAACAGCAGCTACAATGGCATTTTGTAGAAGATCAGAGATAAAGATACATAAACACATATACAGCACATAGTTGTGAGATAATAAAACATGACGCCGGACATATTTCTCACACTGACCCCCAATTCCGGCTGTTCAGAGGTTTAGATCTCTCGGGGGGGGGGGGAGGGGGGGTTGTCATCACTTGTCTATAGTAAAAATACGCCATTTATTTGGACAGGAGCTGTTAGGGCAAGACCGCTGCGCAAATACCGTGTCACATAAAATATTGCAACGATCGCCATCTTATTCTCTAGGGTCTCTGCTAAATATATATATATAATATTTGGGGGTTCTCAGTCACTTTCTAGTAAAATATACTCATTTAAACTTGTAAACAAAAAGTTCCAGAAAAGTCCTGGTCAGCATGTGGTGAAAACAAACGCCCTGCACTGATCTGCATTGATGTAAACGGGCGCCATAGAAAACAATGTGATTTCCATTGTGGTGTACACTAGAGAGACAGCAAACGCAGGAGAACATGCACCAGTGTGGATGAGGGTAACATACAGGAAATAAGAAAAAAAAACCTTGAAAGCGCCCCAAACCTCCGCGCTCGCACGTAGAACTGAACGCATCCATAAGTATATGTAAACGGTGTTCAAACCACACATGTGAGGTATCACCACGATCGTTAGAGTGAGAGCGATAATTCTAGCCCTGGATCTCCTCTGTAACTCTAAACTGGTAACCTTGTAAAGCGTTTTAAAGAGTCCCCTATGGAGATTTTTAAGTAGTGTAGTTTGTCGCCATTCCACGAGCGTGCGCAGTTTTAAAGCGTGACATGTTAGGTATCTATTTATTCAATGTAACATCATCTATCACATTATACAAAAAAAATGGGGTAACTATTGTGTGTTTTTATTTTTTTTATTCATGAAGACTCCCTGCACACTGGGCTTAAATAATCATCTGTTCTCTCAGGAGTAAAAAACGCTGATATAGAGCATTGTTTGTAGAAAGTTTAGACGTGTTTAGGAGAATTTTACGTTTTTTCTGCCTCCAAGTTCCAGTCAGAAATACGAATCAGACGGGTTATTTCTTCTGTCTCTAAACGTTAAACCCAAAATCTGCCTCCTAACGTCCTAATGTACATGGACACCTAGGAGAACATTGAGCTGCTTCTACAGGCAGAACACAAAACTCCTGGAGAAGAAACGTTTTTTATGTCAGTGTACATGGAGCCCAAAGTCTATGTTTTCCCCAAAATAAATTGCGTTTGAAAGACTGTGTGACATAAAATATTCCAACGATCGCCATTTATTCTCTAGAAGGGTCTCTGCTATAAAAAATATATAATATTTGGGGGTTATCAGTCATTTTTCTAGTAAAAAATACTCATTTAAACTTGTGAACAAAAAGTTCCAGAAAAGTCCTGGTCAGCAAGTGGTGAAAACAAAGACGTCCTGCACTGATCTGCATTGATGTAAACGGGGTCCGTAAAAGACAAAGGGGGTTATTTACGAAAGGAAAATACACTTTGCACCATAAGTGCAAACTACAAGTGCAAAGTGCGCTTTAAATTGCACTGAAAGTGTACTTGGAAGTGCAATCATTGTAAATCTGAGGGGAAGATCTGAAATGAGGGGAAGCTCTCCTGATTTTATCATCCAATCATGTACAAGCTAAAATGTTGTTTTCTATTTTCCTTGCATGTCCCCCTCAGATCTACAGCGACTTTACTTCCAAGTGCACTTTGCACTTGTAGTTTGCACTTGTAGTGCAAAGTGGATTTGCCTTTAGTAAATAACCCCCCAATGTGATTTCCGTTGTCGTGTACACGAGAGCGACAGCAAACGCAGGAGAACATGCACCCCAACCCTCCGTGCTCCCACACAGAACTGAACGCACACATAAGGTGCACAAATATATGTAAACGGTGTTTATACCACACATGTGAGGTATTGTCACAAATGTTAGAGTGAGAGCGATAATTCTAGCCCTGGATCTCCTCTGTAACTCTGTAAACTTGTAATCTGTAAAACAAAAAAATTCAAGTGTCGCCTATGGAGATTTTTAAGTACTGTAGTTTGTCGCCATTCCACGAGCGTGCGCAATGCGTGACATGTTAGGTATCTATTTCCTTGGTGTAACATCATCTATCACATTATACAAAGAAATTGGGGTAACAATTGTATTGTGTATTTTTTTGTAATAAGTTAAAGTGTATTTTTTCTAAACAAAAAAATGCGCTTGAAAGACGGCTGTGCAAATACCGTGTCACATAAAATATTGCAACAATCGCCGCCTCATTCTCTAGGGTCTCTTCTAAATATATATATATAATATTTGGGGGTTCTCAGTCACTTTCTAGTAAAAAATACTCATTTCAACTTGTAAATAAAAAGTTCCAGAAAAGTCCTGGTCAGCAAGTGGTTAAAAAAAAAACCGCCCTGCACTGATCTGCATTGATGTAAACGGGGTCCGTAAAAGACAAAGGGGATTATTTACGAAAGGAAAATCCACTTTGCACTACAAGTGCAAACTACAAGTGCAAAGTGTGCTTTAAATTGTACTGAAAGTGTACTTGGAAATGCAGTCGCTGAAAATCTGAGGGGAAGCTCTGCAGATTTTATCATCCAATCATGTACAAGCTAAAATTCAGTTTTTTATTTTCGTTGCATGTCCCCCTCGGATCTACAGAGACTGCATTTCCAAGTACACTTTCAGTGCAATTTCAAGGGCACTTTGCACTTGTAGTTTGCACTTGTAGTTTGCACTTGTAGTGCAAAGTGGATTTGCCTTTAGTAAATAACCCCCCAATGTGATTTCCGTTGTCGTGTACACGAGAGCGACAGCAAACGCAGGAGAACATGCACTGGTGTAGACGAGGGTAACATAGAAATGTGAAGGCAGAAAAAGAGCGAGGAGTCCATCGAGTTCGCACATTTTTAATTTTTTTTAATGTTTTTTTGGTTTTGTTTTTTCATTTAGTAAAAGACCAAAAGGGATAAAATAAGAGAATTGTATTGCTCTTCAGGGGCTGTAGGGTTCTGTTCAGACTTGTGCTAGGGCCTCTGCGCTTTGTGCGTCGCTCGTAGGACATTTCAGAAATTCCCCAACGCTTTTCTTGCTGCACTCAATGGAATGTTGCTGCGGATCCAATGCGTTGCATGTGAAATTCATCTGCTGATACATGAAGAATGTATGGCGCCCTCACATGTCTGCTGAAGTGCGATTCTCTGCGTCTTTCCCACTCGCAGAGTCTAAGGCCGGCCATACACGGAGCGGAAGAGATCCGCTGGATTCCCCCATCAGCACACACAGGGGGGGTTATTTACTAAAGGCAAATCCATTGTGTGAACTACAAGTACAATAGGAAGGGAGGATCCAAGGGGGACAGGCAAGGAAAATAATACACAGTGCTTGTATGTGATTGGATGATAGAAATCAGCAGAGCTTCCCCTCAGATCTAAAGCGACTTCCAGGTGCGCTTGTAGTGTAAAGTAGATTTGCCTTTAGTAAATGATCCCCCTCAGTGTTTATGGAGGAATCCCTCCTGCGGGGCGATTGTATTTTCCTCGGGGGAGGGGATCCGTTCCCGCCGGTAGTAAGACAGCGATTATTTCTGGGGTCTATAGCAGCCGCCGGTGATAACTGCATGTAAGATCCGGCAATGCTGGTCGATCGATGAACTTGGTACATTCTGCCGGCCCATACATGATTTGAGTCTCAGATTTAAGCCGTGTATGGCCTTCCCTTCGTTTACACTTGCGGTTGGGGGGACGGGGCGGTAAACATAGGCGGTTTTGCCGCGTTTTATAGAACGGCTCCCCTCAAAGCTGCAAAGGCAAAAAGAATCAATTCGGTGCATTGCGTTGTACATTGGAGCAGTGAATGGGGCGGCACGGCGCTGAATGTGGGGGTGGGGCGGCGGCAGTGCGGGGGTTAAATCAGGCGACAGGACGCCTTCCTTTATTGCCTGCCAAACGCCCTATGAAAAGCAATCTACAACCAATCGCTCTTACAGAGCGCAATGCACAACACCTCATGTAAAGATTCCTTTAGATTGTAAGCTCTATGGGCCGGACCCTCCTGTCCCTGTAAAGTGTAAATCCTGTATAATAATAATAAAGGAGTCCTCAGTGAAATGTCAATAAATATCCCCCCCTCATAATCTTCATTATAACTTTATTATACGTTTTTATTTCATTATTTATATTATTTCGTATTTATTTTTTTATCTATTTAAGCAGCAGCCGCCATTATGGAGACTAAAATGGCGGCGCCCACATCGGCTTCACTCGCCCTCAGTTTAGCTCATCTCCTGCCTGACCAATCAGCGCCCTCTGAGGCAGCGGACTGTACCATTCACTCCCGATTCTGAGGGGTGGATCCGCCTCACTTCCCCCTTTTTTTTCCCGGCTCCTGTGCCGACCAACACATTGCACACTGCCGAGTCCCGCACATCACATTGCGGGGTTTGTATCCCTGGGAAGGGAATGAAGGACGGAGCCGGGGGGGGGGGGATATCGGGGGGGGGAGTGTAGATTGTCCCCCCTCTCTTCTGTCGGGAGGTGGTATGTCCTGTCAGTAGAAGAGGAGGGGGGAGGAGCTGCCGGCGCCATTGTAGTTGGTGGCTGAGCTCGGAGGAGGATGTGTGGGGGAGGGGAAGGGAAATCTTCATATATATGGAGCTTATTGAAGATGTGGGGGGAGGGGGGGAGATGAAGATGTGGGGGGAGATGAAGATGTGGGGGGAGGGGGGATGAAGATGTGGGGGGAGGGGGGATGAAGATGTGGGGGTTGGGGGTCTCTCCTTCCTGCATAGAAAACATATTATATTTTGCGGCGTTGCGATTTCTGTGCGTTTCCTGTGAAGTCTCTGCAGTCTCTCAATAGACCAACATCGCACCGCCACCCCATATTTGATCGGAGGACCACGAGGTAGCTCCTTAACACATACCTGTCGGCCAGGTGGCTGTAAAACGACCTTAGAACATGGCGTCTGTCCCATAAATACCCTCACCTAGAATACAACTCGGAGCACCACCTCCACCGAGCTTGTCTCCGAGACAGAGGAGCATCTATACACTTCGACACGTTGTCTTTCCAACCCTGACCAGTGGTAATAGCGACACCCACCGGTCAGCACGGAAGCACACACAACGTCAGCCAAGCTGGAACAGAGGCGAACTTTTAACCTTCCTAACACACAATTTACTAAATTTACCTAATCTGCGGTAGGTTGTAAATCTATCTACATACTCCCCCCACTACAATAGACGTTGTCCCCAACGTCTGTCCTGAACGCAGTAACCGTAACTCTCAAGCCTGAGAGTAGCATTTGAGTTTCTCAGAACTTTAGATAGGCAAAGAGAGAGAAAGGACAGTTTAAAGACATTATAAGACTTATATCTATAAAACATGTTCACAGCCGCGAATAAAACCACAATATAATTTTTTTTTATTACAACCTCACTAACTAACTGAAAAGTCTCCCAGCTATAGATATGATCCGATGATCCCTGAAAAAGAAACATATTTAAACAGACGTATATACACTACACAGCACCAGGAGCAAAGCTTCATTTAAAATGAGACTCTCATCCTATGATTTGTATTAGAAAGAATATGTACTTTTGGAGTCCATCCCTGCACAAGAACTTTTCTTATAAAAGAAATCCGGCTAGCCAACAGAAGTCCTAAACACAGAACAGGATCTGTAGATCTTGACCACGCAGATCTCTCTGCCCTGTCGCTATCTAACTAGCTAACTTCAAGATATTAGTGTCCACAATAACCAGTAGAACCGAGGATCTGGTAGAGTCACATATTTTCCTTCTTTATCTACAGTGGTGATAAAATATACAGCATTGTCCTTTCCCGGTCTGCAGATCACCACTTTATCAGCATAGATATGCCGACCATAGTTCCAATGTACAAAGCATCCGTTAAAACGTTCATCCATCCGGACAGAACATCCAGTCTTTCTAAAGGGCTTAGGCACAGACAAGTAGTCCCAAATAGCTTCATTGTACCAAAGTTCCCGATTAGCTTCAATCTCCCGCATGACATCCTGGGGCACATAAGGGAATTCCAATCCATACTCTGCGGCCACACGCTTGTTTAACATCCTTTGCAAGCAAGCAAGTTTTGGCAAAGATCTGTCTTTTCCCATACCAGGCGGTACACAGGAGTCTAATGACTTTTTCACCATAGACCCAGCCGGTGTCTGTAGCGAATCAATAACTTTTGACAAAGTCCCAGCAACAGCACTGTGCGTCTCCACACAGGGCGACGTCTTCCCAGAACTCAGGGCAGTCCATTCAGGAAGGGTCATTGTGGAGGCAACATCCTCACCTTGTGACCACAATAGCTCTTGCGACATGGTTTCCAACAAGTCATCATCCCCGGAAAGATCCGGCATGGATTCTATTTCCGAGTCTCTCAATTCTGCTGCTGGCAAATATTTATTTACAGTCCCCAACAATGGCTTACCCGTTCCAGACGTAGACTCTGGTAACTCTGGCTCAGGTAACCTCTGGGATAGGCCTCGACCACGGCCACGAGAAGCCTTCACATAGCCCACCTTCTTCTGAGTAGGCACCACAGGAACAGGTGTAGTGGACTCAGGAATCAAAGTAATGTCTCCTGATGAGACGGCAGCAGCAGTGTCTCTCTCTGAAACATTGTCGGTAGCAACAGGCAAAGTGGCGGCCCGTCGCTCTCTCTCTGTAGCGGTAGCAGCTTCCACTGTAGCGATACCTGTCACCCAATCCATCCGGTAGGCATGGGGTGGCATAGTAGGTGGCTCCACTACAAACAAATACTCTCCACACTGCGGACCTCGGCCGAATGGACGAAGATGTACGGGCAATCTTCCACATCGGTGGCAGGTCATGCCCAGTCCCTCAACATCTCCCGGGGTATACAGGACAAACTTCCCCTGCGGTTTCATTTGAACTCCAGTATCCGTGAGCAGAGTTCTAGCCTGCACAGTATTCATCACGGTGCTTGCAGGGAACACTCTGGGTCCCACAACCAATTGCAATGCCGGAAAAGACATGGCCACACTCTGATCTTTTCAGCACGATCACGAGGCTTCTCTTCTCCTCTGGCGCCAAGCACATATACGCGTCCCACGCGGTAACAAGTAGGGTAACTCCTCCCACTTGTTCTTTCAGTTACGTAGCTCCCGGGCCTCTTCTGGCGCCCAGCGTCTACGCACCCAAAAGCAAAGTCCTGCAGCTTAACCTTTCCTCTTCCTGACAAGATTTTTTTTTTTTCAAAGTCCAGCTCTTTCTCTGTAAACTCCCGGTAAAACACTCCACTGGGTTGCAATAATTGTCGGTCAACAAATCCCGGACGAAGCCCCCACATGTAGCAATAACTCATGGTGGAGCTGCTGGTTTAAATGGGTCTGTTACCTTCACTTTGCTTCCCTCTGTTTCACCGGCACCGGGTCTAGGGGTTCCGTTGAGTTTACTGCTGGACGACACACGCACCAACACTGGAGTACGTTTTCAATGCTTTATTAAACAATCAAACTTTAGGAAGTAGCAGGAAAGAGACGGAAAAGGAAACCTTCAGGAGAAACTCAAATATCTTCTTACAAGATCTTAGCGACAAATGTCCCGGTAGAATTCAGATAATTATGTGGCATGCGTTCCCCTCATGGGACGCACTCTTTGCTCGTCTGGATAGGCCTCTCTCACCGGTCTAGCAGCCAGTACACAGCACGAATCTAAAGTCTCTGCCACAGACTTATTTGGGGGGGTAAATCTGCACGATCCTCTGCCACAGGATGTATCAGATCTTCTGCAGTGAACAGTCAGTCACAGTGCCTGAACCTTTTAGCCGAACCGGCGACACTAAGCTGTATAATTACTTCTATTGGATACGTCCTGCAACCGAGTCACCAGGCCCCTCTATAGACCAGCACGCTGCGTGATCTCTCCAAGACGGGTCCTCCCCTGGGATCTCCTCGGCTGTCCAGCTTCATCACACAGGACAGACAGCTCAGGACCATTCCTCGGCCGCGGTGATAGGCCCCAGACAAGCCTCTGGACCCACCCCTGCGCCGCAGCATCGTGGGCCTCCCGATCAGAGGACCATGAGGTAGCTCCTTGACGCATACCTGTCGGCCAGGAGGGCCAGCAGGTGGCTGTAAAACGACCTTAGAACATGGCGTCTGTCCCATAAATACCCTCACCCAGAATGCAACTCGGAGCACCACCTCCACCGAGCTTGTCTCCGAGACAGAGGAGCATCAATACACTTTGACACGTTGCCTTTCCAACCCTGACCAGTGGTAATAGCGACACCCACCGGTCAGCACGGAAGCACACACAACGTCAGCCAAGCAGGAACAGAGGCGAACTTTTAACCTTCCTAACACACAATTTACTAATTTTACCTAATCTGCGGTAGATTGTAAATCTACCAGTGCTACATAACTATACATAGGAAGCTATTTAATCCATTTCTGATATGAATATGCATATAATTTTTTTCTACATGGGGATTATGGCTGAAATATTGTTTATAAATATACATAGGAACCTATTTAGCCCATTTATGATAAAAATATGCATATAATTATTTTTCTACATGGGGATTATGGATGGAATATTGTAGTTAAACATACATAGCAACATATTAAACCCATTTCTGATAAGAATATGCATATATAATTATTTTTCTACATGGGGATTATGGATGGAATATTGTTTACATATATACATAGGAACCTATTAAACCCATTTCTGATAAGAATATGCATATAATTATTTTTAAACATGGGGATTATGGGTGAAATATTGTTTATAAATAGAAAAATTAAAAAGCTACGCTATAAAATTGATGTAAATACTCATATGCATATATAGTTATTTTTCTACATTTGGATTATGGGTGAAATATTGTTTAGAACTATACATGGGGACCTATTTAACCCATTTCTCATAAGAATATGCATATAATAAATTTTCTACATGGGGATTAAGGGTGAAATATTGATTATAAATATATATAGCAACATATTAAACCTATTTCTGATAAGAATATGCATATAATTATTTTTCAACATGGGGATTATGGATGGAATATTGTTTATAAATATACATAGGAACCTATTTAACCCATTTCTGATAAGAATATGCATATAATTTTTTTTCTACATGGGGATTATGGGTGGTATAATTTAGTTAAACATACATAGCAACATATTAAACCCATTTCTGATAAGAATATGCATATATAATTATTTTTCTACATTTGGATTATGGATGAAATATTGTTTATAACTATACATAGGAACCTATTTAACCCAATTCTCATAAAAATATGCATATAATATATTTTCTACATTGGGATTATGGGTGGAATATTGTTTATAAATATACATAGGAACCTATTTAACCCATTTCTGATAAGAATATGCATATAATTATTTTTCAACATGGGGATTATGGGTAGAATATTGTTTATAAATATACATAGGAACCTATTAAACCTATTTCTGATATGAATATGCATATAATTATTTTTCTACATGGGAATTATGGGTGAAATATTGTAGTTAAACATACATAGCAAGATAAGAAATATATTTTTCTACATTTGGATTATTGGTAAAATATTGTTTGTAAATATACATAGGAACCTATTTAACCCATTTCTGATAAGAATATGCATATACTTGTTAGGGAAATAATTCAGCGTCTCAGACCGTCCTCGGGCATCAAGGTAATATTTATTGTATATGCAAGAGAAATGAATTGCATTACATGTTCATGCTGTCATCGTCATTTCTGAAGAAAATACTGTGGTACATGTCTTTTTTATAAGCCCTGGACACCCCCCTTTCCTGTCTTAAAACATGCCCAGTCTCATGTATTTTCAACTTTATTCTGGACAGAACAGGAAAGGTGGAAGTGTCTGTTACAGACTTTATCTTCATCTAACAATGGTTACAGGATACTGACTTGAAAACTCCCCAAGTCAACACAAAAATACAGGATATATTCAAAAAACTGCACATCTAAGCTTCTTATATTGCTGACTCCATTTTATTACTAGTCTTTAGCTTAATCATAGATTCATAGCTTATTTCTAGGCCATGATAAACAAAATGGCGTTTTTCATAACTGACATTTAAAGTATAATTTCTCTAACAAATATGCATATAATAAATTTTATACATGGGGATTATGGGTGAAATATTGTAGTTAAACACACATAAGAACATATTAAACCTATTTCTGATAAGAATATGCATATCATTTTTTTTCTACATGGGGATTATGGGTGTTATAATTTAGTTAAATATACATAGCAACATATTAAACCCATTTCTGATGAGAATATGCACATATAATTATTTTTCTACATTTGGATTATGGATGAAATATTGTTTAAAACTATACATAGCGACCTATTTAACCAATTTCTCATATGAATATGCATATAATTATTTTTTTACATGGGGATTATGGGTGGAATATTGTTTATAAATGTAGCACTAACTTACGGTGGAGCTGCTGGTTTAAATGGGTCTGTTACCTTCACTTTGCTTCCCTCTGTTTCACTGGCACCGGGTCTAGGGTTCCGTGGGTCTAGGGTTCCGTGGGTCTAGGGGTTCCGTTGAGTTTACTGCTGGACGACACACGCACCAACACTGGAGTACGTTTTCAATGCTTTATTAAACAGTCAAACTTTAGGAAGTAGCAGGAAAGAGACGGAAAAAGAAACCTTCAGGAGAAACTCAAATATGTTCTTACAAGATCTTAGCGACAAATGTCCCGGTAAAATTCAGATAATTATGTGGAATGCGTTCCCCTCATGGGACGCACTCTTTGCTCGTCTGCATAGGCCTCTCAGCAGCCAGTACGCAGCACGAATCTAAAGTCTCTGCCACAGACTTATTTGGGGGGGTAAATCTGCACGATCCTCTGCCACAGGATGTATCAGATCTTCTGCAGTGAACAGTCACAGTGCCTGAACCTTTAAGCCGAAGCGGCGACACTATGCTGTATAATTACTTCTTTTGGATACGTCCTGCAACCGAGTCACCAGGCCCCTCTATAGACCAGCACGCTGCGTGATCTCTCCAAGACGGGTCCTCCCCTGGGATCTCCTCGGCTGTCCAGCTTCGTCACACAGGACAGACAGCTCAGGACCATTCCTCGGCCGCGGTGGTAGGTCCCAGACAAGCCTCTGGACCCACCCCTGCGCCGCAGCATCATGGGCCTCCCGATCAGAGGACCACGAGGTAGCTCCTTGACGCATACCTGTCGGCCAGGAGGGCCAGCAGGTGGCTGCAAAACGACCTTAGAACATGGCGTCTGTCCCATAAATACCCTCGCCTAGAATGCAACTCGGAGCACCACCTCCACCGAGCTTGTCTCCGAGACAGAGGAGCATCTATACACTTCGACACGTTGCCTTTCCAACCCTGACCAGTGGTAATAGCGACACCCACCGGTCAGCACGGAAGCACACACAACGTCAGCCAAGCAGGAACAGAGGCGAACTTTTAACCTTCCTAACACACAATTTATTTATTTATTTATTTATTTATTTCAGGTACTTATATAGCGCTGTCAATTTACGCAGCGCTTTACATATATATATTATACATTCACATCAGTCCCTATACCCTCAAAGAGCTTACAATCTAAGGTCCCTAACTCACATTCATACCTATACTAGGGACAATTTAGACAGGATCCAATTAACCTACCAGCATGTCTTTGGAGTGTGGGAGGAAACCGGAGTACCCGGAGGAAACCCACGCAGACACAGGGAGAACATGCAAACTCCAGGCAGGTAGTGTCGTGGTCGGGATTCGAACCAGCGACCCTTCTTACTGCTAGGCGAGAGTGCTACTCACTACACCACTGTGCCGCCCCATAATTTACTAATTTTACCTAATCTGCGGTAGATTGTAAATCTGCCAGTGCTACATAAATATACATAGGAAGCTATTTAATCCATTTCTGATATGAATATGCATATAATTTTTTTCTACATGGGGATTATGGGTGGTATAATTTAGTTAAACATACATAGCAACATATTAAACCCATTTCTGATAAGAATGTGCATATATAATTATTTTTCTACATTTGGATTATGGGTGAAATATTGTTTATAAATATACATAGGAACCTATTTAGCCCATTTATGATAAAAATATGCATATAATTATTTTTCTACATGGGGATTATGGGTGGAATATTGTAGTTAAACATACATAGCAACATATTAAACCCATTTCTGATAAGAATATGCATATATAATTATTTTTCTACATGGGGATTATGGATGGAATATTGTTTATAAATAGAAAAATTAAAAAGCTACGCTATAAAATTGATGTAAATACTCATATGCATATATAGTTATTTTTCTACATTTGGATTATGGGTGAAATATTGTTTAGAACTATACATAGGGACCTATTTAACCCATTTCTCATAATAATATGCATATAATTATTTTTCTACTTGGGGATTAAGGGTGAAATATTGTTTATAAATATACATAGCAACATATTAAACCTATTTCTGATAAGAATATGCATATAATTTTTTTTCTACATGGGGATTATGGGTGGTATAATTTAGTTAAACATACATAGCAACATATTAAACCCATTTCTGATAAGAATATGCATATATAATTATTTTTCTACATTTGGATTATGGGTGAAATATTGTTTATAACTATACATAGGGACCTATTTAACCCATTTCTCATAAAAATATGCATATAATATATTTTCTACATTGGGATTATGGGTGGAATATTGTTTATAAATATACATAGGAACCTAATTAACCCATTTCTGATAAGAATATGCATATAATTATTTTTATACATGGGGATTATGGGTGGAATATTGTAGTTAAACATACATAGCAACATATTAAACCCATTTCTGATAAGAATATGCAGATAATTATTTTTAAACATGGGGATTATGGGTGAAATATTGTTTATAAATAGAAAAATTAAAAAGCTACGCTATAAAATTGATGTAAATACTCATATGCATATATAATTATTTTTCTACATTTGGATTATGGCTGAAATATTGTTTAGAACAATACATAGGGACCTATTTAACCCATTTCTCATAAGAATATGCATATAATAAATTTTCTACATGGGGATTAAGGGTGAAATATTGATTATAAATATATATAGCAACATATTAAACCTATTTCTGATAAGAATATGCATATAATTTTTTTTCTACATGGGGATTATGGGTGGAATTTTGTTTATAAATATACATAGGAACCTATAATATGTAGATAAATGCTTGGGACTTTGCGTGAGGACAATGGGGCCGCCCAATACCCCTCCTCCATCCCGATTCAATGAAAATAAGAGAACAGATGTGGGACTTTAAATGAGGCACAAGGGGGCAAAAAATATAAATTTGGATAAAAATGCGATTTATTCTTGAATTGATACAAAATTTCATGTTATTACATACATATTTAGGCACGTGGCTCTATACATGCTGGCACATGGCTCTACAATGATAATTAAAATCATCCAAGAAATATAATTCAAAATGGGTTACAGAGGCAAACATAACATGCAATAAGTAGGAACGTTCATACGCTTATGATGGATCATTGTGTATACAAAACGGTGGATCTGAGCTCTACGTCGTTTCGGGGCCTTATAGCCCCTCATCAGGAGCAGTAACCGTTGTACCATCTATAGATTTAGGGAGATAGCAGTATTAAATGATGATAAAAAACAAATGGGTAGTAATAGAACAGAACTAAGTACAATTTTCTCACCAGAGACATGGACTCACAACACGCATGCGCGGAGGTAGCACGGCACCACATGCCCAGCCAGCCTATATGCCAGGGTCCGAAGCTGAGGGGGTGTAACTCAACGGCGCCGCCCACATAGATGGCCCCCCAGACTGGGTGGATGTGGGGAAAGGGGATAGGGTGCACGAGGTTTATGGCCTCGTGAGGAGGAAGGAAAGTGAACAATTTTCAACCTATAAAAAACAAGTGTGGGAAATAGTGTGTGAATATCCAGTAATGTGTGATGCAGAAAAGAATGTGAAGTGTGAAGTGAGGTGAGGGAGAGAAAGGAAAAAGGAAGGAGAAAGGAGGAAAAAAGTAGGGGAGAAGGGAGAATGGTCAAGAAAGGGGAGCAAAGAGGAATAGTGAAGAGAGAAGGAATAGAGAAAGAGAGAAAGAAACATAAGGAGCAGAGGGTGGAGGAGTGTGGGAGAAAGGAAAATGAGGAAAGAAACGAACGTTGGGGGTTTCTTTCCTTGGCGGTGCCCCCCCCGCAGTGTCCCCTTCCAGCTTGGGCTTCCACCAGACCACCCCACCCACCCCTCACTCCCACCATTATTGCCTTGGCTGATTTGCCCTCATCCTCACCAACAGGTATGTCTTTCTTCACCTTCTTCACTCACTCTCTCACCTTCCGGTTTTCTCCTTGACTCTTTCACCCTTTTGTTCACTGTTACACCTTCCTTTCCCTCACCCTCCACCTTCTCTCTTTTCTCTTATTTCTTTTTTCTTTTTTCCTTTCACTTATTTCTCATTTTCCTTTCCATCCTCTTCTCCCACACTCCTCCACCCTCTGCTCCTTATGTTTCTTTCTCTCTTTCTCTATTCCTTCTCTCTTCACTATTCCTCTTTGCTCCCCTTTCTTGACCATTCTCCCTTCTCCCCTACTTTCTTCCTCCTTTCTCCTTCCTTTTTCCTTTCTCTCCCTCACCTCACTTCACACTTCACATTCTTTTCTGCATCACACATTACTGGATATTCACACACTATTTCCCACACTTGTTTTTTATAGGTTGAAAATTGTTCACCTTCCTTCCTCCTCACGAGGCCATAAACCTCGTGCACCCTATCCCCTTTCCCCACATCCACCCAGTCTGGGGGGCCATCTATGTGGGCAGCGCCGTTGAGTTACACCCCCTCAGCTTCGGACCCTGGCATACAGGCTGGCTGGGCATGTGGTGCCGTGCTACCTCTGCGCATGCGTGTTGTGAGTCCATGTCTCTGGTGAGAAAATTGTACTTAGTTCTGTTCTATTACTACCCATTTGTTTTTTATCATCATTTAATACTGCTATCTCCCTAAATCTATAGATGGTACAACGGTTACTGCTCCTGATGAGGGGCTATAAGGCCCCGAAACGACGTAGAGCTCAGATCCACCGTTTTGTATACACAATGATCCATCATAAGCGTATGAACGTTCCTACTTATTGCATGTTATGTTTGCCTCTGTAACCCATTTTGAATTATATTTCTTGGATGATTTTAATTATCATTGTAGAGCCATGTGCCAGCATGTATAGAGCCACGTGCCTAAATATGTATAATAATAATTGAAATTTTGTATCAATTCAAGAATAAATCGCATTTTTATCCAAATTTATATTTTTTGCCCCCTTGTGCCTCATTTAAAGTCCCACATCTGTTCTCTTATTTTCATACATAGGAACCTATTTTACCCATTTCTGATTAGAATATGCATATAATTATTTTTCTACATTTGGATTATGGATGAAATATTGTTTATAACTATACATAGGAACCTATTTAACCCATTTCTCATAAAAATATGCATATAATATATTTTCTACATTGGGATTATGGGTGGAATATTGTTTATAAATATACATAGGAACCTATTTAACCCATTTCTGATAAGAATATGCATATAATTATTTTTCTATATGGGGATTATGGGTGAAATATTGTAGTTAAACATACATAGCAAGATAAGAAATATATTTTTCTACATTTGGATTATTGGTAAAATATTGTTTGTAAATATACATAGGAACCTATTTAACCCATTTCTGATAAGAATATGCATATAATTATTTTTTTACATGGGGATTATGGGTGGAACATTGTTTATAAACATACATAGAAACCTATGTAACCCATTTCTGATAAGAATATGCATATAATTATTTTTCTACATGGGGATTATGGGTGGAATATTGTTTATAAATGTAGCACTAACTTACGGTGGAGCTGCTGGTTTAAATGGGTCTGTTACCTTCACTTTGCTTCCCTCTGTTTCACTGGCACCGGGTCTAGGGGTTCCGTTGAGTTTACTGCTGGACGACACACGCACCAACACTGGAGTACGTTTTCAATGCTTTATTAAACAGTCAAACTTTAGGAAGTAGCAGGAAAGAGACGGAAAAGGAAACCTTCAGGAGAAACTCAAATATCTTCTTACAAGATCTTAGCAACAAATGTCCCGGTAGAATTCAGATAATTATGTGGAATGCGTTCCCCTCATGGGACGCACTCTTTGCTCGTCTGGATAGGCCTCTCTCACCGGTCTAGCAGCCAGTACACAGCACGAATCTAAAGTCTCTGCCACAGACTTATTTGGGGGGGTAAATCTGCACGATCCTCTGCCAGAGGATGTATCAGATCTTCTGCAGTGAACAGTCACAGTGCCTGAACCTTTAAGCCGAACCGGCGACACTATGCTGTATGATTACTTCTTTTGGATACGTCCTCCAACCGAGTCACCAGGCCCCTCTATAGACCAGCACGCTGCGTGATCTCTCCAAGACGGGTCCTCCCCTGGGATCTCCTTGGCTGTCCAGCTTCATCACACAGGACCGACAGCTCAGGACCATTCCTCGGCCGCGGTGATAGGCCCCAGACAAGCCTCTGGACCCACCCCTGCGCCGCAGCATCATGGGCCTCCCGATCAGAGGACCACGAGGTAGCTCCTTGACGCATACCTGTCGGCCAGGAGGGCCAGCAGGTGGCTGTAAAACGACCTTAGAACATGGCGTCTGTCCCATAAATACCCTCGCCCAGAATGCAACTCGGAGCACCACCTCCACCGAGCTTGTCTCTGAGACAGAGGAGCATCTATACACTTCGACACGTTGCCTTTCCAACCCTGACCAGTGGTAATAGCGACACCCACCGGTCAGCACGGAAGCACACACAACGTCAGCCAAGCTGGAACAGAGGCGAACTTTTAACCTTCCTAACACGCAATTTACTAATTTTACCTAATCTGCGGTAGATTGTAAATCTACCAGTGCTACATAAATATACATAGGAAGCTATTTAATCCATTTCTGATATCAATATGCGTATAATTATTTTTCTACAAGGGGATTATGGGTGGAATATTGTTTATAAATATACATAGGAACCTATTTAACCCAATTCTGATAAGAATATGCATATAATTTTTTTTCTACATGGGGATTATGGGTGGTATAATGTAGTTAAACATACATAGCAACATATTAAACCCATTTCTGATAAGAATATGCATATAATATATTTTCTACATTGGGATTATGGGTGGAATATTGTTTATAAATATACATAGGAACCTATTTAGCCCATTTATGATAAAAATATGCATATAATTATTTTTCTACATGGGGATTATGGGTGGAATATTGTAGTTAAACATACATAGCAACATATTAAACCTATTTCTGATAAGAATATGCATATAATTATTTTTCTACATGGGGATTATGGGTGAAATATTGTTTATAAATAGAAAAAGTAAAAAGCTACGTTATAAAATTGATGTAAATACTCATATGCATATATAATTATTTTTCTACATTTGGATTATGGGTGAAATATTGTTTAGAACTATACATAGGAACCTATTTAACCCATTTCTCATAAGAATATGCATATAATAAATTTTCTACATGGGGATTAAGGATGAAATATTGTTTATAAATATATATAGCAACATATTAAACCTATTTGTGATAAGAATATGCATTTAATTATTTTTCAACTTGGGGATTATGGGTGGTATAATTTAGTTAAAACATACATAGCAACATATTAAACCCATTTCTGATAAGAATATGCATATATAATTATTTTTCTACATTTGGATTATGGATGAAATATTGTTTATAACTATACATAGGGACCTATTTAACCTATTTCTCATAAGAATATGCATATAATAAATTTTCTACATGGGGATTATGGATGGAATATTGTTTATAAATATACATAGGGACCTATTTAACCCATTTCTGATAAGAATATGCATATAATTATTTTTATACATGGGGATTATGGGTGGAATATTGTTTATAAATATACATAGGAACCTATTTAGCCCATTTCTGATAAGAATATGCATATAATTATTTTTATACATGGGGATTATGGGTGGAATATTGTAGTTAAACATACATAGCAACATATTAAACCCTTTTCTGATAAGAATATGCAGATAATTATTTTTCTACATGGGGATTATGGGTGAAATATTGTTTATAAATAGAAAAATTAAAAAGCTACGCTATAAAATTGATGTAAATACTCAGGTAGGTGTATTGCAGCAACTAAACAAATAAGAAATAGAGTGATAAATCCCCAAATTAAAGAGGATAACAAAAGACCAGTCTAATGAAAAAATATGTA
Organism: Aquarana catesbeiana; assembly: GCA_037953035.1. Classification (NCBI taxonomy): domain Eukaryota; kingdom Metazoa; phylum Chordata; class Amphibia; order Anura; family Ranidae; genus Aquarana; species Aquarana catesbeiana. Next base: position 58,608 of record JBBHAA010003359.1, read on the forward strand.
AAAAGTCCAGTGAAGTGAATATGGATAAATCAATCCTTCTGTGCAGATGAAAAACACCAATAAGAGTGATCCTCCACCATACAAAATGCACGCTTACCAGACGGCAAGCAATATGAAGCCTGTAATCAAGATTGATATCCGGACATCAGACCAGCACCAGCAGCAAATCACTTGATTAGGGTGAGGATAATCTGGGAAATCATAGCTCGATGGATGGACCAACAATCCGGGTTACGGGAGGATGAAAAGAAACTCACCATAGTGTGAATCCATAAAACAACAATTTTTTTATAAGTAAAAAGTATGCACTTACAACAAAGTGGAAGATCAAAAGCTCATAGGAAATGCCGGCTGGCCGGCTTGCAGACACCCGTCCACACACGCTACACCGCGATGACGTCAGCACGTCTGCCTCCCGACGTACGTTTCGTCATAGATTGACTTAGTTATGGGGAACGGGCGACGCACTTACTCATCGCTATAAATAAAATAACAAGCAACCAAGCCTCGTTGTGAATCATGAGCAGCAGAACCGAATTGCCTGATTCCATGAATAAAAGATATAGAGTTAATAGTGTTACCTAAAAATCTCATAAAAATAGAAATGGGAAATAAAAATCATAAAGATAAAAATAAAGTGAATTAAAGGATATTTAGAGGACGGGAACAATGATTAATTTTAAGTATGAAACATCACATGGGAACAAAAAGACCCATGTTGTGCAATCACAGCGAAAACTTTACCTGACGTGTCGGGTGATAGAATTGATCCAACACTGTCACCTGGTGGAGCGAATGATATTAACACTCCAACACCCCAAAAGAGGAAAATCTAATGGTGCAGTCCACCAGCAGGTGAATTATCTGAGAAAACGAAAATGAATAATGTTAAAACTCATTTAATAAATCTAAAATAGTGGTGGTAATGAAAGATGTGTCTAGGCCATAAAAAGGACCAAACGGCAGTCGGAGATAACCTCCCAATCGCCATTGGTCAAATTAGGCACTGATCCTTAAAAAATATAATCCATAAAAAAAATATCTGGGGTGACCTCCCAATACTCATCGATGGTGTCACTAACAATAGGACCAAAAATACTAAATAAGTTAGAATAAATTTAATAGGTACAGCCACTAAGGGTTCACAACAAGTTTACAGGTAATTGAATACTAAAAACAAAGAATTATCGATAAAGGCATTAAGATCGACATCTACATTCAGTCCAAATGGGGTGTAACATTTTATTTCATGGATCCAGGCCATTTCCAGTCTCGAGATACCACATACTAAAGAACCACCTCTCCAGTGGGGAGTGTACCTATCAATCCCAAGGAAGATGGTCTTGGCAGGATTCTTGTTGTGAACTTCCAAGTAGTGTCTCGAGACTGGATGCTTGGGAAAACCATGGATGATATTTGTCACATGCTCATTAAGCCTAACCGAGAGGGCCCGCTTGGTCCTGCCCACATATTGCAGCCCACATGGGCATTGAAGTAGGTACACAACCCCTTGAGCATGTGCTGAAGGGCTTAATTTCAAACTCTCTAATGCCCCGTACACACGGTCGGATTTTCCGATGGAAAATGTGTGATAGGACCTTGTCGGAAATTCCGACCGTGTGTGGGCTCCATCACACATTTTCCATCGGATTTTCTGACACACAAAGTTTGAGAGCAGGCTATAAAATTTTCCGAGAACAAAATCAGTTGTCGGAATTTCCGATCGTGTGTACACAAATCCGACGCACAAAGTGCCACGCATGCTCAGAATAAATAAAGAGATGAAAGCTATTGGCTACTGCCCCATTTATAGTCCCGACGTACGTGTTTTACGTCACCCTGTTCAGAATGATCGGATTTTCCGACAACTTTGTGTGACCGTGTGTATGCAAGACAAGTTTGAGCCAACATCCGTCGGAATAAATCCATGGATTTTGTTGTCGGAATGTCCGATCAATGTTCGACCGTGTGTACGGGGCATTAGAGTGCTGGATGAAACAAACCTATCGGTTCCTCTGTGTGGACAGCAACTCAAAGAACAAACTCCACACCTCCTACATTGATAAAACCCCTTCTGATGGGAGGAGGGTCAAGAACATTGGGGGTTGTTCTACCCCTAAGGGAAGGGGCTCCCTTATAAATGACCTGTAGCTTAGCAGGAAGGACTGCATTAAAAGCATGGTCATTGGTCAGTATATGCCAATGTTTCCTGATGAGTTTGCCCACTTTCCTATGTTGTATGGAATAGGTAGTATTAAATATACATAGGAACCTATTTAACCCATTTCTGATAAGAATATGCATATAATTATTTTTCTACATGGGGATTATGGGTGGAATATTGTTTATAAATATACATAGCAACATATTAAACCTATTTCTGATAAGAATATGCATATAATTATTTTTCTACATTTGGATTATGCGTGAAATATTATTTATAAATATACATAGCAACATATTAAACCTATTTCTGATAAGAATATGCATATAATTATTTTTCTACATGGGGATTATGGGTGAAATATTGTAGTTAAACATACATAGCAAGATAAGAAATATATTTTTCTACATTTGGATTATTGGTAAAATATTGTTTGTAAATATACATAGGAACCTAGTTAACCCATTTCTGATAAGAATATGCATATAATTATTTTTCTACATGGGGATTATGGGTGGAAAATTGTTTATAACTATACATAGGAACCTATTTAACCTATTTCTCATAAGAATATGCATGTAATAAATTTTATACATGGGGATTATGGGTGGAATATTGTAGTTAAACATACATAGCAACATATTAAACCTTTTTCTGATAAGAATATGCATATAAGTATTTATCGGCGTATAACATGCACTTTTTTCCCCTTAAAATCAGGGAAAAATAGTGGGTGCGTGTTATACGCTGATCCCCCGCCGATTGTGAGCCTTGTAGCAGAGTTTGGCTGCTCTCAGCGGCTTTCGGCCATTCTCGGCCGCTTTCGGACATTTTCGGCAGCTTTCGGTCATTCTCGGCAGGCTCTCGCAGTCCCGCGTGAGCCGCCGAGAGCCGCCGAGAATGGCCGAAAGCGGCCGAGAGCCGCCAAGAATGGCCGAAAGCGGCCGAGAGCCGCCGAGAATGGCCGAAAGCTGACAGGAGAGGCCGAGAGCCGCCGAGGATGGCCGGGAGCGCCCAAGAACAGCAGCGCCATTTTTAAAAGCCAAACGACACAGGGCAAGGCAAATGGACACTGACAAGGCTGCAATGAGGGACACGGCTGCAATCAGGGACAAGGTACAGATGGACACTGACAAGGCTGCAATGAGGGACAAGGTACAGATGGACACTGACAAGGCTGCAATGGGGACAAGGCTGCAATGGGGGACAATGCTACAGATGGACACAGACAAGGCTGCAATGAGGGAAAATGCTACAGATGGACACTGATAAGGCTGCATTGATAGGCATTTAAATGTAAGTTTTTTTCTTAAACTTCCCTCCTAAAAGTTTTTTTCCTTAAAAATCCCTCCTAAACTTGGGGTGCGTGTTATACGCCGGCGCGTGTTATACGCCGATAAATACGGTAATTATTTTTCTACATTTGGATTATGGGTGAAATATTGTTTGTAAATATACATAGGAACCTATTTAACCTATTTCTCATAAGAATATGCATATAATAAATTTTATACATGGGGATTATTTATGGGTGGGATATTGTAGTTAAACATACATAGCAACATATTAAACCTAGTTCTGATAATAATATGCATATATATTTATATATATTTCTACATGGGGATTATGGTTGGAATATTGTAGTTAAACATACCTAGGAACATATTTAACCCATTTCTGATAAGAATATGCAGATAATTATTTTTCTACATGGGGATTATGGGTGGAAAATTACAGTTAAGCATAAGGAACATATTTAACCTATTTCTAAATCATTCCCTTATCAAGAACATGTTAAATATGTTTCTTGTCAAGTGTAACCATGATATTCTATCCATAATCCCCATGTAGTAAACAACTATACCAATAATCTTTTCAGATGCAGGTTAAATATGTTCCTTGTTAAGCATAACCATGACATTCCCCCATAATACATAACAATGTATAACAATAATTATTCCAATATTTTTAATCATAAACAGTTTAAATATGTTACTTGGAATGTGTAACCATGATATTCCACCCATAATACCAATGTAAACAAATAATCATGTGCATATTTATTTCAGAAATAGATTAAATATGTTCGTTGTTAGGTGTAAACATGATATTCCATCCATAATGACCCTACAAAACAATAACTATACTCATATTCCTATGAGAAACAGGTCAAATGTATTACATATTATTACATAGGATGTGTAGCTATGATATTCTGCCCATAATCCCCATGAAGAACAATATTTATATCCATATTCCTATCAGAAATAGGTTAAACACTTACGGACCGAGCCTCTTTCTGAGATTTGTCTTTTTTTTTTTTTCTTTTGCTAAATTACTTAGAGCCCCCAAACGTTATATATTGTTTTTTTTCTAACACCCTAGAGAATAAAATGGCGGTCGTTGCAATACTTTCTGTCACACCGAATTTGCGCAGTGGTCTCTTGTAATCCTATTACAAGGAATGTAAAAATCCCTTGTACTCTTTATCCGATACTGGGTAATCCTGCCTTTCCTCCTGGCCTGGAACAAGCGGGATATGAGACACTCACATCAACTGGCAGGGATAGAGCCTCGCACTTCCTAGTAGATAATAATAATTGGCCCTCCGTGCAAGCCCTCACTGCTGACAATGGTCAATTCCACCTGTCAGTCTGGAAAGCAATATGATTGCACCACTTCCTACACTCGATTCCCAACTCGGCTCAATTTAACCGCGACCTGAAGACTATTGTAGGGACGAGGGAGTCTTACCTCAAGTACTATCTAAAACTTACGCTCTACTCAACTCTCCCCCAGAACAACCTGACCTGACATTCATACAAAAATGGGAAACTGACCTACAACGCCAGTTTACTAATGTCCGAAAACAAACGATCATCAGATTTTCCCTGAAAACATCCATTTGCACAAAGATACAGGAACTTAACTACAAGATCCTGACCAGATGGTACTATACCCCTAACAGACTACACAAGTACTTCCCGGCTACCTCAGATAAATGCTGGAGGTGCCAAACAGATAAAGGGACACTCCTCCATATCTTCTGGTCTTGCCCTCTGCTTCGGCATTTCTGGACGACAGTCCGAATGATTACTCAAAAATTCACGGATTACACGATAAGCGATGTCCCTGCTTTCATCCTGCTACATGCCACTACGATCCCGACACGGAAGTATAAAAAGTCGATAGTACGACACCTATTGAACGCAGCTAAATCCTGCATCCCACTATTGTGGAAGAAAAGCTTGCCTCCGACTATAGGGTTGTGGCTACGCAGAGTGGAGGAGATCAGGAGATTGGAGGACTTACAGCACAAAATAAGCAAGAACAACACTTCCAGGCATGGATGCTCTGGATTATGTTCATATACTCGGATGAAGGAATGGCTATGTTAGCCACTTGAATAGTAAAACATCATAGAAGACACTACACCCAGTAAACCCGGGTCTAACCCCCATACCCTCCCCTCCCTCTCCCTCCCTCTCCCTCCCCTCCCTCTCCCCCTCATCCCCTCCTGACTCTCTCTGACCCCCTCCCTTTTTTCTTTCTCTCTCCTTTTTCCTCTTCTTCATTTCTTCTTCTACTCACTGTGGAACCTCTATATTCCCAACTACTTGGTATCTGAACTCGGGGAAGACACGGTTCAACCAGATTTATAACTACAAAGACGTGGTGTTATAAGCTATTCATTTATATTCACTTTCAGTTAATTTCTATCAGTAAATGTTAATCACAAATGCTGAATGTTCTACCACGAATAGCGATGTATCTATTATCAATATGTCATGTACTCACCTGTGAACATCAGTTATGATGATGGGCATTGTACCATGTTTTCTCTGTTGATTCTCTGTTCTCTTCCTTTTTTGTTTCTGGAAAAATAATAGAATTTATATTTGAAAAAAAAAAAAAAATCCCTTGTAATTAGGGATAAGCAGCACACCCCTGGTTCGGTTCACAGCAGAACATGCGAAAAGCGCAAAAAGTTTGTTCGAACACACGAACACCGTTAAAGTCTATGGGACATGTACGTAAAAAATCAAATGTGCTAATTTTGTAGGCATATGCAAGTTATTGCCATAAAAAGTGTTTATGGACCTTGTTCCTGCCCCAGGGGACATGTATCAATGCAAAAAAAAGTTTTAAGAACGTTAGTTTATTTGGGAGCAGTGATTTTAATAATGCTTAAAGTTAAACAATAAAAATTATATATTGCTTTAAATATTGTGCCTGGGGGGTGTCTATAGTATGCCTGTAAAGTGGCGCATTTTTCCTGTGTTTAGAACAGTCTGACAGCAAAATGACATTTCTAAAGGAAAAAAGTCATTTAAAACTGCTATTGTCGGATCCCGGCAATATAGATGAAAATCATTGAGAAAAACGGCATGGGTCCCCCCCCCAATCCATTACCCCGCACCCAAAAAAAAAAGCGTGGGGTCCACCAGGCCCTATATATTCTGAACAGCAGTATATAAATACTATACGGCCTGACCTATATACTTTGCAGAAAATTGGGCCTTAGGTGTTGGTGGTACCAGAACACTGTAACCCCTCACAGATACTCTTGTTGAGCGCAGGAACAAGCCCTGCTGTGAAATATTAGATCAATAATTGTAATTACATGGCTCTGTTAAACAGGGGCAGAAAAATTGGGCCTTTGGTGTTGCCAGAACACTGTAAGTCCTCACAGATACTCTTGTTGGGCGCAGGAATGGGCCCTGCTGTTAAATATAAGATCAAAAATTTTAATTACATGCCCTGTTAAACAGGGGCAGAAAAATTGGGCCTTTGGTGGTGGTGGTGTTGCCACAACACTGCAACCCCTCACAGACACTCTTGTTGAGCACAGGAACGGGCCCTGCTGTGAAATATTAGATCAAAAATTGTAAATACATGCCCCTGTTAAACAGGGGCAGAAAAATTGGGCCTTAGGCAGTGGTGGTGGTGCCCTAAACCAAAAATATTCTTAGAAGCTAGCATCATCAAGATTGAGGAGGTATAGGATAGTCACTCAGCATAGGCAGTCTTCAAGGGATCCCATATCCATATAAAATTAAATCGGTTACATCAGCAACAGGTGCTTGATAGCTGCTGATCCAAGACTGATTCATTTTTATGAATGTGAGCCTATCAACGGAGTCTGTGGACAGGCGCACTCTATGATCTGTTACAAACCCTCCAGCAGCACTGAATGTGCGTTCAGAAAGAACGCTGGATGCAGTACAGGCCAGTAGCTCAATTGCATATTGAGCAAGCTCTGGCCAGTGGTCCATCCTGAAGACCCAGTAACCCAGTGGATGCTCTGTTGGAAAGGTCTCCAGGTTTGCTGTTGCCCCTAGATATTCCTGCACCATGTAATGCAGATGCTTGAACCAATCAGACCTTGGCGCTGAGGACTGAAAAATTGTCTGAAGGCATCAGTCAGCCGGCCATCTTCTCCACCGCTCTTTCTCTGACTGAAGGAAGCCTCAGCAACACGTTGTCCAGCACTAGGAAATTGTAACCTCCCAGGGTCTGGAAATTCATTGCACAAACCTTTCTTCAAGGCCTCCTGAAGATGTTTCATCCTCTGCTCCCTCTGTGAAGGCAGGATGAGTTCTGCAACCTTACCCTTGTTAACGTGGATCAAGAAGGGTTGCCAGCCAGTAATGATCCCTCTCCTTGATACCACGAATACGAGGATCCTTTCGCAGGCTTTGCAGAATCAGGGAGGCCATGCACCGTAAGTTTGCAGAGGCATTCGATTCTGAGTCCTCTGGGTCACCAAGGATCACATGATCCGTAACAACCTCCTCCCAGCCACGTACAACTCCTTGGGTTTCTGGGGACTGATGCTGAAACAATCCTCCTCCTCCTCTTCTTCCTGTGTGTTTGGCCCGCAGGAATACTATCTGGATAAAGGAGGCCTTGAAAGGTAAGTAAGTCCTCCTCTTCCTCCCGCTGTTCTGCCTCAACTGCCCTGTCCATTATTCCACGAAGCATGTGCTCCAACAGGAAGACAAGAGGGACAGTATCACTGATGCATGCATTGTCACTGCTCACCATCCTCGTTGCCTCCTCAAATGGTGACAGGACAGTGCATGCATCCCTGATCATAGCCCACTGGTGTGGCGAAAAAAAGCCAAGCTCCCCTGACCTTGTCCTGGTGCCATACTCACACAGGTACCCATTAATGGCCCTCTGCTGTGTGTGCAGCCGCTTCAGCATTGGCAACGTTGAGTTCCACCTGGTGGGCATGTCACAAATGAGGTGGTTGGTGGGCAGGTTGCATTCCCTTTTAAATGTCAGCCAGCTGAGCATTGGCATTGTATGGCCGGCAGAAATGACCACAGACTTGCCTCAGGAGATCCTGTAAGCCAGGGTACCTGTTTAAGAACCGCTGCACCACCAAATTCAGGATGAGAGCCAAACATGGGACATGGGTCAAGTGTCCCTGTCGGAGGGCGGAGAGGAGGTTGGTGCCATTGTTGCGTACAACTATTCCTGCCTGAAGCTGGTGTGGCGTCAACCACCTCTGAGCCTGCCCCTGCAGAGCTGACAGAATTCCTGCCCCAGTGTGGCTCCTCTCCTCTAAGCAGACCAACTCAAGCACCGCATGGCATCTTTTTGCCTGAGTGCTTGCGTAGCCCCTTGAACGCCTACGGAGCACCGCTGGTTCAGAGGACAAATCTGTGGAGGAAGAGGCCATAGAGGAAGAGGAGGTGGTGGAGGGGAGAGCTGTGGCAGAATCACCACTAGCATTTTGGCAAGGTGGTGGCAGAACAAGATCCAACAATACTGAACCCTGTCCTGCATCCTTGTCAGCCAGCAGAGTTACTCAGTGCGCTATGAAAGAAAGGTAACTTCCCTGCCCATGCCTGCTGGACCATGAGTCAACGGTAATATGCACCTTACTGCTGACCACCCTATCCAACAAGGCCAAAACATTGCCTTCCACATGCCAGTAGAGAGCCAGAATGGCCTTTCGGTAAAAGAAATGGTGTTTTGGAACACATTACACAAATTCATGAAAGGGGGCAGAGTCTACTAGCTGAAAAGGCAGCAGCTGTAGTGCTAGCAATTTGGCCAAGCTAGCATTCAGATGCTGAGCATGTGGATGGCTGGGACCGAATTTCTTTCTACGGTTTAGCAATTGGGGTAGAGAAATTTGCCTGCTAAAATCAGATGGTGGTGTACTGCTAGCAGATTGGCTGCAAGTACTTGGGACACCTATTGCTATACCGTCATTCCTCTCAGTGCGGGTGTTTCAGAGGACTAGAGGTATAGTGGGGTTGGAGATCCCAGATGAGGAGCAAGGAGAAGTCCGCCTTTTTCATTGAAGTGGGTCTTTAAAGTGCTGTTGCCAACGGACTGCATGGGAGGTTGTCAAGCCTTCAAATCGCTGCGCATCCTCCAGCAGCATGTAACCGACACTGTGGTCGAATAGTTCGGGGGACTCCTTCGTTCATGATGGTGGGGCTACAGAAGGGAGTGACTGTGGACAAGGAGACGGTGGAATAGGCCGCTTTGCCAGCTGCTTTCAAAAGGCAAACTACTCTGAGCCTAGGTGACAGGATGAGGACTGGCTGTATATATATATATATTTATATCAAATTTAATGCAGCTAACTGTGGGTGTGTAGTGTGGGGCGTGGACTTAGTCCCCCTGAGCCATTATTAGCCAGAGGCACCCTGCCTTGGGCCAATTATGGCTCTCTTAGCAGAGGACGCTGGGATTGGCCAAAGCATGCAGGTCAAGTGCATGCTATGGCCAATCATCATACAGCAATGCACTGCGATCTTGCAGTGCATTATGGGGCGTTCCACGGAGCTCAAAATTTGTCACAAACGCCCCATAATGTTCATTTTTCAACGAACGGGCAAACACCCGATGTTCGACCCGAACATCAAACTCATTCCTACTTGTAATAGAAAAAAAGCTCCCAAATATGAGATCTGGGGTCAAAAAGACCTCAGATCTCATATTTACACTAAAATGCAATAAAACAAAAAATTTGTCATTTGAAAAAAAAAAGTCCCTTTAAGAGCTACGGGCAGAAGCGATGTTTTGATGCCGCTTCCACCCTGCAGTGGTATGGAGCCGGGAGGGGGCCATCTTCTCCTCACTCAGCTCCATACCAAGCCAGGGAGAGGACGCGATCGCCGCTGCCGGTGGCTCCGGTAAGCAGTGGAGAGCACCGGAGAGCGGCAGGAGGGGGCCCCCTCTCCCGCCGCCGATAAAAGTAATCTCGTGGCAAATCCGCCGCAGAGACCACTTTTATCTGAAACCGGACTCACTGAAGAAGAGGATACCGGGGTTATGGTAGCTAGCTGCTGCCATAACAACAATATCCCTCTTCAAAGTGCTGACGTATATCGGCGTGAGCCGGTCAGGAAGTGGTTAAATATGTTCCTAGGTATGTTTAACTACAATATTCCACCCATAATCCCCATGTAGAAAAATTATATGCATATTCTTATCAGAAATGGGTTGAATATGTTCCTATGCATGTTTAGCTACAATATTCCACCCATAATACCCATGTAGAAAAATAAGTATACACATATTTGTAATGGAAATTTGTAAGTTCTGTATATAATTGTATTCTATTTTGTATGTATTGCACTCTGCCCTCACTGTGCACACGGCACTAATAATGTTTTCAGTACATGTTTACATTCTTTCCAGTCCTGATTAGAATTAGCCTGCCTGTGTAACGCCCCTTGTTACCATAAACGTACAATTGTAATATTAATGTGATACCTACGTAATCATGTGCATAAAAACCTTCAACTGCGTCATAATAAACAGAACAGTTATTTGGAAATATGCTGAGTGTATCTTTTGTGTCTGCTCCCTACTACAGTAGTTATTATTAATTTGGAACCACTAATTAATATGAGGATAGGAGTTTCCTATCATCAAAATGTCCGACTCAGGTGGCAAGCTTTGCCTAGGAGGGGCTTTGCAGGTGACTCTGAGAATCCGAAACGAGGAGCTTGAGACGATCCGGGAATTTCTGATAATCAGCCGGATGAGGTAAGCCTTTTGCTTACATTTGAGTTATCAGACTTCCTTGATCGGTAAGGCATTTTCGGGACAAAGGGTACCTATTTTACTCCCCTCAATCAAACTGTATTGATTGGTGGTTATATGTTATGTTGTCCCTGTCTATTGTCCATCGGAGTGTTATAGATAAGAAAGGGAATAATAGTGCTGTTCACAGGTATATGTAGTACATCTGCTAGATAAAGTAGTTTAGAGGCAAGAGGGTATAGGCACAAGTAGAGAAGAGAGAAGACTGGCCAGTCATTATGAACATTAAATTAAGTAAGGGAATGAAGGGTAAGAGACCCTCAAAAATGCCCAGCGCAAGAGGAGCGCTATATATGAACCGAAGGTGCTGTTCCATCTATACTGAGCCCCTAGATTAATGGTTAGAGTGGACAGGGATCCACAATGGGTAACTTGGTTACCAAGGTCCACAGGGACTAAGAATCATGCAAAGTAAACAGCTCAAGAAACAGCTATCTATGTGAGCAGGGATGATCAAGGGTGACATTAACACTAGACAGAAAGGGACATTTTCATGTGAAGTTGTGGGATGAATTTGGGGTCAGGCACTACAACTAGTAAAGTCAAGACACAGAGTAATGAGAGTTAAAACAGAATACTTTATATGTTGTCAGAGAGGGAAGATGGGATTAGCACTATGGCTGCCCATCTGATCATAGAAGCTAGAGTATGTGAAGTTTGGGATTACAATACATGGGATGCTGAAATAAATGGCTTAATATTGTATAAAAAGCCTTCAATAATGATGATTTCTCGTGAGACGAATTTTGGAATTATATCTGCTTGAGTCAGCTTAAATCAAACCGTGTGTTTTATTGTACACACATAGACTTGGAAAATATTTACAAAAATAGTACATTCATATTCAGAATTAGTGTTGTTTCATATATGCAAAAAATGTTCAAATATAGTTCATTTGTTTCAAAGATCTGAAAAAAGTTCCTAAAGTCATTAGACCATGTGCTTCCTTTTGTATTAGCTCTTCAAAGATGGCCGATTAACTTCTTGTGTCCTGGAAGGAATTCTGTATGCATAGGAGAGCTGTGTCTTGAATAGGTGTATGTGGCTTGGAAGCAGGAGATGTAAGCAAAGAGGCAGAAGACTGGATTCCTTGTGATTATATGAACTTCAGTCTTTCAAATTCGTGCCCAAACACAAATCCCTCCCATACACTCCCCTTTCTCCTCCTTCCTAAGAGTGGGGGCTAACAAAGAGCAACATCTGGCCTACTTTACCAAACCTTTTAAACATGAAACCAGATATATGTGTGAGAGAGACTATAAGACCACCTAAAACATAAACGCATAAATCAAACAGAGTATCGGTTACATAGGAAGATTTTCAACCCATACATATATTATTTACAAAATCCATCAAATTCTGACAGGGTCTTGACCTGCATTTTCAGTCAATGAGTCGCCATCTGAATATCATTAGCTCAAAGTCTTATCATTCACACAATTATGGAAAATGCATATTCTTTTTAATAAAGCCAATTAAAATTTAGATATTAAGAATATAACATTCCCCTCTGAAATATGAATAACAATCATATTTTATCCATACATAGCATTCATGTCTCATTCATACTGACTTTGATCCAATAACTCCAAATGTATTTCCATCACCAACCGAGTCTGCAATACCAAAACCCATCTTTCTCTTAAGCTTATTTTGCAATAAATCATCTCCTTTCTTGATTTCATTTCTAATTCGATAATATAATTTTTTCATTCTAAACATCAAACATAACTGGAATATAATGAATAACATAATAATAATAAAAAGAATAACTATAGGATGTGATAAAATATTTCCTGCTGCTGAGGTTATTGAAGTTTTTCCCCAAATTGATACACTATTACTGATTTTTTTCCACCAATTACTTCCTGAAAATTCTGACCATTGATGAGATATCTCTTGCAAATTACCTTGTTCATGTTTAAACAATATTTCTGCATTCTGAAGTTCCTTAGCCAAAGCTATCAATAAACCTTTATCCTTATGAATTACATTTGCCCATTCTTCCAAGGAAATTCATCTATCTGAGATATATTATATTGTGTGGGAAGAGCACTTATATTTTTCATAAGCATATTTGTTAAGTTTGTTCTAAACCCATTAATACTTATTGCTACAATGTCTCCTTCTATACAATACAAGCCTTGATTTAGGTTTTCTGTATTTGTACAAGAAGAGAAAAAAGTTTTAACCCTTTCTGTATCTGACATGATCTGAAAACAAACCTTCTTTTTATCTACACGAGTAATTAATTCAGAAATTGTTTCAACTTTTTCTATTCTTGCTGAACATAATGTATGATTATGATAACAAGAATGAAAAATACTTTTATCTTGATTAGGTAAACAGATAACTTTCGACTGAAATTGTAAACATGATGACAGATCTAATTGTTCTAATTCAGAATTTTCATTGTTAAATGCAAAATCTGTATACTGTAATTTATAATACAATAATTGTGTATTGCTGACGGGTAATCCCAAGACAGTGATTGGAACCAAAATTTGTTCTTGTCCTGCTATCGGAATCATAGAAGAACTATAACAAACATCCTGTTTACATCCTATCCATTTATTTACCCATAAATCTGTATGATTTATAGCATATACATATTCTCTGGGTAAATTCTGTAAAATGCCAAGAGGGGTTATTCCACTCTGAAATGCTTGTGCAATTATTTTAAAATTAGTGGAATATTCAGTCTGGATCTCTAAACATGCTCTGGCAATATGAGAATGTTGTTCACTTAACATTAAATCAAGAGTAATATTTTGAAGATGTAAAATAGATGGACCCATTATATTAGCTGTTTTAATAACCATATTTTCTAAAATTTCATTTAAATTTCTCTGTATTTTAATCCCGTTACTACCCACTAAACCAGCTGTCTCAAGATCAGACTTTAAAGTACTAATGTTCATACTATTAGTAATACTCCCAATTGTGCCAATCCCTCCTAAAATACCTTCAACAATACCACGCTTATTTCTGTTATGATTTCTACTATTAATTCCAAACCATCTCTCAATACCCAATTCCATATTAACCAAATGTCCTTGACATTGTGGAAACCTTGTAGAAATTTTCCATTCTGAAACATTAAAGTTCCACAATATAATGACAAACTTTCCCTCTCTCAAAAGAGTTCTGGATTGGAAATGGTTAATCTGAAATGGATTTGCTGAGATGCTTTTCTTGCCAACACATGGAGTTTTCCTAGGAGACCTTACAACAACACTTCCCTTCGCACATTTCATTGGATAATTTACTATTGATATGCAACATTCATATATACCAGTATCATTCAAAGATACTCTCATTTGTTGATAAACAAATGTATTATTGATCCAATTCACACTACCATAAATTCCTTTATGAATTATCATAGTAGAACTGTGAAGAAAACTTCCCAAAAATTCATCGTTCCTTTTCCAAGTTACCAATGAATCTTGAGGTACATATATTTTTGTTTTACATATCAAATGCAAACTATCATTATCTTCAAAAATGTTCAAAGATTGTGGGAAAATATAAATTTCTGGAATAATCATGTTGACCACAGAAATACTAACTTTAACCCTTATTTGTGTTAATTGTCTTGTTACGTTAAAATCCCATGTTCTTACAACATCCCCTTTTTCATCTCCAATTATATTTAAATGTTCTGGATCTAATATTTTTATGAAACTTTGAAAAAGGTAATAAAAATGATCTAGGGGGTAAAATATTTTCCCAGATCTTGACATAGTATTAGTAACATCTCCAGACCAAATTGTTGAGTCATTACCCTTTAAATATATAGCCCAGAAACTCCTCAACAATATATTACATTCAAAAGTTCCAGTTTTGTTGTTTAGTCTATAAGATCCCTGCATTTTAACAAAATTTTTTTCAGATTCTATTTTAACGTTGACCTCAATATTATTGCTATGAATGAAATACAATTGCAGACAGCAATCATATCCCTGACCTACACAAACATATCCATACAAATCTTCAGCTGTATCAATATCAACGTATCTAAAATCATGATTCTTGTCAAATGCATTAATATCAATAACTCTCTCATTTTTGTCCTTTCTATTGATATTAGTGTTTTTATCATTTTGTTCCTCTGAATTGATATCAATGTCTACATCTCTTTTGTTTCTGAATAATGTAATGTCTTTGTAGTGTAATGCTTCAATCCTGTTAACCTCTGCATAGCTGGAACAGTTTGTGATATATTTTACCACAGATAAAATTGACACGAGAGAAAAGATGAATCCTGTGATGATGATGAATTTTCTCTCTCTAAAACCTTTTTGTTGAGCTGACATCTTTTCTTCCTTTTGGAATCCACAATTTCTTCAGGTTAAATTTTTGTAATTCATTCCTGGAAAAAGAAATGCAGCATCATTATCTTGAATTATAAAGTTTGCATTGATCAGTGTGCACCCACGTTTTTTGTTGTCTACGTGCATTTTTCACTGAATTGAGGGGCCTTTGTACCTGTACCATTACCCCTTGAACATCCAAAATGTCAAATGGACCTTCCCAATTACTTTGCCATGGTCCACTTTTCCTGAAACTTTTTACCATGAGCTGACCTCCTTTCTCAAACTTAGAAGTATGTGGAGGGACCATCATCTTTGCGTACTGGAAGAATCTCGATCCACTTTGAGAAAATGTCAACTAAAACCAATGCAAATCTGAATCCATTTTTTCCTGATGGTAATGGCCCTATATAATCTATTTGTATAGAAGACCAAGGTCCATCTCCTGTAGGAATTCTTTGTAAAGGAGGTTTCTGACCCTTTGGTCTAGGATGCACAAATCAAACAAGATTTGATTACACTGTCCACTGTCTCTTCCATTTTGTCCCGATAGAATTTCTCTTTGAGAATTTCAAGCAATTTTTGCTTACCAATGTGACCTAAACTGTCATGGTTAAATTTAGTGAATTCCACCTGTAGGTGTTGTGGCATAACAGGACACAATAAACCGTCTGCGTCGTGACATAGGATCCCGTTTTCAAAAACCAAGGAAGATCCTAAACCATCCGATGAAGAGCAAGAGATGGACTTGTCTCTCTCTTGTTCCTCAGAAAACAAAGGTAAATGTGTGTCTGTCTTTTTCATAACATTAATTGAGACCGTTTCAGGTTGAATTACTAACTCTCCATGCAAATCTGCTTCCTTAGCTAATGTGTCAGCCTTTCTATTGCCTACAGATAACTCACTATTATCTTTTTTATGTGCTGGAATTTTTACAATAGCATATGCAAGAGGATTACTCTCTGCAAGGTCAAAAACTGATTCTAATGTCTCTTTCTGCACAAGAGTCTTGTTGGATGAATCTACAAAACCTCTTCGTTTCCAAATAGGTAAATAATCAGTAAGAGAACGAACAACATATGAGCTATCACTATAAATCACTAGTGAGCCTCTATTCTCTTCCTTGTCAGTTGTCAATACTGTTTTTACTGCTTCAAGTTCTGCTCGTTGAGCTGAAAAATGTCCTGGCAACTTGTATTGTATGGCAAGATTACGCTTTGGATACCAAATTGCATACCCACTGTAATAATTACCTGACATACAATATCTGGAACCATCAACAAATACAGGTTCATCATTTTCTTCTGCCTCTCTACGAAAAAGAGGAGAATGTGTTTCATGGACTTCACACAAACATTCATGTTCTAGCCCATTGTATTCCATCAACTGAGGAAGGATATACTTGGCATTGTGTTCAACCTGTATTTGTTTAGGTGACAGAGCCACTAACCATTGAGAAAATCTTTGGTTAGAGACTCCAGGAACATTTTTCTCAAAAAGGAACTTCAAAGTACTATGTGGGGTTTGCAGAATGATTTTGTTAAATCCTACAATATGCTCTGTTGCTTTTATTGCATAATGCACACCCACTAATTGTCGAACACATTCATCAAGTCCTCTCTCCACTGGGGTAATTAAACGTGAAAAATACCCAAGAATTCTCCAATCTTCTCCCTGTTTCTGAAGCAAAACAGCTGAGATGGCAATCTCTGAAGCATGCACTTGCAAAGCAAATGGTGCCTGTTTATCCACTGTCGCTAATGCAGGAGCTGACTGCAAATCATTTTTCAACATTTCAAAAGCTTTTTGCTGGACTTCAGTCCAAGGACCAAATTCACTATCCTCTGTATGTTTTAACAAGTCATATAGCGGTTTCGCCTTCTCTGCAAATGACTCGATAAAATCTCTGGAAAAAATTTACCAATCCCAAAAATTGTCTCAATGCTTTGAATGTTGTTGGTACAGGTAAAGATGCAATAGCCTCTATACGTTCCTGTAAAGGCTGCTTCTTCCCTGGGCCAATCAAAATTCCTAGAAATTTTACCTCACTTTTCATAAGCTGAACTTTGCGTGTATTCAGCTTGAGACCTTCTTCTTGCAGAAGTGTGAACAATTCTGCCAGAAGAGTCAAATGCTCCTCCTCATTTTCACTTGAAAGAAGTATGTCATCTACATACTGAATTAAACAATCAGGTCTAGAGAATCTTGATAAAACATTTGCCAACGCCTGATGAAATATAGACGGGGAACTATGAAATCCTTGAGGAAGTCTTGTAAAAACGTAAGAAACATTTTTTTACACAAATGAAAATTTGTATTGACAGCTCTTGGCCAAAGAAATGCTAAAAAATCCATTTGCAATGTCTAATACAGAAAACACTTTTGCATTAGCATTTAATTGCGACATGATATCTGGTGTTTCCGCTACAATAGGCGAACAACATGGTATGTATTTGTTTAGCATTCTTAGGTCAATCAAAAGTCTGTATGCACTGGGGTCATCTCGTTTAGCCACAACCCATAAAGGATTATTTGTTACAGAATTTGCTTTCCTGATGATACCCTGTTGCAAAAACTCTTGAATGATCAATGAGACAGGTTCATCAGAATCTGGTGGTAATTTATATGGCTTCACGAAAGGATGATCCTTGCCTTCAACATTAACTTCAATGCCTTTAAATAATCCAACATCATTCTTTTTTTGACTCCAAAGCTTTTTTGTGTGACTGTACCACTTGTTTTAACTTCAAATTCTCTCCTGTATCAGGCCATTTGTAATCATTGTCAACTGTTTCTGTCAAACATATGCTTCCCACTTCTGAATAATCAGCTGGATCAATTACCACAGGCTTACGATTAGCTGAACCTTTCCAAAGCACTCCATTGCCTAAATCAATAATCCACCCTCTTTGATACAAAATATCAGCTCCAATGATATTTTCGGATCCTTTACAAAACCACATGTCTATTTCAGTTTTCAAATGACCTGGGATTTCAAAAGAAACATTTTTACACATTTTAGCTTGAGAATCACCTGTTCCATTAAACCCAACAATTGTACAAATTGCTGCATCCGATAAAACAGGTAATTTCAAACCAGTGACACTAATCTGAGCACCAGTGTCTAAAAGAGTTTTCACTTTTTGTCCATTAATTTTAACCTTTAAATAAGGTTGACCACTCTTGTCTAAAAATATAGGCGCTACAGGGACTAAAGAGTGGTATTCAATCTCTTTTTCCTCTATCTGTCATGGAGAAGATAACAATGGCTGTCTCCCACTGCTATCGCTGGTTGTATGTGCATTCATATTTTTACCAATCTCTTTTAGCTCTTTCCTCAAAGGGGCATAGGGAGAAAAAGTTTGAACTTCTTCTGTTGAAGGTGGGGCAGAAGGTTTAGTGAATACTAATCCATTTTCTTTCCCAATGTTTTTCGACTCAATATATTTTAAATACTTCCTACATTGTGATTTATAATGACCAGGCTTCTGACAAAAGAAACAAGTCATTGGTCTTTTCTTATCAACCTGTTTTACCCTGTCGTTCCTGAAGGTGGCAGCACTTTCTGCTTTAACATTATTCTGAATGTCTATGTCAGAATTACTATTCTGAATGACAGCAATTTTAGTTTTCAAACTACTATGTTTCAGCTGTCTTCTTACAAGATCTACAACTGAAGTTGCATCGTCCAGAGTTTCCTTTTGACTGGCTAACGCCATCGATGCAGGATCTAAATATGTATATTTCCGAACAAATGCCCTTATTAATGCAGAATTCTCATCTCCCACTGCATATACCATTTTAAATGCCTTTGCAAATGTTTCACGAAAATGATATGGATCGTCATGTATCATTACCTTTAAAGAATCCAATATCTCAGCAGTCGGAGTTTCCTCCCCTGTGATACACATCAGTAACTGACGCAATCTTTCAGATGCATCAGTATGAACTTCATTTCCATATTCATCAATGTAAAGTGTTTTAACTAAACGTCTTGCTATATGACTAGGAACCCATAAACAGAAAATTTTATTCCTTTGCTCATCAGTCAAATTGAAACGATCACAAAAACTTTCAAAAACATCCCCATTGCGAAACACATCTGCTCTCAAATCATAATGCGGGATATCTTTCAAAATTTTCATCAACTGATCGTGTATTTGCAATTTAAGTTTAGACGCTCTGTCTAATAACTTTTGCTTTCGAACGTCACATTCTGTCGGTTCGTCTAACTCAACAGGATTCTCCGGTATAAGCGACGATGTTGCCGCAGCTGACTGTTTTTTCTTTGCAGCCTCCTTTGTAAGTACCGAGATCTGTTTGTTTTTTGAAATTGTATCATTCTGCATTTCTATTTCATTCTCTAAATGCTCAATATACGTACTAAAAGTATCACAACTTGAACAACTAGGTTCCAAAGGTACATTCTCTTGTGTTTGCATAATTTCCGTTACATTTTGACTTTCTGACTGATTCACTAAACAAATCATTTGTTTATCTGGCTCATCAAAAACCATTGTATTGAAAACTGTAACTAATTTCATTATATTTCGTAATTTTTTCTTCGTTTTAGCTAATGAAAATCTAGTTTTATCAATTTAATTATTTGCCTGTAGGCATTGCTGAAACATAGATTTCCATAACTTAGCATCAGAAAAATGACTGGCTAAACCTTCAAATTCTAAATTACTTTCTTCAGCTATTACATTTATAAATTCCATATTTTGGTACTCACCGAATATAAAACTTTTCCGTTATCCGCTGGACTCTAATTAAACCGTCTGTCAAGACTTCTGTTCCAAAATATTCTGGTCTTCACGAATCAAACATCGAGCGATTCTAGGTTCTTTCAATAATTGCAAAGTTATTTCCTGTTCATCACTTTTCCCCTCTTTTCAACGGAATAAGTGGCAAAAACTTCTGACGATTGAAACTGGCTGGCGTCCGCCAATGAAATAAATGGCTTAATATTGTATAAAAAGCCTTCAATAATGATGATTTCTCGTGAGACGAATTTTGGAATTATATCTGCTTGAGTCAGCTTAAATCAAACCGTGTGTTTTATTGTACACACATAGACTTGGAAAATACTTACAAAAATAGTACATTCATATTCAGAATTAGTGTTGTTTCATATATGCAAAAAATGTTCAAATATAGTTCATTTGTTTCAAAGATCTGAAAAAAGTTCTTAAAGTCATTAGACCATGTGCTTCCTTTTGTATTAGCTCTTCAAAGATGGCCGATTAACTTCTTGTGTCCTGGAAGGAATTCTGTATGCATAGGAGAGCTGTGTCTTGAATAGGTGTATGTGGCTTGGAAGCAGGAGATGTAAGCAAAGAGGCAGAAGACTGGATTCCTTGTGATTATATGAACTTCAGTCTTTCAAATTCGTGCCCAAACACAAATCCCTCCCATACACTCCCCTTTCTCCTCCTTCCTAAGAGTGGGGGCTAACAGAGAGCAACATCTGGCCTACTTTACCAAACCTTTTAAACATGAAACCAGATATATGTGTGAGAGAGACTATAAGACCACTTAAAACATAAACGCATAAATCAAACAGAGTATCGGTTACATAGGAAGATTTTCAACCCATACATATATTATTTACAAAATCCATCAAATTCTGACAGGGTCTTGACCTGCATTTTCAGTCAATGAGTCGCCATCTGAATATCATTAGCTCAAAGTCCTATCATTCACACAATTATGGAAAAAGGCATATTCTTTTTAATAAAGCCAATTAAAATTTAGATATTAAGAATATAACAGATGCTAAGCATATCAGAACAAAATAAAGAAAGCAGAAGTTAAGCAGGGGAATAAAAAGAGTTACAATAAAGTGAGAGAATGATATGCATGTGTTGTGTACAAATGGGAAAAATGTACGTGATTTTAGAGAGATATTTGTGTATGTGTGGGAATGCTGGAACCTTTAGTTCTATCGCTTGTGTGTGTCATGTATGCAGATGTGACCCCCTCCTCTGTGCTTTCCTGAAAGAAATGTGGCTGGGATGAGAGGTCAGTGATAAGCTGGAAGGACACCATGACCATTTCAGTTTTTTAGACAAAACATTTATAGCAAAATGTGCCGGGTTAACGAATCTAATGATAAACAATGTGATCGTAATTATTTTTGAATCTGCTTTCCAAACATGGTAAAATGAAGGTTACAGTTAACCGTGTATTACACAAATTGAATATCCTTTGATAGTGGAAACGGTGCATTTAAAAAAGGGAAATTAAGTCAAATTAAGTAATATGTCCCCCTTTTAGGAAATTTATCTGTGGATATATACAGTGGGGCAAAAAAGTATTTAGTCACCACCAATTGTGCAAGTTCTCTCACTTAAAAAGATGAGAGAGGCCTGTAATTGTCATCATAGGTAGACCTCAACTACGAGAGACAAAATGTGGAAACAAATCCAATCACATCGTCTGATTTTTGAAAGAATTTATTTGCAAATTATGGTGGAAAATAAGTATTTGGTGAATATGAAAAGTTCATCTCAATACTTTGTTATATATCCTTTGTTGGCAATGACAGAGGCCAAACGTTTTCTGTAAGTCTTCACAAGGTTGTCACACACTGTTGCTGGTATGTTGGCCCATTCCTCCATGCAGATCTCCTCTAGAGCAGTGATGTTTTGGGGCTGTCACTGGGCAACACGGACTTTCAACTCCCTCCAAAGGTTTTCTATGGGGTTGAGATCTGGAGACTGGCTAGGCCACTCCAGGACCTTGAAATGCTTCTTATGAAGCCACTCCTTCGTTGCTCGGGCGGTGTGTTTGGGATCATTGTCATGCTGAAAGACCTAGTCACGTTTCATCTTCAATGCCCTTGCTGATGGGAGGAGGTTTGCACTCAAAATCTCACGATACATGGCCCCATTCATTCTTTCATGTACATGGATCAGTCGTCCTGTTCCCTTTGCAGAGAAACAGCCCCAAAGCATGATGTTGCCACCCCCATGCTTCACAGTAGGTATGGTGTTCTTTGGTTTCAACTCAGCATTCTCTCCTCAAAACACGACGAGTTGTGTTTCTACCAAACAGTTCTACTTTGGTTTCATCTGTCCATATGACATTCTCCCAGTCCTCTTCTGGATCATCCAAATTCTCTCTAGCAAACCTCAGACGGGCCCGGACATGTACTGGCTTAAGCAGGGGGACACGTCTGGCACTGCAGGATCTGAGTCCCTGACGGCGTAGTGTGTTACTGATGGTAGCCATTGTTACGTTGGTCCCAGCTCTCTGCAGGTCATTCACTAGGTCCCCCCGTGTGGTTCTGGGATTTTTTGCTCACCGTTCCTGCTATAATTTTGACCCCACGGGGTGAGATCTTGCATGGAGCCCCAGATCGAGGGAGATTATCAGTGGTCTTGTTACATAGTTACATAGTAGGTGAGGTTGAAAAAAGACACAAGTCCATCAAGTCCAACCTATGTGTGTGATTATGTGTCAGTATTACATTGTATATCCCTGTATGTTGCGGTCATTCAGGTGCTTATCTAATAGTTTCTTGAAGCTATCAATGCTCCCCGCTGAGACCACCGCCTGTGGAAGGAAATTCCACATCCTTGCCGCTCTTACAGTAAAGAACCCTCTACGTAGTTTAAGGTTAAACCTCTTCTAATTGTAATGAGTGGCCGCAAGTCTTGTTAAACTCTCTTCTGCTAAAAAGTTTTATTTCTATTGTAGGGTCAACAGTATGGTATTTGTATATTGAAATCATATCCCCTCTCAAGCGTCTCTACTCCAGAGAGAATATGTTCAGAGCTCACAACCTTTCCTCATAACTAAGATCCTCCAGACCCTTTATTAGCTTTGTTTCCCTTCTTTGTACTCGCTTCATTTCCAGTACATCCTTCCTGAGGACTGGTGCCCAGAACTGGACAGCATACTGGTGCAGCCGGACCAGAGTCTTGTAGAGCGGGAGAATTATCATTTTATCTCTGGAGTTGATCCCCCTTTTTAATGCCAATATTCTGTTTGCTTTGTTAGCAGCAGCTTGGCATTGCATGCCATTGCTGAGCCTATCATCTACTAGAACCCCCCAGGTCCTTTTCCATCCTAGATTCCCCCAGAGGTTCTCCCCCCAGTCTATAGATTGCATTCATATTTTTGCCACCCAAATGCATTTTTTACATTTTTCTACATTGAACCTCATTTGCCATGTAGTTGCCCCTCCCCCATTAATTTGTTCAGGTCTTTTTGCAAGGTTTCCACGTCCTGCGGGGAAGTTATTGCCCTGCTTAGCTTAGTATCGTCCACAAATACAGAGATTGAACTGTTTATCCCATCCTCCAGGTCGTTTATGAACAAATTAAATAGGATTGGTCCCAGCACAGAACCCTGGGGAACCCCACTACTCACCCCTGACCATTCCGAGTACTCCCCATTTATCACCACCCTCTGAACTCGCCCTTGTAGCCAGTTTTCAATCCATGTACTCACCCTATGGTCCATGCCAACGGACCTTATTTTGTACAGTAAACGTTTATGGGGAACTGTGTCAAATGCTTTTGCAAAATCCAGATACACTACGTCTATGGGCCTTCCTTTATCTAGATGGCAACTCACCTCCTCATAGAAGGTTAATAGATTGGTTTGGCAAGAACGATTCTTCATGAATCCATGCTGATTACTGCTAATGATACCGTTCGTATTACTAAAATCCTGTATATAGTCCCTTATCAGCCCCTCCAAGAGTTTACATACTATTGATGTTAGGCTAACTGGTCTGTAATTCCCAGGGATGTATTTTGAGCCCTTTTTAAATATTGGTGCTACATTGGCTTTTCTCCAATCAGCTGGTACCATTCCAGTCAGTAGTAGACTGTCTGTAAAAATTAGGAACAATGGTCTGGCAATTACTTGACTGAGTTCCCTAAGTACCCTCGGATGCAAACCATCTGGTCCCGGTGATTTATTAATGTTAAGTTTCTCAAGTCTAATTTTAATTCTGTCCTCTGTTAACCATGGAGGTGCTTCCTCTGTTGTGTCCTGAGGATAAACACTACAGTTTTGGTTACTGAAGCCCCCCGATTCACTAGTGAAGACTGAGAAGAATAAATTCAATACCTTCGCCATCTCCCCTTCCTTTGTAACCAGATGTCCTTCCTCATTCTTTATGGGGCCAATATGGTCTGTCCTCCCTTTTTTACTGTTTACATACCTAAAGAATTTCTTGGGATTTTTTTTGCTCTCCTCCGCTATGTGTCTTTCATGTTCTATCTTACCCGTCCTAATTGCACCCTTACATTTCTTGTTGCATTCTTTATAAAGTCTGAATGCTGAGGATGATCCCTCAACCTTGTATTTTTTGAAGGCCTTCTCCTTTGCTTTTATATGCATTTTTACATTGGAGTTAAGCCATCCAGGGCTTTTGTTCGCTCTTTTAAATTTATTACCCAATGGGATACATTGGCTAATGCCCTTATTTAATATGCTCTTAAAGCAAACCCATCTCTCCTCCGTATTCTTTGTTCCTAATATTTTATCCCAATTTATGCCTTTTAGCAAGGTTTGTAGTTTAGGGAAGTTGGCTCTTTTGAAATTCAGTGTCTTTGTATTCCCTTTAGGTTTCCTATTTGTGTGATTTATACTAAAATTAATTGACCTGTGATCGCTGTTACCTAAATTGCCCCGTATTTCCACATCTGTGATCAGGTCTATATTGTTGGTAATCAGTAGATCCAGTAATGTTTTATTTCTAGTTGGTGCGTCTACCATCTGACCCATAAAATTGTCCTGCAAGACATTAAGGAACTGGCGAGCCTTAAATGAATGAACGGTTCCCTCCGCCCAGTCTTTGGATAATTAAAATCCCCCATTATGATAACACTTCCCATCCTTGCTGCTAATCCAAATTATGATAGGAGATCTGCCTCCACTTCCTCCCTCAGGTTAGGGGGCCTATAGCATACTCTCAGTATTATTTTCCCCTTAGCTTCATCCCTTTGGAGCTCTACCCATAAGGATTCCACCTCCTCTCTAGCTCCCTCAGTGATGTCATCTCTCACATTCACTTGTACATTATTCTATATATATATATATAGGCATACCCCTCCCCCTATTTTACCCTCTCTATCCTTGCGGTATAGGGTATACCCTTGAATGTTTGCCAGCCAATCATGAGAGCTGTTTAACCAGGTCTCTGAAATTCCCACAAAATCCAAATCCTACTCGTACAACAATATCTCTAGTTCACCCATCTTGTCCGCCATGCTCCTGGCATTGGTGAACATGCCACATAGTTTAGACCGGTCGCATATTGTCCTCGTATTGGATGTTCTGAGATTGCAACTAGGACTTGCTACTATACTCACCTTGTGTTTTTGTGCTTTGGTTAACCTACCCCTAATGCCCCCAATACTACCCTCTGGAATATCTTCTGCGCTGGCTATCTCTGTCTCTGGACCCTCCCCCCCATCGCCTAGTTTAAAAACCCCTCTAACCTTTTGGCCATCTTCATTCCCAGCAGATCTGCACCCTCCTCTTGTATGTCTTCAATTTTCTAATTATTGCTCCCACAGTTGATTTCTTCACACCAAGCTGCTTGCCTATTGCAGGTTCAGTCTTCCCAGCCTGGTGAAGGTCTACAATTTTGTTTCTGATGTCCTTCGACAGCTCTTTGGTCTTCACCATAGTGGAGTTTGGAATGTGACTGTTTGCGGTTGTGGACAGGTGTCTTTTATACTGATAACAAGTTCAAACAGGTGCCATTAATACAGGTAATGAGTGGAGGACAGAGGAGCCTCTTAAAGAAGAAGATACAGGTCTGTGAGAGCCAGAAATCTTGCTTGTTTGTAGGAGACCAAATACTTATTTTCCACCATAATTTGCAAATAAATTCTTTAGAAAATCAGACAATGTGATTGTCTGGATTTGTTTCCACGTTTTGTCTCTCATAGTTGAGGTCTACCTATGATGACAATTACAGGCCTTTCTCATCTTTTTAAGTGGGAGAACTTCCACAATTGGTGGGTGAATAAATACTTTTTAGCCCCACTGTATTTGTGTGTGATATTGAAATTATCATTTGAGTATCAATTTCTAATATGAGTTTAACAATTTTATTAATAATATAGATATATTGAAACTGGTTTAGACAACCTTTGGTCAGAAATGAAATCCAGGTTATTGGGGAAATTTGTAATGAATGGGATTAGTTTAGATTAAGATAACAATTTTGTAATTTTACATTTATACAATAAGCCCTTATTGAGAGAAAAAAAAGATTAAGATGAGGTTGTTTTTTGGAATACAGCTGCCATAATATTTAACAAAGCCAAGATGTATGGGATACATAAGAAGTTTTTCTACAAAAATGAAATCTAAAGGTCTGATAATAACTTGATGTGCGGTCCGTGATGTGAGAGTAATATTAAATAAAATTTTAATATAACAGACCCATCACATCAAGTCCACACACCCTGTTAGGATAGATGCCACCTGCAGCCAGTTGTTTTATAGTTTTTGATGCTTTCTGGTCCATCATACAGATTCTTGGTCCTTTTGTTTTATTTATTTTTATTTTTGAAATCCAAAGCAGAATGTGTGGATTGTGAAATTATGTGCCCCTTTTCCTTGTAAGTGCCGTGGTATAAGCAGAAGAATATTTTGGATTTATGGACATCTCTCCATGACTGCAGGGTATTGTTATCATTTATTATAATATTGCCAGGAAAAAGTTGTCTTTTTGAAACATGAAACTGAAGTTCTTACACAAACAGCATAATAGAAAACAATCCATTGTAATATATTTATGGAAGCTGGACCCATTAATGGAGGGTTCACCCCAATATATCAGAGCTGTAGCTTTATGCAAAGGTGCTATTAGACAAAGTTACAGACATTATTTTGGTCAAACATTTAATTTTTAATGGTCCCACATTCTGCGCAGCAAATATACAGCTAACTAAATGTTTGTCTAATGAAAGGTTCAAAATATGAATTTGTATTGTTTGTTTATGTACATATCTAACAATGAAAAATGCGTACATTTGTATCCAGCCACCTTATTGCATCTATTGGAGGAGGCTGGAGACAAAGGAAACCCCATGTGTTACATTGATGACGTAGGAATCAGCTGCTGTGAGCCCAGTGCAGGACACACTCCCTGAAGACCCAGATATTTCATTTTTTGTAGATTTGATCCCGGTTTTATACTGAGGATGGCAATACCCCTACCGAGTATGCAGTTTATCACCCAGAAGGATACTCTGTATTTAGAGTCATTGGATCCTTTTTCCCCAGCTCAAGAAGCAGAGCTCCATGTTTTAGCAAAGCCTGTGAGCTATAAAAAGAGTGTATATTTATAAAGATAGTCGAGATATAGAGAGCTTTTGGTTCCATTTGAAGGGCCAGAAGTTTGTTTTTACTTCGGCAGGTAAACCAATAAAGCATGCCAAGTTAATTTGATTGGCTGTTTTCAGCCTTCCAGGTTATTGCTGAGGTAGCCATATTAACATAAAAACTCGTACATGGAAGCAGACCAGGAGACTAAGGATGCTGCATTTACAGCCCCGGACACTTGATGGGTCTGTGCAATTCACAGATTCCACCCGAGTTCTGGCCCAGTATAGCTGGGATTAATAATTCAACTTTAAGGACCCCAGGATGAGAAGAACAAGTGGTCCACAGGGGGCAACTTCTTATGAAACAGGACTTTGGAAAAAGGTGATCATTTATGTCTGCCAGCCACTCTTTTCCCTCCAGCTTGACACATGGACCGTGTCATCAGTCACAAGCAGTTATGGCTGCCTTAGTAAATGAGTGTGGGATAGAGCCAGGGTTCTCCACAGTTGTTTTTATAACCTACCACTTCTTGTTTTACCTGTTACCAAAGGTGTTACCAAAAGCTGAACATCCCTTCCAGAGATTACAAAAAGATATATCCAGATGCCTGAGTCAGGATCTTACGAGTATGCATTTTGTCTGGATGGACATGTTTTCTGGATATCCAGTGGCAAATGCTACTGCAAAGGCCACAGTAAAAAGTGTTATCAGAAGTAGTTTGTAATTATAGAGTGCAGAATCTACAGAGAGTAACAGAGAAAATCATTTTTATAGGAGAGTCCTTACTAGAAGTTTTGAGGTTTTATTATTACACCCCCTACTGTCTACAATGTAGCGGACAAAGTAGAGTAAGAAACTAGAAAACTTTTGCCTGAATGTTTTCTTATATTTTATGAAGCCTCTAAGGGGGATGTTGGATCTCTCCCTATGGTATTTGGTTTGGGAGTGTGTTACTCACTTGCTTATATTTTGTCTCAGCAGCTGAAGTCCTCCATTCGGATCTCACAGAGAATGTTGCTGATCTTTTAAGGTTTTTTTTGACAAACTCATTTGTGTTTTCTTCCCAATTCCAGATCCTAAAAGCTTGGAAGGATCTAAAACGAAAGCCAGGTGACTTGTGGATTGTTAGGAGACATTTATATATATATATATATATATATATATAAGGAAATGTTTGGAGACTCAATACAGCGTCTATTCCATGTACAAGTTGTGCAAAACTTGAAGGAAAAGTCACCTGGATCCACACCAGACACTGCAAAAATGACTAAATTACAGAAATCTCTGTGTTTGATTTGTTTCCCTCTTGTGATCACAGTCTAGGGTACTTTTTGTTTCAATTAC
Source organism: Aquarana catesbeiana (assembly GCA_037953035.1). NCBI lineage: Eukaryota > Metazoa > Chordata > Amphibia > Anura > Ranidae > Aquarana > Aquarana catesbeiana. The sequence goes on from JBBHAA010003359.1 coordinate 87,816, forward strand.
TTTAATTGTAAGGGATATATATACATATATATAATGTGATTTGAAAAGTAGTTCATCCATGTTGAAGTCATATTTGTCTTTTGTACGTCTTCCATTTTATGTAGAATTGTCTGTGTTTACATATGCTGATAAGTCAGCATGCCCACAATTCAGCTAGAAGGCCATTCTGGCCACAGGAGTGTACAGCCAGTACTCTGTAAATATGTCTTATCAATCATTTGTTTTTTACAATGAAAAGTCATTGTGTAATGAAAAAAGCTGCTCAGCTATTATTTTCTCCACAATGGAGTTTTTGCCTCTTTGGCCAGGACTACCTTCACCTAAGCGTGTGGAGGTTCCAGGTTAAAGATGATAGCAGGTGTGTTTAGTGATCAAAATATTGATCAAAAGAGGGGAGGCTGTAATGGAAATGTGTAAGTTCTGTATATAATTGTATTCTATTTTGTATGTATTGCACTCTGCCCTCACTGTGCACACGGCACTAATAATGTTTTCAGTAAATGTTTACATTCTTTCCAGTCCTGATTAGAATTAGCCTGCCTATGTTACGCCCCTTGTTACCATAAATGTACAATTGTAATATTAATGTGATACCTACGTAATCATGTGTATAAAAACCTTCAACTGCGTCATAATAAGCAGAACAGTTATTTGGAAAGATGCTGAGCGTATCTTTTGTGTCTGTTCCCTACTACAGTAGTTATTATTAATTTGGAACCACTAATCAATATGAGGATAGGAGTTGCCTATCATCAAAATGTCCAACTCAATATCCTTATCAGAAATGGGTTGAATATGTTCCTATGTATTTTTAACTACAATATTCCACCCATAATCCCCATGTAGAAAAATAGTTATATGCATATTCATATCAGAAATGGGTTAAATATGTTCATTGTGAGGTGTTAACATGATATTCCACCCATAAACCCCATGAGAAATAATAATTCTACCCATATTCTCATAAAAAAAACAGGTCAAATTTATTTTTTCCATTAGCAAGTGAACAGTTAAACATTAGCAACTGCTTCTTGCAACATTGTATCAAGCACTGCAGGAAAGAATAACATATTTTGAGAAACAACAGAGTCATTCCCATTTATATGTGTATAAAGTACACTGACATCTAGTGAGAGTTCTCGGTATTGCAGCCAATAATCCAATCATCCCAATATACAGTTTAGTACGTCCCTAACAACGCAATCATTTCCTTCTCCTGAAAAGCAGTTTTCATCGAGCATTTGGCCCTATCCCCTCCTCTGTTATCTTTGTCATTTTTATTCATTGCCCATTATGTGTTTCCTTTGAGACTGAAGACCACCAATGGCCTCTAATCAGAAAATTGTTATTCAGACCCGACCCTTGTTATTCTCCTGGACCCAGGTAGCTGGCACTTCCATTAGGGTCATGTCATACTAGCAACTCTACAGCAGAGATTTCTAGTAGCTGTATCTCTCTGATGACTTTCTCTGCTGATTTGTAGATGGGCACGAAACCCGCTGTGACTGACTACAATGGGTGGTCATCCACAGCTGCATTGGATAACATGAGTAGCTATAAAAGGTGGAGAGGAAACAGCAGAGCAGGGCAGCAAGGAATAGTAAGGAGGTTGCCAAATGTCGGGGCGACTAGCAGACAAGGACAACAGAGTACAGGCCAAGGTTCAGGGTCACAGGCAAACGGGGATGGTCGGGAACACGCCAAAGGTCAGGGTCACGAGCAGACAGGAATAGTTACCGTAAGAACAGGCCAAAGTCGGTAACTGGAATCAGACATAGGAAACACAGCAAGTACACACGAAAGCTAACACACAATGGTTGATTAGCACTGCTGTCTTACAGTGCACAGGTTAATATAGGGTTCCCTGATAGGGCCTGGGGTGGGGCCATGCTTAGAGGAGAGGTTACAAAAGCAGTCAGGTGAGGGTCAGCTGGTCTCTAGAGATGAACACATCGAGACAGGTATGCTGATCGACAAACTCTATTGCATAACCATGACATATAACTTTTAATGGGTGTGGGGGATGGGGAGTTTATTCCATAGAAGAGCTTTAATTTGAAAGAAATAAAACAGAAAATCGTTTCATACTTACCGTAAATTAACCTCAGCATCCTCACACCAAGAAAAAAATAAAAAAGGGGGGGGGAGAAATCAAATTCAAATAACAACAAATAATTAGCCTGGTATGCGATGGATCCTGTCAATTTTGATATGTTCAGTAACTGGATTGCCTAAAAGAGTATTGAATACCTCTTTAACCAAGGGTAAAAGTGCTTCTTGGCCTATTACCTCTAGGACACCCCTGAGACCTATATTATTTAGTCTCTGGCGGTCCTCTATGTCATCCATATGTGACCAGATGGCCTGTAATTGAGTGTGATGATCAATGATAGTTGTTGGCATCTCTGAGTATCCATTAATTAAAGAGGGGTTAACCTGCTCCACTGCATCCACTCATTCATGGAAGCTCCTGAGACTCCTATTTAATTCGGCCAAATCCCTTTTATGGCTGTTCTCCATCTTGAGAAACATGGACTGCATATCGCTCTTAGTAGGCAATGAACTTAAATATTTCTCCAAGCGAATATCGATAGCTAGAAGTTCATCTTCACTTCCTGATTCTGTACTGTCTCTGTTCTGTGCCTGGGGTGGATTACTAGAACTATGAGAGGAATGTTGTGATTGCGATGTTGCATGACCACTCCTACTGCTTCTCCCTCCCCCCCCGCCATATTGTAGGACCTATTATTGGTACTGTGTACTATGGAAATAGGTCCCTATATCTGTCCTCTCATCTGGCAAGTCAGGGACTGCAGGTTTTTGGAGGTTTCCTTTTAGAGGATTAATCATCTTTTATCGGTGTATAGGTATATATATATATATATATATATATATATATATATATATATATATATATATAATTTTTCATATTCTGTATACTTTGTTGCTTGTAGTTTATTCACTTGTATAGCGTGTTCTTTCAATCACACAGTCCTATGCAGTCATTGCTATGCCATATTAAGTCCAGTTGTAAATAGTAAATGTTTGTTACTATGTTACTATGGGGTAGATTGCAGAGACCACAGCAGCAAACCACAACGCCCCCCACAGCAACAAAAAAAAAAACTATTTGAAAAGTTAATTCCAGTAGTATTCACGATCAATATTCAAATATTCAATGTCAAGTAACAAGTAGCAAACACAATTAACACAATTAAAAGTTCTCCAGGGAAAGTCCAGGGAGGCCGAATAACCACCCAGCCCAACTCACTCTGAATTCAGCTGGTCCATAGGGGTGACGGACACCCTAGCAACTTTCTGAGGACTAGTGGCTTTAGGTAGCTCCGAGTTGCCTCCACAGCTTGGTGATTCCAAGTAACCTGGTTGCTCCGATTAAGTCTGAGCAGCGCCGGGTAGTTCTGTGATAGTTCCGTGATAGCCGGACTGCTCCGGGCAGCTCCAGTTACTCAGATGTCTCACATGACTCACACGACTCCGGGAACCCGACCAGCTCCTTACGAGATTGCAGCACAGCACAGGCAGAGCAACCCCAGATGGCCACTTCCAGGAGCTCCAGATGATGCCGGCCACATCGTTACTCCGGATGGCTTCAGCAATCCACCGGACGACAGCGGAGGACCCCTGTAGAGATAACAGGTAATACCAGGTAATATCGAGCTGCTTCCGAAGGGATTTGATGTTTTCAGAACACCGCAAATTACGTGCGGATCCCAGATAGTCCCCCTGGTATACAGCAGGGATACACAGCTCCAGCACGCTCCAACTTCAGGTCTGCTACAACACTCAGCTGCCGGCTAGCCGGCTAGCTAATTAGCATTGATGGTGTTAGTATTAGCAATGGTCTGTCGGTAATCTCAGCTTAGGAAACTGAGTGTAACCTGGGAGCCCAGATAGGAGACGTGCTCACACGTCCATGCTCACACCCATACTGAGCGCTCACCGGACTGCCCGTTGACATTTAATCTCTATCAATCTCTGAAGAATAGTACTTCCAGCCTGCCCATATATTTCTTGTATACAAGAACTTGTAGAGGGGGAATGAGTCAATCTGATCAATTTTTTAATTTGTGAGGAAGTGAACGTATGATTTAAAGTCGGGGATTGAAGTATATTGGCTACTAAGAACCAATCTATACATTTGGGATAACAGGTGCCTGGGAACTGGGGACTAAATACACAAAGACTTGAATGTAGTAAGGGAACTCCAAGGGTCTCATTCAAAGTTTCAAGTTATTAAAAAAGTCAGTCATTTGGTAATATCTCCACGTGGCTATAGGTATATTCCCCAAGTACAACACCATCTACGGGAAAGGGGATAGGGTACCCTGTGGGGAAAACTTGTAGTATTCACATCCGAACCCCCATAAGCCAAAAAATCCAGTTTCTTCCCCCTGAGGAAACCAAGGGTATCCTCCCAATGGAGCCAAAGGAGATATTTGAGGGGCAACTTTACCCGATTTATTCAATCTATCCCACCCAGATAGAGAATTCTGAGAAAAATGGGGATATCCAATCTGATAGACCCCTAGAGATGGCCGGAATCCATGGAGCACCCGCCAAGTTCCTGCCTGCCAATGTTTTCTCTAGGGGTATCCACATTTTACATGGGAAATCATGACAACAATTCAAGATGCGTACTAAGGACCTAGCCTTATAATACAAGGCCAACTCCCCCTTCCAATTTACTTCTACCTAGAATATCATAGCCAACTCTAGGGCGTCTGTCATTCCATACAAAAGACAAAAAAGCTTTTCATTAACGTTTAATAAAAAAAATCTGTGGGAGTGTAATAGGTACAGTATGTAATTGACAAAACAGATGTGCTTTATTGTATCATAAGGAAGAAAATCACAGATTACCTTATGGCATATTACAGAACATTACATGACAGATAAGCATGAGCAATCGCATAGCATAACGTTACACATGTGCAAGAAGTGTTACATCAGTATATAGTTAGAGTATAGGCAATACAATTACACAATAGTACCTTTCGTGTCCCGAGACTTCCCCCACCTCCCCCTGGATAATACATGAATCAACTGTGATTCCCTAAGATGAGAGCCAAGGAGTCCACACTTTCTCAAATTTCCATGGACAACCTCGATTGATATATGTGATTCTATACATGGGTATAGCTGCCTCAATCTGTGCCTCCCAGGCCGACACGGTCGGGGGAGAAGAGTCTATCCACTTCATCAGTATCTCCTTTTTGGCATAGTAGAGCAAAAAAGAAACAAGTAATTTTAGGTGATAAGCTCTTTGTTCATTGTCGTGAATCCCAAGAAGGGCCAGCTCCGGAGTGATTGGTATGGATATTTGCAGCCTGGAATTTATCTCCGCGAATATCGCACACCAATATGTTGCTATCAAGGGGCATTCCCAGAACATGTGGAAAAATGTTCCGATTTTACATTTGTTGCACATAGGATCTCTGTCAGGGAATATGCGATGAAGTCTCTGTGGAGTATAGTAAATCCTATGTATAAATTTAACTTGTATTAGTTTATCTTTAGATGCAATCACTAATTTAGGACCACTATCCAGACAGTCCTCCCAATCCTCTCTATCTAATGATGGGATGTCAGTATGCCAGCTATCCCATAATTTAGCTATTTTAGGAGAGTCCTTACCTAGGAGTACCGCATAGAAAGTGGAAAGGGGCTTAGAGACATCACCAGACGCCAAGAGCTCTTCAATGGGATCTGCCTGAAGCATAGGTGCCTGCGGAAACTGAGCCCATGCCGCATGCCTGAGTTGAAAACACCTAAACCTCATCCCTCTGGGCAGCTGGAATTTAGTCATTATTTCCGTAATAGAGAGTAACTCCCCTCTGGGCATAATGTGTTCTAGTGTTATAATACCGAACCTGGCCCAAAACTGTGGGTCAGGCACAGTCCGGAAGTGTTTGAGTGCTGGGTTTCCCCATAACGGGTTTGCTGGCGATAATTGACCTGGTGAGAGGAATCTACGTCTGGCTGCCACCCACACCCTCCACGATGCCCGAGTGGGTCCAGGAACTCGCGTATACGCACTCGGTCCTCGATAGGGAAAGTTGCGTAGATCAGCGAGGGAGCCCAGATAGTTTGCCTCAGGGCAGACTGCCGCATTCATTTTAGATCCCTGAAACCACCAGTAGGCCGAAACCAACATAGCCGCCCAGTAGTAAACCTGGAAGTTGGGGAGGGCCAGTCCTCCAAAGCAAGCAGGCAGCCACAGGGTAGAGCGCGCCAATCTGGGGTTCCCACCCCCCCAAATAAAGGTTCCCACCAAACCATCAACCTCCTTAAAAAACTAAACAGGGACCCATACCGGGGAGTTTCTTAAAACATAGTTAAATTTAGGTAGTATCATCATCTTAAGGAGGTTGATGCGTCCCAATAGATTAAGTGGTAGGTTAGCCCTGGCCAAACACTTCGCACGCAAAGTATTCAAGATAGGGCTCAGATTTTTAATAATAAAGTCTGATGGGTTTTTGGTGATTACTATCCCCAGACATTTGAATTCCTTCACCCATTGTAATGGGGAGGATGGTGGCCCAGTAGCAGCCACATCATCCAAAGGAAACAGCACTGATTTGGACCAATTGATCCTTATACCAGATAACCCCCCAAAATTGTCAAAGATTCTCAGGGCCGCAAGAAGGGAAGGGGCCGCATCATTCAAATATAGAAGCGCGTCATCCGCGTACAGAGACAGCCGCTCTTCCAACAAACCCACCCGCAAGCCCAGGACATCCGGAGCACTCCTGACCGAAATTGCCAGTGGCTCCAGTGCCAGGGCGAACAGGCTGGGGGAGAGCGGGCAACCCTGCCTCGTACCGCGGAATAAATCAAAGGGCTCCGAGACCCAATTATTTGTGCGGACCCTAGCCTTGGGAGCCTGGTACAACAATCGAATGCCATGTATGAACTTAGGGCCAAATCCAAATCTCTGCAATACATGCCACAGATACTTCCATTCCACCGAGTCAAACGCCTTTTCGGCGTCAAGGGAGGCTATGACTCTGGTCCCTGGATTATCGTGTGGAATGGTGAGATTAAGAAAGAGTCGTCTCAAATTGATATCGGTTCCCTTGCCGGGCATAAATCCGGTCTGATCTATACCGATCAGGTCTTCTATAACATGGGATAAGCGGATAGCCAAAACTTTCGCAAAGATCTTTGCATCTACATTAAGTAGTGATATCGGCCTATAGGAGGCACATTCAAGCAGATCCTTACCCGGCTTGGGAATCAACACAATTATTGCTTCGTTCATGGATTCTGGCAGAGATTCTAGGGCCATAAAATTAGATAGTAAAGAGGTTAATTTAGGGGCTAGAATTTCACTAAAGTTGGAATAGAATTCAGATGGTAGGCCATCCACTCCAGGAGCCTTGCCCCCTTTGAGATGGCCCATAGCGACCTGAATCTCCTCTAGCGAGATATCTTTCTCCAATTCTTCCCTAGTTTCCGTCGTTAATGTGGGGATGGATAGTGAGTCAAGAAACCCAGACAGGTCTGAGTCAGACGCCTCAGTCCTGGAGGAGTAAACTTCTCGGAAGTATTCCCGAAAACGGATGTTAATATTTTGGGGAGATGTAAGTAACTGGCCGGAGCTGTCCTTAATGGAGCCAAAGGGGGTAGCCGGGATATTACCCTTAGCCAACCATGCAAGGAGTTTCCCATTTTTTCCCTCATGTTCAAACACCCTTTGGGCCGAGAAGAGTAGCGCCTTGTCTGTTTGTTCCATCCTAGCCGTGGAGAGTCCACGTAAAGCCTGTTTCCACTCCCTATATCGGTCATCTCCCGGGTCAGCGACAAAGTCAGCCTCCAATGCAGCAGCCCGTCTCTCCAGTTCCTCCAATGCCTGAGCGGAGTCACATTTAAGGCGAGCGATGCTGGTCATAAATTCCCCTCTAGCCCACGCCTTAAAGGTGTCCCACAGCACGGGTGGAGTGGCAGAATCCACATTATCCGTCCAAAAGTTGCAAATAGCAGCTGTAAGGGGCTCCTGTAGTTGTTCGTCATCAGCCCAAAATTTGGATAGTCTCCACAGTCGGGGACCCGGTGGGGCAGCCAAAGTCAACGTCAGGCAGAGGGGCGTGTGGTCAGATATTCCCCTGGGAAGCACAGAAATGTCTTGAACAAATTGCAAGGCAGGGCATGAAGCGTATATCAGGTCGATTCTAGATAAAGTTTTGTGAGAAGCAGAGTGACAAGTATTAACCGTTGACGTCGGGTGAATGTGTCTCCAAACATCAGTGAGGGCATAAATATCAGCCCACTGCCTGAGATCCGGAGTGTCACGAGCCGACTGTTGTAACCTATCGTGTTCCACCGAGGGGGCCATATTAAAATCTCCCATTAAGTAAACTAGAGCTGTGTCATATTGTACCATAGTTTGCATGATTTCATGAAGAATACAGTATGTAATTGACTGTCTACTGAAGCTTTGCCCCCTGCATGGTAGCAAAGAATGAAGTCACAACTGGCTAGATGGGAGAAGATTTTCTCAAAGGATGACTTCGATGTGGGATATGCCAAAAGCGCTCAGCATCAAATTCGGTTACAAGAGGACAAACCCTTTCGAGAGCGATCTAGGAGAATACCTCTCAGTGACCTGGAAGATCTTCAAGAGCAGTTGGCCGAGTTGAAGAGATCAGGGGTCATTCAAGAGTCCAGAAGCCCCTATGCGTCGCCTGTTGTGGGGGTGCGGAAGAAGAATGGGTCACTACGCATGGTGCATTGACTGCCGGACTTTGAATCGCCGCACTATTTCTGATCAGTACACAACCCCTCGCATTGAAGACGCTCTCCAGTGTCTTACTGGAGCCAAGTGGTTCAGTGTACTTGACTTGAAGAGTGGGTACTTTCAGATCTCCATGTACCCGGAAGACAGAGAGAAGACTGCATTAATTTGCCCCTTGGGGTTCTGTGAGTTCAGTCGGATGCCTCAAGGATTGTCGGGAGTCCCAGCAACCTTCCAGCGATTGATGGAAAGAACAGTAGGGGGCATGAACTTAATAGAGGTACTAGTGTATCGGGACAACATAATCGTGTTTGGGAGTTAGAAGAGCATGAAGCCCGGTTGGAGAAAGTCTTTACAAGGCTCCACAAAGAGGGATTGAAACTGTCATTAGAAAAGTGTCAGTTCAACAGGACTTCTGTTATGTACTTGGGTCATGTTGTCTCTGCAGGAAGGGTTGCCACAGACCCGAAGAAATTGGAGGCCGTCACTACATGGCCTAGGCCAAGGACGGTGACAGAATTAAGATAATTCCTGGGATTCTGCTCCTATTATCGAAGGCTTGTAGCAAATTTTGCCAGGATTGCTCGGCCTCTTCATGAACTGTAACAAGTGGCTACGGGGGAGGGAGAGAATGAGTCCAAAGAGAAGAAGTCTGACTGTCGTAGGAAAGGAGAATCAGTACAAGAACAATGGACTTATCAGGGTGATGAGGCCTTTTGGCACCTAAAGCGGAGCCTCACTGAAGCTCCGGTTTTGGCTGATGCTGACCCCGGCAAGCCTTATGAACTTCATGTAGACGCCAGTAGAGATGGTCTGGGAGGAGTTCTCTTATCAGGAACAAGATGGTGGTCTCAGACCAGTGGCTTAAGAGAGTCGCAGTCTCACTCCATCAGAAAGAAAATATCCTGTTCACAAGCTGGAGTTCCTGGCTCTAAAATGGGCTGTAGTGGACAAATTGAAGGATTATCTGTATGGAGCCAAGTTTGTAGTGATTTGATGTGATTATGCAAATTGCTAATGATGCTGTGCAAAATAACTGAAGCAACAGTAGCCCTATGTTCAGTGTAGATGAATACTAAAGTGCCTATGTTGTAACTGTGCAAAACCGCATAATGATGCTGTGTAAAAAAAATTGCTAAAAAACAACAATAAACAGTGCTGAACAAACCAATCTGAGTATGTACACGTAGTGTTGTGCAAATGCAATAGCGATTCTGGGTATTAATATATTAATGTAAACGCGTAGTATATATTAAAGTACCAATAGCCCTATATTCAGGGTACATAAACATAGAATGACTATGTTGCAACTGTGCAAAAACGCATGATGCTGCTATGTAAAATCACTGAGTATGTGCTAATCAGATAAGTTGCAGCTACATCCAAAGTGTGTAAATGCACTTAAATGGTATAAAGTAAATGATGATCAGCGCAGTTTGATGATATATATGAAATATCTAACAATAAGTGATAAATGATGTACAAAATCGCTAATTGCGATTATGTAAATAAATAAATAATGATGTTATGCAAAATAACTGAAGCATCAGTAGCCCTATGTTCAGTGTAGATGAATACTAAAGTGCTTATGTTGTAACTGTGCAAAAACGCATAATGATGCTGTGTAAAAATACCAATAAACAGTGCTGAACAAACCAATCTGGGCATGTGCACGTATAATAGTAATTCTGGGTATTAATATACTAATGTAAACGCATAGTATATATTTATGTACAAAATAGCTAAAGTGCCAATAGCCCTTTGTTTAGTGTACATAGACATTAAATGACTATGTTGCAACTGTGCAAAAACGCATAATGATGCTGCTGTGTAAAATCGCTGAAAGCAACAATAAGCAGTGCTAAATAAAACAGCCACAGTTAATGGGAGTTTTTTCCAGATTTACATTTTCCCTTTAAATTTAGTCAATAATGGGACAAGATTATCCGCAATGTATTGCTTAGGGTCTCTAGTGATATTTATACCTAGATATTTTATTCGCTATTTGTATCTGTATAGCCTCTTGGGGTAGAAAGCCTACTAAGGGGTCCACTGGCATAAGTGTAGATTTTTCCCAATTTATCATAAGTCCAGAAAATTGGCCAAATTCTTTAAGTTTTACCATAGTTTCTTTCAGGGAATTCTGCGTGTCTCCAAGTAACAATAAGAGGTCATCCGCGTATAGTACTACTTTTTCTTCCATCTCTCCTCTTTTGTACCCTTTTATCCCAATAGAAGACCTAAGGGATTATAGCCAAGGGTTCGATTGCGAGGGCGAAGAGAAGGGGGGACAAAGGGCACCCTTGTCTTGTCCCCCTCCTCAATCCAAACTTGTCGGAGTACACATTATTGATCTTTACTCTCGCCTCAGGTGTTTTGTAAAGCATCTTTACCCATTTAGTAAAGACCGGGCCAAATTGAAATTCTTTTAGAACTCTCCAGAGATATTTCCATTCTAAGCTATCAAAGGCCTTGGCGGCATCCAGCGAGAGGATGGCCCTCCTTCCATCCTTATCCGTTGGAACCTGAAGGATCAGAAAAACCCATCTAATATTTATACTAGTATACCATCCTGATTGGTCAGAGTGGACGAGTTTTTGTATAACTTTATTTAGTCTAGCCGCCAAGATCTTTGCTAGGATCTTTGTGTCTGAATTCAATAAGGCTATAGGTCTATAGGAGGCGGGGTTAAGTGGATCTTTTCCTTCCTTAGGTATCACTATTATGGTAGATTCCATCATAGATGGGGGGAGTTCTCCCCTCATCTCTGACCAGTTAAAAACTCTCATCAATTCAGGGAGAAGCACCCCACCGTAATATCGGTAGGTCTCACCCGGAAAGACCATCCGGTCCTGGGGACTTCTGTCCCGCCATTTCCTGCACGGTCCGCTGCATTTCCTCCAAGGATATAGGCGTATCAAGTGCCGTCCTATCTTCATCGGAAAGGCAGGGGATCAATAGATTTCCAAGAAAAGTATCCATTTCTGTCCCCATTTCCTCCTGCCGGGAGCTGTATAGTTCCTCATAATAGTCTCTAAACCTGTCCACTATCTCTGGTATATGCGAGGACGTCCTACCCTCACTTGTAGCGATCATTGGCACCATCGAAGAAGGGGAATTCAACTAAATGGGCCAGCATTCGCCCTACATTTTCACTCTCGCCAAAACCTACTTGCCTTTGAAAAATTTGTCTATTCTCTACTTTCCCGAACGTTACTAACCGATAATTCTGTTGCGCCTCTATCCATACCCTAAGTCGATCAGATGTCGGATCGCTAATATATTGTTCTTCTGTTAGTGTCAATTTCTCTCTAGCCAGTTTTTCCCATTCCCTGGACTGTTTTTTTATTTTGGATATTTGTTGTATCATTATGCCTCGGTAAAAGGATTTCAATGTGTCCCAGACCACCCCCCCCTGAGGCAGAACCTGTATTCAGTTCAACAAATTCCCTTAAAGCCACTAGGACCTCCTGTCGATCTCCCATAAGTTCCATCCAAAAGGGGCTTATTCTCCACTCTCGTAAGTAACTCCCCCCCACTTCAACTAAGGCTGTCACCAGGGAATGATCCGAGAGGCCTCTTGTCACATAACTCAGAGCTCATTGCCCAAAATAAGGTCAATCCTCGACAGCGTGGAGTGTGTCCTGGAGAAACACGAGTATCCACGAAAACTCGGGTTCCATTTTCTCCAAATATCCTTAAGACCCATCTCCCCCAGAAACCGAGACAGTCGGTCATCCATTACACCTCCCCGTTGTATCCCCTGAGGGAACCTGTCGAGTTTCTGGTCCATTACCATATTAAAGTCCCCCACAATCAACACCGGGACACCCGGCTTATCCAGAACAAACTCCACCAAACTGCCCAGAATCGTGGTATTAAAAGGAGGTGAAATGTACACATTAGCCAATACATATGATCTATTCTCTATCTTACAAAATAAGAAAATGTAGCGCCCTAGTTCATCGATCTTGCTTTGCATATACTTAAACATTACCCCTACTTTAATCAAAATGCTCACCCCCCACCCAGAAAAGGAGGTGTGAACCGAGTGGTACTGTAAACGAAAGTCTCTCCATCCCAATTGAGATGCAGAAATGTTAGTGAGATGTGTCTCCTGCAGACACAGGAGTGAGGCCCTATATGTTTTCACCATTGACAGGACTGCAGATTTTATCCCAGGATCTCCTAGGCCTCTAACATTCCACGAGCATAAAGTTAATTTTTTTGTAGTTGTGCCTCCAATCATCGGTATTTACATTTTTATAAACATTGTGTAATTTCCTCTTTACCAACTCATACCAAATCATATTCTTGTATATTTCTTGTGACATCTTAGTGACCAAATACTGCCTATAAAAAACATTGTGGCTACTGTGCTTCATACATTCTTCACTATGCCTTCCATACTTGCAAAACCTTACACACCTTACAAACCAATCGTGCCATCTACTTCCCACGGGTCCCTCCCTCACTACCTTACTAGGTTTAGAGTGGGGCCTTGATTTGTGACCTTCCCATATTCCCATTATTTTAAATATAGTGTTTGTCATTATTTTTATTTCATCCCACCCCCTACCCTAGCCCTCCCTCCCAAAAAAACAAAAAACAAAAAAAAAAACACAAGGAAACTTTTTGCTGTACCCCCTTAAAAAAAGGGAGTATCCTGCCTTTCGTTCCCTTCATTCCAGCCACCACCCCCCCCCCCCCACTCCCCATCTAAAAAAAAAAAAAAATAAAAAAGGAAAAAATTGAAAAACACCAAGAAAAAAAAAAAAAAAAAGAAAAAAAAAATTTAAAAAGAGGTAAGGAAACCCCCCAAAAAAGGGGGGGGGGAAGAAAAAAAATAAAAATAAAAAAATAAAATACAAATTAAAAAAACAGAAAAAAAAATGTTTCCTCAATATTAAATTAGTGAATATTAATAAGTGTAATAATGTTATTTAGTGTTATATTTTTAGTGTTGTAGTTTAACTTCAGCTCAATCTTGTCATCGCAGAGGTTCCCAGGTAGAGCCATCCTGTACTTCTGTAGATTTCTGGAGTTTCTCCTTATGAGTGGTCATCCGCTCCGCTACCCCCTAAGCAGTGTAAAAAAAAATAGTCTCTCCGAGGGCAGATACCTGCAGTCTTGCAGGATTTAACAGTGCATATGTTAGTTTCTTTTGGTATAATTTGCGCTTTATCTCAATGAATTTAGCTTTCCACCTTTGAAGATCAGGTGAAAAATCGGGATAGACACCCTAGTACCATTATGCAAAATGTTACCCATTTCTCTAGCTCTATGCATTATAGTCTCTTTATCCTTGTAATAGAGTATTTTTGCCAGAAAAGACCTTGGGGGAGCTCCAGGCGGGGAGGTGGAGCTCCAGGTGGGGGGGGGGTCTAGCAGGGACCCTATGTGCTCTCTATTGCAAAGAACGGTGTGAAGGATTCCTGTCCAAGCTTTTCTCTGAACCATTTCTCCAAGTAAGAGGCAGGGTCTGTACCTTCACTATGCTCAGGAAGCCCCACAATCCGTACATTCTTTCTTCTCATCCTATTTTCTATTTCATCCATTTTAATCCCCTGGATGATCATTTGCTCCCTTATAACTGTTATCTCCTGTTTAACGGGGGTCAGGTCATCCTCCACTAGGCCCACCCTCCCCTCCAGGGCAGTAGTTCTCTCTCTGATTTTTTGGAGGTCATGCCAAGTTAGCCGGCCATTTCATCTAGTGAGGCCCTACAAGAATTACCTGCCCGCAAGACCTCCTTCAATGACGGCTCTGGCTCAACCCTAGGTGGTAGGGCTAGGATCTGTTCAACCTCCTGCCCACAGGGTCCTCCCCCTGAGCCACACAACACTACTGGCATTGGTACTGGTATTGGTACCTGTCTATGTCCTTGGCTTTTTCTTACCCCTGAAGCCCCAGCCTCCATTTTGGAATGTTCCTATTGACCCTGTGGGGCATTCTTAATGGGGGGGTCTGCCCTGGAGTGTAAGCATATTTTCCTAGTTTCACAGCAGCAGCTTGACTTGTCTTTGACGTGCGCTGTAAAGGCATGATGTTTTAAGCGGAAAAAAGAAAAGAAAAGGAACCAAGGCGTAATGTAATTATTTCTGCAATTGTATCTGCAATCTGTGATTGTATCTGTACAAGTGCTGCTCTGCTCTTCCCCTCTAGGTTAGCTGTACAGGGGAGCTATATCGATCCTAGATCTGTTCTGGCTCAGAGAGGGGTGGGAAAGGAGGGAGAGAGAAGAGGGGAACAGGATAATAGGAAGGGGAAAGGTATATAATCAAATGCACTGTTCTAACAGACCAGCAAGAGAAATCCTTTTCTTATTTTTTCTCCTCGGTTAAAGTACATTAATTGTTTCTCACCAAAATCTTAGCAGGGTTAAAGATGCTTAACTCCAGCATTTCGACACTTTTAGATGTAGAGATGCAGGCGGGGGGAGGAGGAGGCTTCTTAGGCTGAAAACAGCCAAAAAAAAAATCTCAGCGGGGAAGACTGGTCTCTCATTGCACCGCCGTTATCATGTAGGAGCAGCCTCTCACTCTGCCCCCCTTCACCGCTGCACTGCTCCGCTCTGAGTGCCGGTCGGATATCGGCTGTCGGCTGTATCTCCGTCCAAGGGAGGGGGCAGAAGGTAGTCTCTCACCCCACCGCCTCAACCCCTCACCACCACCTCGTCTAGCCCACTGCACAATCTACCGCTCTCTCAGCTCCCCCTGATCTTGATCGGGCTCCTCGGCTAGCAGGCAATAGTATAGCTCAGAGGGTAGGTAGGATAGATAGGAGATAGGAGGTGAGAGGATGCTGCACTCACGCTCACATTCTCATGCGGTCACGCCCCCCTGTTCATATCTTTGCTACTTAATCTGACCGGATACCACACAGTTAAAATCCTACAGGAACAGTTTAAAGTAAAATAAGGATACACTACAGATCCACTAAATCTGTTATACCCTATTTGCCAAGGATCCGTTTAATCACATCATTACGAAGCTAGCTGAAGACTCCTGGATTTCAGGGAGTAGCACTACAACCTTGTTTTTTTACCCTCTCTCCATCTGACTAAAGTCATTTTAGCACAGAGGGTTTCTTATTTTTCTGGAACTTTATTTAAAGGAGCCAGCCAACTTTAACACAATAGTTTGCATATTGTTTACAGGTTGTAATATTGTTAATGGCCTGTGGGTTGAGGAAACAGAAGGGAGTGAGCCTGACAGGAAATAAAGTGTCAGTCCCCCCCCCCCCCATTCTGCTGACCTGTTCACGAAGGTTTCTGTGATTTGGGTAAGGTCTAATCCTATTTGAATCATACTATGTACTTTGTGTTTTATTAGCCACTGAAGGGTTCAAATCACTAAGTTTGCCTTTCAGAAATAGAGTTATATAGTGTTCAGATAAAAATACCTTTTACCATTCGCAGTGTGTGGTTCACATTTTTCTGTGTTCTCATTAAAACAGTAAACAATTTGAACTGTTTCACTGATAGTTTGTGACTCTCTAATTATTGATACAGTTGGTAAGATGACTGAACCCAGGGTGTCAGAGGTGATGGAGGATTTGCAGAGTCGGGGCAACCAGTGGGCTACAGAGTTTATTAGCAGCCCTTACAAGGGTACCGCTACACTGGGTACACCACAGTGATGACTGCCTCTTGCAGTATGTCCCCACTTTCCAACCATGCCTTTAGCATATCCCTTAGTCTCCGACCATTTTTTGTAACATATGTGCGGTTTCTGACAGTGTCCTGTAGCATTACATATACTGAATATTATTTGTGTCACAGGCTGCAGTTGGGGCCCACTATTCTGCAGAAGTTAACCACCATCACCCTACATTAAGGTTACAATGAGGATCTCCTTACCTGAGGTCATCAACATTGGCCACAGTCTTGGTGAGGATTCCTTTCTATCTCCACAGCTTCTTGATCTCAAGTTTGAGCAGTCTAATGTCCTCCACCCTCTCTTTGTACCAACTATCTCCTCTATTTATGATAGATTGCTGGATTTTAATCTTCTCATACAGCAAAGGCAATTCCTCATTCCTGCGGACCAGCTGGGTGCCTAAAATATCCCTCCTGCTGATCACCTGGGTACAAAAACAGCCATAGGTATAAAGTTACCTAGACTGAAAAAACACAGATGGCCACCCCCTGCGAAGAGAAGAAGAGAGGAGAGGAGGTCAGGAGAGAGGAAGAGAAGGCAAGACCAAGAGGAGAAGAGAGGGGAAGAGAAGGCAAGACCAAGAGGGGACGAGAGGGGAAGAGAAGGCAAGACCAAGAGGAAACGAGAGGGGAAGAGAAGGCAAGACCAAGAGGGGAAGAGAGGGGAAGAGTAGAGAAGGGCATGAGAAGAGAATAGAAGGGCACAAGAGGAGAAGAGAAAAAAAGGGCATGAGAAGAGAAGGGCACGAGAGGAGACGGGCACGTCTATTGAATAAAGAGCAGCATTAATTTGTGCCTTCTTTATCTTACTGAAGTTCAGCTTGAAAGGTAGTTCACCTTGCCAGCAACCACAGAAAACCAGTTTTGGGGCGGAGACATTCTTTAATGTCACAGAATGTGTGTGGATTGGTTGTAGGTAGAGATAACAGGACCCGATCGAGTTCTTTCTTCTGCCGAAGTCTCTCTGCGTCATCATCAGACAGATTTTTCAGGAGCCTCCTCTCTTCTGGCTGTCAATCAGTCGCTGTGTCTCAGTCGTTTGCTGTTTCAATCTCTGCGATTCAGCCTGTTAGTGAGAAGATGATGGAGATTAGTATACATTGAAATGCAGAGTCAACACTAAGAGGGAGAAATGGGCAGACCTCACTGTTAGAACACAACTCTGAAAACACCCGGGATGTGAAAATGGACCAACAAAAATGGTCAGTAAATAGATATCCCATTAAACAAGCTGCATCAACTTTGTCAGTCATTGTATTCTCCAAATCAGATCTGGGATACCTGCAGCTGAAAAAATATTCATAATTCAAAATATTGACTGATTAGAAATTATTCTTGATTTAAGTCATTATATTTAATGAAAATGTTCTTAGACTAAAATAAAAAAAAATAAAATACATTTATACTCTTGGATTTAGTGATGCTTTAAAGTGTACACTCCCCTTTTCTGAAAAAATGAAAAGGTGAACTAACAACGTGTACATGCTTCTCACTCCCTCCCCCGGTCCTTACTGTACTTACCTCTGTGGGGGATGGGCTGTCAGTGCTCATTCAGCTGGTGAAGTGGTCCGGGGATTTGAAACACCCACTATCTTCCCTCTTCTCCCTGTAGGGCTCCTGGGACAGATCAGAGAGATTCTGATTGGTCAGCACTGTCACAAAAAACGGAGTTCCTCCCGGTGGCTCTACGCAACAGGGTTACTTTATCATTATGGATTATAAACTTCAACAGCATTGATCTAGGATATCCACCTGAGGGTGGAGGCCTGAAAGGGATTCTATGTGCTCTTTCTATCGAAAATTGTTGTGAAAAAGTCTCTCTTCCAAACAGTTCAACAAACCACTTTTCTAAAAATTCAATCGGATTAGATCCCTCACTTTTCTCCGGAAGACCCACCAGCCTTAGATTATTCCTGCGGAGTCGATTTTCCATTTCATCTGTTTTTTCAGCAATTTTGCGCATCTGATCTTTCAGAATTTGAATCTCCTGTTTTACTGGGTATAGGTCATCCTCTATTTGACTTCTTCTCCCTTCTGCAGCCGTTGTTCTTTCGACTGTTTTTTGGAGATCCTGTCGTACCAGGGTTCATTCCTCTTTAATACCTTTCATCTGGTCACATAGTTCCCCCAGTGACTGTTTACATGCATTAACTGCCAATAGCACATCATTCAATGTCGGTGCTCCCTCTACAGGTGGAGCAGGTACTGATGTCATCTCAGGTCCTTTTACTACTGCGGCTTTGTTAACCACATTTTTGACTATTGCGGCTACTGCTTGTCCTTGGCTCTTCCTATCTGATGTTGTTTTTGCCTGGGACTGCTGCCCCACTTTAGTTGGAGTGTAATCCGGGGTGTGAGCATACTTCTCCAGTTTAGATGCTATTGTTGCTGCCTGCATCCCCTTATCTTTAGCCTTTGCAGACCGCAATGATTGCAGTCCCCCATTTTCCTGAGCAGTCTGCTCATCCCCTTTTCACCTTACTGACATAACTTGTCTTTAACTTATCCAGCAAGAGGAAAAAAAAAGTTGGTAAGATGACTGAACCCCAGGTGTCAGAGGTGATGGAGGATTTGCAGAGTCGGGGCAACCAGTGGGGTACGGAGTCTATTAGCAGCCCTTATGAGGGTACCGCTACACTGGGTACACCACAGTGATGACTGCCTCTTGCAGTATGTCCCCACTTTTCAACCATGCCTTTAGCATATCCCTTAGTCTCCGACCAGTTTGTGTAACATATGTGCGGTTTCTGACAGTGTCCTGTAGCATTACATATACTGAATATTATTTGTGTCACAGGCTGCAGTTGGGGCCCACTATTCTGCAGAAGTTAACCACCATCACCCTACATTAAGGTTACAATGAGGATCTCCTTACTTGAGGTCATCAACATTGGCCACAGTCTTGGTGAGGATTCCTTTCTCTCTCCACAGCTTCTTGATCTCAAGTTTGAGCAGTCTGATGTCCTCCACCCTCTCTTTGTACTGACTATCTCCTCTATTTATGATAGATTGCTGGATTTTAATCTTCTCATACAGCAAAGCCAATTCCTCATTCCTGCGGACCAGCTGGGTGCCTAAAATATCCCTCCTGCTGATCACCTGGGTACAAAAACAGCCATAGGTACAAAGTTAACTAGACTGAAAAAACACAGATGGCCACCCCCTGCGAAGAGAAGAAGAGAGGAGAGGAGGTCACGAGAGGGGAAGAGAAGGCAAGACCAAGAGGAGACGAGAGGGGAAGAGAAGGCAAGACCAAGAGGGGACAAGAGGGGAAGAGAAGGCAAGACCAAGAGGGGACGAGAGGGGAAGAGTAGAGAAGGGCATGAGAAGAAAATAGAAGGGCACAAGAGGAGAAGAGAAAAAAAGGGCATGAGAAGAGAAGGGCACGAGAGGAGACGGGCACGTCTATTGAATAAAGAGCAGCATTAATTTGTGCCTTCTTTATCTTACTGAAGTTCAGCTTTAAAGTTAGTTCACCTTGCCAGCAACCACAGAAAACCAGTTTTGGGGCGGAGACATTCTTTAATGTCACAGAATGTGTGTGGATTGGTTGTAGGTAGAGATAACAGGACCCGATCGAGTTCTTTCTTCTGCCGAAGTCTCTCTGCGTCATCATCAGACAGATTTTTCAGGAGCCTCCTCTCTTCTGGCAGTGTCCTGTAGCATTACATATACTGAATATTATTTGTGTCACAGGCTGCAGTTGGGGCCCACTATTCTGCAGAAGTTAACCACCATCACCCTACATTAAGGTTACAATGAGGATCTCCTTACTTGAGGTCATCAACTTTGGCCACAGTCTTGGTGAGGATTCCTTTCTCTCTCCACAGCTTCTTGATCTCAAGTTTGAGCAGTCTGATGTCCTCCACCCTCTCTTTGTACTGAATATCTCCTCTATTTATGATAGATTGCTGGATTTTAATCTTCTCATACAGCAAAGCCAATTCCTCATTCCTGCGGACCAGCTGGGTGCCTAAAATATCCCTCCCGCTGATCACCTGGGTACAAAAACAGCCATAGGTACAAAGTTAACTAGACTGAAAAAACACAGATGGCCACCTCCTGCGAAGAGAAGAAGAGAGGAGAGGAGGTCACGAGTGGGGAAGCAAAGGCAAGACCGAGAGGGGAAGAGAAGGCAAGACCAAGAGGAGACGAGAGGGGAAGAGAAGGCAAGACTAAGAGGGGACAAGAGGGGAAGAGAAGGCAAGACCAAGAGGAGAAGAGAGGGGAAGAGAAGGCAAGACCAAGAGGGGAGGAGAGGGCAAGAGAGGGGAAGACCAAGAGGGGACGAGAGGGGAAGAGAAGGCAAGACCAAGAGGGGACGAGAGGGGAAGAGAAGGCAAGACCAAGAGGAGACAAGAGGGGAAGAGAAGGCAAGACCAAGAGGAGAAGAGAGGGGAAGAGAAGGCAAGACCAAGAGGGGACGAGAGGGGAAGAGAAGGCAAGACCAAGAGGAGACGAGAGGGGAAGAGAAGGCAAGACCAAGAGGGGACGAGAGGGGAAGAGTAGAGAAGGGCATGAGAAGAGAATAGAAGGGCACAAGAGGAGAAGAGAAAAAAAGGGCATGAGAAGAGAAGGGCACGAGAGGAGACGGGCACGTCTATTGAATAAAGAGCAGCATTAATTTGTGCCTTCTTTATCTTACTGAAGTTCAGCTTGAAAGGTAGTTCACCTTGCCAGCAACCACAGAAAACCAGTTTTGGGGCGGAGACATTCTTTAATGTCACAGAATGTGTGTGGATTGGTTGTAGGTAGAGATAACAGGACCCGATCGAGTTCTTTCTTCTGCCGAAGTCTCTCTGCGTCATCATCAGACAGATTTTTCAGGAGCCTCCTCTCTTCTGGCAGTGTCCTGTAGCATTACATATACTGAATATTATTTGTGTCACAGGCTGCAGTTGGGGCCCACTATTCTTCAGAAGTTAACCACCATCACCCTACATTAAGGTTACAATGAGGATCTCCTTACTTGAGGTCATCAACTTTGGCCACAGTCTTGGTGAGGATTCCTTTCTCTCTCCACAGCTTCTTGATCTCAAGTTTGAGCAGTCTGATGTCCTCCACCCTCTCTTTGTACTGAATATCTCCTCTATTTATGATAGATTGCTGGATTTTAATCTTCTCATACAGCAAAGCCAATTCCTCATTCCTGCGGACCAGCTGGGTGCCTAAAATATCCCTCCCGCTGATCACCTGGGTACAAATACAGCCATAGGTACAAAGTTAACTAGACTGAAAAAACACAGATGGCCACCTCCTGCGAAGAGAAGAAGAGAGGAGAGGAGGTCACGAGTGGGGAAGCAAAGGTAAGACCGAGAGGGGAAGAGAAGGCAAGACCAAGAGGAGACGAGAGGGGAAGAGAAGGCAAGACTAAGAGGGGACAAGAGGGGAAGAGAAGGCAAGACCAAGAGGAGAAGAGAGGGGAAGAGAAGGCAAGACCGAGAGGGGAAGAGAGGGGAAGACCAAGAGGGGACGAGAGGGGAAGAGAAGGCAAGACCAAGAGGGGACGAGAGGGGAAGAGAAGGCAAGACCAAGAGGAGACAAGAGGGGAAGAGAAGGCAAGACCAAGAGGAGAAGAGAGGGGAAGAGAAGGCAAGACCAAGAGGGGACGAGAGGGGAAGAGAAGGCAAGACCAAGAGGAGACGAGAGGGGAAGAGAAGGCAAGACCTAGAGGGGACGAGAGGGGAAGAGTAGAGAAGGGCATGAGAAGAGAATAGAAGGGCACAAGAGGAGAAGAGAAAAAAAGGGCATGAGAAGAGAAGGGCACGAGAGGAGACGGGCACGTCTATTGAATAAAGAGCAGCATTAATTTGTGCCTTCTTTATCTTACTGAAGTTCAGCTTGAAAGGTAGTTCACCTTGCCAGCAACCACAGAAAACCAGTTTTGGGGCGGAGACATTCTTTAATGTCACAGAATGTGTGTGGATTGGTTGTAGGTAGAGATAACAGGACCCGATCGAGTTCTTTCTTCTGCCGAAGTCTCTCTGCGTCATCATCAGACAGATTTTTCAGGAGCCTCCTCTCTTCTGACAGTGTCCTGTAGCATTACATATACTGAATATTATTTGTGTCACAGGCTGCAGTTGGGGCCCACTATTCTGCAGAAGTTAACCACCATCACCCTACATTAAGGTTACAATGAGGATCTCCTTACTTGAGGTCATCAACATTGGCCACAGTCTTGGTGAGGATTCCTTTCTCTCTCCACAGCTTCTTGATCTCAAGTTTGAGCAGTCTGATGTCCTCCACCCGCTCTTTGTACCGAATATCTCCTCTATTTATGATAGATTGCTGGATTTTAATCTTCTCATAGAGCAAAGGCAATTCCTCATTGCCTCAAAGTTAGCGGTCTGGAGTGCTGCCTATCATTTATTTACAATTCTTCGACATGCCCTTTAACCTCTTCAACAATACTTCAGGAAATATCACAGCAAGACTTTTACTCTCCTGAAGATCTGCAAGCCTCCAATCAGCAGCATTCTGGGTATTGAACCCAGCAAATCAGATCGATCGTCTCTCTTAGTCTCCATCTTTGTCCTCCTCGGCCTGAGCTTTGCCCCATCTCCGGCCCCTGTTGGCTGTTTCTCCTAAAAAAAATGCATGGTGTGGTTGACAGATTGCTGATCGATCGGCAGACGAGAGGAACAATTGATGAGTTTAAGTTCATCTCCTCGTCATTCTTCACACCTGTCACAGTCAGTGAAAATCGACAGCGTCCTCTCCCAGCTTACATCTCGCTATGACATCTTCCCAACTGAGTTTGGGGCCCCGTACCTCAGGGCCACTTGGTGCTAGGAACCCCAGCTTTGGATATGTTGTAGTGGTAGTTCCACTGGGTTTGCACAGCAAATTTCCTCGCACCAAGTGGCCCCGAGATACGGGGCCCCAAATTCGGTTTGGAAAATGTCATTCTCTGCTGCAGAAAAGTGCTTGACTCAAGTATATACGGTATATATATTTCAGGGTTTTTTAACTTCTGTATTGAGATCTGTTTATACTGTAATGATATTTCACAATTACAGTATTAAACAGATGAACATTGCCACTTTTAGGCTGCAGTAGCATCTGCAGACTGAAGATATTTTTTTTGACAATTAAAGTAAAATTCCAGCCTCAGCCTAACTAGTCTTAAACCGGAGCTCCGGGTTCCTTCAGGAAAAAATTCAAGTCAGCAACTTTTCAAGTTTTATACATCTGGAAAAGGAAGCTCAAAGACATAACAATACATACTTTCCCTGAATCTCTGATGGAGTTGTTTAGATTCGGAAAAGTAGTCCTCCTCAGTAGAGCAGTTTCTCATGAACCGTCCAACCGGGATCCCACGTATGAAAGACTTGGGGTGGTGGCTATCAGCCTTTAGTAATGTATTTGCGGCTGTTTCCTTTCGGAAAGTACTAGTCTGTAGTTTCTGCTGATAGATTTGCAGTTCCTCAGCAGCTTCTGGTCCCGGTTGTCGTGCTAAAATGAGCTTCAACTCCACATAGAGCTTTTCGATCTCCTAGAAGATAAAAAGAATAATAAATTATCATCACTTTTAATCATTATAAATAAACATGCAGGCGGCGAGGGGGACTGGTGCTCCAGGCCTGGGCTCTGCACAGATTTCCGGGTGTCAGATGCTCCACGTCCCACTACCCCAGCCTGCTTCCCTGGGTGTCACTGCTTCATCATCAGCCCCTGAGGGAAGGGCACCTCCTACAATGAGTTGGGTGGTACAGCTTACCTTACTGGCTGGGTGTGGGAGCCTCAACCCCCCCATTGACACCTGTGTGGGGGAGCAGAGCAGCCTGTGTTCTAGGTGCAGGTGGGAGAGGGCCACACTTCTGGAGGATTCCTCTCTACACACCTCTCTCTCCTATTCTCTCTCTTTTTCATCTTTCTTTTATTCCTTCTCTCTCTCTCTTTTTCATTCTCTCTCTTTAATTTTTTCTTTCTATTTCATTCTCTTTTTTCTTTCTATCTTTCTCTTTCTCTCTTTAATTTTTTTCTTTTTATTTCATTCTCTTTTTTCTTTCTATCTTTCTCTTTCTCTCTTTCATTCATTCTTGATCTGAATCCAGAAGTTTGCTGTCATTGCTGGACCAAAGAGCAGTGGGTGAGAGATCACCCCCCACCTGCAGTTGCATGTATATAAAGGGGAGGTGATGCTTGCAATATCATTGACCTAATATGACCACATTTTGGCCAATGACAATGACCTAATGTGGCCCACCTGCATCTCATTGGCCCAGCAATGACAGCTAAGTTCTGGGTTCAAACCCATTAGTCTTTATGTGGCTGGCTTTGTCCACAGGAGCAACGTCATGCTGGAACAGGTTCTTCACTAAACTGGTACCACGAGGCTTGAAACACAGAATTGTCTAAAATATTTTTGTGTGCTAATGTTTGTCAGTGAAGATGTGCTTGATTTTATGCACTTGGTTATGAATTGGGATGCCCATGATGGTGATGGTCAAACTTTTGGCCTTTATACTCTAGTGTATTTGGCTATAAAAGTAAGATGTATATGCAGCTATCAATAATAATAAGATAAGTAGCTCCCCCCCCTCGACCCCAAAAGCCCCCCCCCCCGTCCTCCCATCCTCTCCCAATATTGTCCCTCTCCCATATTGATTCATCTTTTATTTTCATTGTCCCAGGCCTCTACCCAGCTTTTCCAGATGGCATCAAATTTATCTTGGCTCCCTCTATGTGTATAAATAAATTCCTCCTTTATTATGGTTTCTTTTATTTGTGTTCTCCATTCTTCGACCGTTGGGGGGTATATAGATATCCACTTCTGAGCTATTAGCTTTCGTGCCTGAAACAAGCCTCTCGTCATTGCGATATGGGTATGTTTTGAAATGTTTGGTTCCTCCACTATATTTAATAAACATAAATTTGGGTCTAGTGAAATTTCTATACCTAATGCTCTATTTATGTTTTTAATTATATCCTGCCAATAACGATGGAGTTTGGGGCATTTCCACAACATGTGTATTAGATTAGCCGGTGCACCACTGCATCGGGGGCATAAGGGGGATTCCCTGCATTTCCACTTAAATAGTTTTTCGGGGGTATAGTTTGATCTATGTGTAATAAAAAGTTGTGTTAATTTTTGAGTGGTTGACAGAGATACCTTTGGGATCGCAGACAAGACCTCTGACCACTGAGCGTCAGTCAGTGCTCCCAGGTCTCATTCCCACTGCGCCCTGGCCGGCAACACTATCGCTTCCTTAAATTTACACTGCAATATCTCATATATTTTAGAGATAAGTCCCTTCTTTTGATCCCTTTTCTTTAACAATATTGTTATTTTAGAGACATTAAACTTAAATACAGATGTACGGGCCTGGACATGAAAAGCATGTCTAAGCTGGAGATACTGAAAGAACCTCTGTCTTGGAATCCCGAATTCCTCAGATATTTGCGCAAATGATTTTATCTTATCGTTCCAAAACAGTTGTTCCACATATCTCAGCCCCTGAGTTTGCCAAAGCCCAAATCCCTCCAATCTCTGCACTTCCTCATAGTTTGCGTTATTCCATATTGGTGTATAGGAAGTATAACCTGTAATGCTAGTAATCTTTTTTATTGCTAGCCATACCTTACTGAATAGCTCACCTGTCATGAATTTTTTGAAAGGTTTTTGTCTCTAGTAGGGGCATCAGTGAATATCCCTTACCCAGTGGAAGTAATAACCCCTGTATGGGATCATTCTCATCTACCTCTGTCCAGCCAAAAAATTGCTGGGTTTGTGAAGCCAAAAAATAATTTTTTGGATGTGGGATAGAGAGTCCCCCCTCATCTTTAGCCAGCATTAAGGTTGTTAATTTAATACGTGCGTATTTTTTCTTCCAAATGAGTTTGCGAAAAAGCGATTCTATCCTTTTAAACCAAAATGCGGCTATCCACATCGGGCAGTTATGAAAAATGTACAATAATTGTGGGGCCCAAATCATCTTTATAAGATTGGCTCTGCCAATCACAGTTAATGGGAGTTTGCACCAGGTCCGACATTTGTCTTTAAGCCTAGTCAATAGTGGTCTAAGGTTAAGGTCCACATAGTCCCCCACTTTTCGAGTTACCTGGATCCCTAAATACTAAATTTTATGTTTTATTTGAATTTGTTTTGCACAGTCTGGTAATGAAATTTTTGCTTTATATAGTGGCATCAATACCGACTTCTCCCAGTTAATGCGAAACCCAGAAAACTGTCCAAATGCAGATACAAGTGTCATGAGTTCCTCTAAGGATTTTGTGGGGTCACTCAGAAAGATTAAGGCATCATCTGCATATAGGGATATTTTGTCCTCTCTTCCTGCACGTCGGAATCCCTCTATCCCCGAAGACTGTCTAATCGCAGTGGCCAATGGTTCCACCGCCAATGCAAACAGCAACGGGGATAGAGGGCAGCCTTGTCTAGTTCCCCGGGATAACGGGAAAGCTGGTGACATAGTGCCATTGATCCGCAGCCTTGCCCTAGGATCTTTATATAATAATTTTAGCCAGATTATAAAGCCTGGACCTATACCAAAGGCAATCAATACCATCCATAGATACTCCCATTCTACCATGTCAAATGCCTTCTGGGCATCCAATGACAGAATGGCACCAGCTCCCCCGTTGTCCATTGGCAATTGCAGATTCAAAAAGAACCTGCGAATATTTGTTGCTGCTGATCTGGAGGGGATGAAACCTGTTTGATCCCTATGGCTCAAAGTATCAATGTGTCGAGATAACCTATTTGCCAAGACCTTAGCTAGTATTTTAACATCAGATGTAAGGAGAGATATTGGGCGATAAAAACCGGGCTTTAGTGGATCTTTATCCGGTTTTAGAATTATGATTATTATTGTTTCCATCATTGATTTACGGAGTTCCCGTGTGACATATGCTTCATTGAGTACTTCGAGGAGTTCTGGGATCAAGATCTGACCGTATAGTTTATATATCTCCACGGGGAATCCATCCATCCCTGGAGCTTTGTTATTTTAAATTTGTCCCACCGCTTCCTCCAGCTCTGCCATAGTTATAGGAATATCCAAGGATTCCCTTTCTATTGAGGTCAGCTTGGGCATAGTTAGATTATATAAGACTTGTTCAGTCTTTTCCCTTACATTTAAGTTTTCAGATTCATACAACTGTGAATAGAAATCTACAAATATCTTTTGGATGCCCTCTGTATCATACTTTACTATCCCCTTTCTGTCTTCAATGGCAGCTATAGTGGATGAGCCTTCCTGGTTCCGTGTTATCATTGCTAACATATGACCCACCTGTTCCCCCATTTCGTAGTGCTTTTGGTTCTGCAAGAATCTATTATTCTCTGCCTTGGTTAAAACCAGATTTTTATATAGATTCTGCGCGTCCTGCCATGCTCTAAATTTCTCCCTATTGGGATCTGATGTGTATTCTTGTTCTGTTTGCTTAACTCTCTGGGTTAACTCTTCCTCCCGCTGTCTTGTGGCTAATTTAATTTTAGATATTTCTTTAATTATTAGGCCTCTAAGGTATGCTTTCATTGTATCCCACACCATCATCGCTGAAGTTGAGCCCTTATTATCT
The DNA here is from genome assembly GCA_037953035.1 of Aquarana catesbeiana. NCBI lineage: Eukaryota > Metazoa > Chordata > Amphibia > Anura > Ranidae > Aquarana > Aquarana catesbeiana. The sequence goes on from JBBHAA010003359.1 coordinate 115,778, forward strand.
CCAAAAAAGCCCATTAGCAGTTGTTTTATTTGACTACTCTCTGGGATCAAGGATAGTGATAGGGAAAGCCCAGAACTTGAGGACTTTCAATAACGTTGACTGCTAAAGCCTGTTAGGTTCAACTTTTAAATAAGTTGCTTTAAGTTTATATTACTTTGTCAAATTATTGCTTCTCTAAGAAAGATGACACGGAGTCAGGTATGTCTGTATCACAGTTCTCAGCATAATGGACTGCTGCCTTTACTTCTTTCAAAGGCCTTTTATAGGCAATTATACAAACAATAGCATCAGCACAATCCCCACAAAGGGCAAGGGTAAACAACAACAGGAGTCACCTGGGCTACGAACACAAGCTTCAACACCATGGCAATACAGTTACAAGAAAACAAAAGCAGCTTCAATCGAGTTCAACAGCCAAAAAGTTACATTCATAACAGATTTACACGTAGGCATTATATTAAGTGAGAACTCTAAATTAAATCCCTGACCTTATCAATTTCCCCCTTTGACATCATCCTCTCCTTCCCCCTGGGTCCTCATGAATAAGTTCTAGTGAGTTTTTCCCCAGAGTCCTTTCCCTGACCGCGATTTGTCAGAGGGGTAGAACCCATCCCCCTAGGTATTACCAACATCTTAAAATTCAAGAAGAGGAGTTTTATAGGAGTAGGGTGATGTCAATACACATTTATCGGTATGCCCTGTCTATTCTCCTAATTTTCCTATTTATTTTCCTGTATACACATATATTCGTGATTGTAAGTGATATTAATATTAGAATAATAATTACCATTGGACTTAACAACCAGTGAAAGGTATTGGTTGCTGTAGAAGACATTCCACTAAATATATCCCACCAATGTGGTGCAGTATCCTGTTGTATCTGTGAGGAAAGATGTACTAGTCTACCTTTGTCAATAATTGCAGATACAAGGTTATTCTGTAGGGTATGTTCTAGTGTTTCTATGTGTTGTCTTAACAACTCTGATTGTTCCAAAACCTGTTTTAGTGGGTCTAAAGAAATTATAAAGGGTGTAGTGTCAGTGAGATTATGTACCTCATAGACTGAAGAGAATATCTTATCGGCGTCTGGTTCAAAAAGATAGGTGTCGTTACCCCATTGTAATATTTTAATCTTTTTTATACATCCTGCAAACTGCGCCGATTTATTTAATGCTGACATGGTGCGGTTATCATTAGTAATGATACAAATATGCTGGGGTCCTATTTCTATGAATCTATTGTTCACATTTATTGGTGTTCTTTGCATTTTGCATATGCTAGTTTGGTATTTTAACAAGCAAGGTTCATATACTGGGGAACTTCTGCCACATACCATTCCCTTATTGGTTCCTTCACATAGAGTTAAATCATGGGTTCTGTTTCCTTTATCTACATATTTCCCATATATTTCTGGATACCAAAACTTGTTTTTAATTACTAGTGGCATGACCACTATTTTACACATTTCCATTACATCTGCTACCCGGTAAGCTTCGAACCTTCCTACACACCATTTCTCCTCACATTCTATCTTATCCCCTTTTACTTGGAACCATACACCATCGTCAGTTAGACCTTTAAAATATTTCATCCAGGTATGATAATTTCCCAACTGTAGTTCAGTCCTGGCCCTATTTATTTGTATATGATAGGATAAGAGGTTAAAAGAGCACTGTGTGAAATTTACAAACTGTTGACTTTGATTCCACAGCTGGAGCTCTGCTCCTATAGTGTGATTTATTAACCCTCCCAAAAATTGTAATAGGGGTATTTCTTGCAGTTGGGTTTCAAAAGCGGTGGGTAACCATTTGCTTGTGATAGTCAAGCTGTCAGCTATGTGTCCCCCTGCATGCTTCCATCTGTTGTTCATTTCTTCTATTTCGACCGAGTTTAAAACTCCCATTCCTGTACCTGTTAATCCCAATAGAGTATCATACCATTCCCGCTTATACCTACACTCCGGTATTGGGGGAAAGGTGATATTGAATTTTATTTTTGTTTTCTGTTGTGATGTCGATACATTTATGCAAGTGTTTGGTACGGGTGTTAATATGGAAGATTCAATTATTGGCGTTACTTCTTCCTCCATTTGTATGTGAAATCCATAGGCCTGTGCATTCCAATACCACCCATCAACTCTCTCTTCCCTCCACCAAGAGGCACAGAGGAAAGTACTGGATTGATTAACGGTAATATCTGTCAGATTAGACATCCCTTCTGATATATTTTCTCCCCCTGCTTTATGGACTAATATTTGGTACATTTGTCCTACCACCCGTTCCCGTGCTTGTTTCCATGTCTGTGAAAGGGATATTTTATGGCACCTATGATTTTTACTGTTATTGAAAGGAAAGCTCATATTGTCATTCCACTGGAAAGTTATAGTTACTTCTGAGAGTGGGTCTGCCTGTATCCATGCAATACCTACATCTATATGAAATGGTCGCCTGTGTCCTTTAACAGTGTAATTACCTACATCATAATATTTATTCATCTCATATCCTGAATCATTTGCTACTTTAGGATCATCTATAACCCAATTGAAATTTACTGTTTCCTCTACCTCAATTACATTAATACCAGGAGTCCATGCATGTATTTGTAAAACAACAATTTTCAACAAACAATATGTTAAGTAGATATTTCATCATGTTGTTTTCTCGGGTTGTTTCTTGCAATGTGATGCGTGTATCCAGGTAGGTTTTCCTTCCAGCTTTACTGAAGTGGCTGTGGTCAGAAGCACTTGATAAGAACCTTCAAACCTTGGCTCCAATGTCTTTCTGGTGTGTTTCTTAACATATACATAATCCCCTGGTAGCAGCGTATGTGTACCTGCTATTGAATTAGGGTCTGGAAGAGAAGAATACACACTTTTGTGGATCTTAGTTAGACGTTGTTGTAATTGTATTACATATGCAGTCAAACTATCACATTGCAATTGCATACTCTGTGGAAAGTATAAACCTAATCTAGGTGCACTACCAAAAAGTATCTCATATGGGGATAATCCTGTTTTTCCTGTTGGAGTGTACCTTATAGAGAATAAAGCCAAAGGCAGACATTCAGGCCATGGTTTGTTTAACTCTTGCATGGCTTTTTGTATTTTTAACTTTATTGTCCCATTTACTCTCTCCACTGATCCTGAACTCTGTGGGTGGTAAGGGGTGTGAAAACTTTGTTGAACCCCTAACATGGTCATCACATTCTGCATGATTTCTCCTGTAAAGTGTGTCCCCCTATCTGATTCTATGGTTTCAGGAAGACCAAACCTAGGTATTAACTCAGTGATCAGTTTCTTAGCTGTGGCTTTAGCTGTAGCCGATTTTACTGGATAACTTTCGGGCCAACCTGAGAATAAATCGATACACACGAGGACAAATTCAAAAGGGCCGCTCTTAGGCATTTGTATGTAATCAATTTGCAGTCTCTGGAAGGGGTATTGGGCCCGGACCTGGTGTTTCCGTGGGGTTTTTACTCTCTGTCCTGGGTTATTCAGGAGACAGATTTGGCAGGCTGCACAGTAGTTTCTTGCAGTGCTACTGAATCCAGGGGCGAGCCATCCTTGGTTCACAATCCTATACATGGAATTGGAACTGACGTGTGTGGGTAAGTGAACTGCCGCTGCCATTGCTGGGTACAGAGAGGCAGGTAGGCATATTTTGCCCCCTTTCCTCCATACATTGTCAAGGTCTGGTGCTGCTCCCATTCTGACCCACTTATCTTTCTCGCTCTCCCCTTCTTGCTCCTGTAATTTACTCAGCTGCTGCCATGTTGGTTCTGGGATACTCACCTCTACCGCTGCTAAGGTTTAGGGCTTCCTTCCCCTAGAGCTGCCTGTTTTGCAGTCAAATCTGCAAATGCATTTTGCCTCAATTATTTTTGCGCTCGTGTGTGCTGCTATCTTCATAATGGCCACTCGTTTAACCTTTTGAAGATTGTTCAGGACTCTCTTAATCCCTTCTCCATGTTTTACAGGTGTACCTGCTGCTGTCAGATAACCTCTAGCCCTCCATATGTGGCCATAATCGTGCGCTACACCATAAGCGTAGGCAGAGTCAGTGTAAATATTCCCTTCTCGTTCTTTTAAGTATTCTAGGGCTTGTTCTAAAGCTTTTAATTCTGCTTCCTGTGCTGACATGTGGGCTGGTAAAGCCTGTGCTTCAATTACCTGCGTATCAGTCACTACAGCATACCCTGTGTGATATTTACCCTTGTCATCAGCAAACCTGCTACCATCTATGTACAAAGTGTGCTCAGCGTTTAAAATTGGTGTATCTGTAACATGAAGGAATCCCATTGTCTCCTGTTCCATGAGCTGAAAACAATCGTGTTCATCTACTTCTTTAAACAAAAGAGTGTCAGGTACCTCATTTCCTTTCTCACTAGTACTATTAGTACTATCATTCCCCCTTGCCAAATCTGGTGACTGAAGAGGCAAAAAGGTGGCCAAATTTAAGGTTGTACAGCGCTGAAAAGTGACATTTGGAGGTAAGAGTAAAGTACACTGTAACCTTAATTGCCTAGCCATTGAAATGTGTTTGGGCTGTACCTGAGACAAGATTGCATGTATGTCATGTGTGGTATGCACTACGACTGGATTGTCTAGAACAATCTCTGATGACTTATCTATGATAATTGACACCGCAGCTACCGCCCGTACACAAGACGGTGAACCTCTAGATACTGGATCTAATGCTGCTGAAAAGTAAGCGATTGGTCTTTGTTTTACATGTGCCTGTGTCAGAACACCTGTGGCGTGTCCAGTGATCTCAGCAACGTATAGATTGAATTTCTTAGTATAATCCGGAATACCAATGGCCGGGGCAGAAATCAATAGCTTTTTCAAAGTGATAAACGACTCATAAGCTACTTCTGTAAGCACATACGGTACAATTTTCAAACAATCGTATAATGGCTGCATCAAAGCGCTAGCATGTGGTATCCATTGTCTACAATATGACACAATACCTAAAAACATACGCAATTGTTTGAAATTCCGTGGGCGTAACATTCCCTTTATCACTTGAACCCTCTCCCCAGTGAGATGTCTCGTACCCTGTGATATACAATGTCCCAAAAAGATAACTTTTTCCTGACACACTTGTAACTTTTTCTTATTAACCTTGCAACCTTTTTCTGCCAAAAATCGCAACAAATTAAGGGTGGTGTGCAAGCTTTCAGTCTTTCACTTATCTGTGGAATTAATCCTTCCATAAACTGTCTATTGAAGGCTCAGATCGTGACTGGCAGCTCTAAATCCATTCCCTCATCTGCCATCATACTTTCTATAGATAAGTAAAATTCCGATACAGTCTGTCCTGGCATTTGTTTCATGGGTGATATTGACCCCCCCTCTTGTTGTTTTGCCTGACAGAAAGCTTCTAATCTAGCAATAAAAGGGGCCCTTGAGTCTATGTGTCTGACGTGTCCTGTCTCTAAATTGCCATCCCCCTCAGCTTGGTCTGCAGGTCGGTCATAAACTGGTTAAACAGGGTCAGAGTCATTTTATGTCTGCATAAATCCTCCCCATCCTGCCAGGTTGCTTCATGTGTATTCATTAACTGTGTCACAAATCTACAGAAAACAGCTGGCTTTACTATAATGCATGTATCAGTGCGTACGGGGGCTACAGTTTCTGAATGAAATTCTTGTACTCCACAAACCTGAAAAAACCCATTCTCTACCCTTAAGTACAGGATATATCTTGTGTGGTTTACGTTCTATGTCAGTATATGGGGGTGGGATGGTTGAACTAAGATTATTTAAAATTTCAACATTTTTTGTTCTTCTGTCTTTCATATCCCAACCATCACAATCTGGATTATGTTTCCACCCCTCTTCTTTTTCTCTATTTGAAACCTTAATTAAGCATTGAATCTGACGCATCCATTGCTTCTCTAACACCTCTCCTTGTCTGTCTCTTTTTATCTCACTCCATACATCCGGGTCTAAACCCGCTGCTCCTTTCACCTTAAATTTACGAAGGACATCCTTTAAGTCCCGTGCTTCATCTTCCCCATAGATGTTTTTAATTATCTGTGGCACCGTGTAATGTGCCACAATTCCCTGACGGGGTTTTGTGTTCCTCTGGCCCATTCTGACAGTCCAGCCTAGGTAGCGTTTTGGGACACTTAGTGTACAATATAAAACACTTAACCAAGTTACACTAGTTCCTCGTTGCCTTTTCCTCCTAGGATGCCAGAATACTAAAAACCTCTCCTAAATGAGATTCTTGAAACCGAATTACTTTATATGCTAGTCAACTGACAAAATTTTTATGATCAGACTGACGACTACAACATATACAAGCATTCCTTGAAGTGACCAGGTATCCGACTAGATCTCCGGGCTTTATGGAGACCTCATTCCCCTCCCGTATCTGGGAATCCCTCTCATACACTCTTATCCCTGTTTTATGGAGCAGACAGGGCTTATACGTTCAACCCGTCTATGGTTTATGAGTTAGATGTGAGGTTAAGCATAAGCGTCAGACCCCCAAGCTCACAAGCCCTCAAGTTCCCAATCATGTGAGGTAAGGCGCATTCCGTTGCTTAGTTCGGCAATCCCCTTCTAACTCATACCATCCTTGACAAGGCTCATTCACTTTCTCAACAAGACAGACAGACAACAAAACAACAAATAATTCCAGCAATATAAACCACAATATGCAGTAATTCTAGACTCACCACTACAGAGGCTGGTGTTTTAAAACCAGGAGAACCATAACTGACAGAACAGATAGGCACAAATCAGGGGAGCACAGAATATAAGAAAAATAAAGCTTTTTCTTACCTGGCCAGGTTTTTTGATCTGTGGTTCCCGGAATGCCTGTCCTTTCATTCCGTCAGCGTAGCTCAGCCACCTCTTGTAGCAACTTGGTGGGTCCCTGTTCGGGCGCCAAAAATGTTAGGTTCAACTTTTAAATAAGTTGCTTTAAGTTTATATTGCTTTGTCAAATTATTGCTTCTCTAAGAAAGATGACACGGAGTCAGGTATGTCTGTATCACAGTTCTCAGCATAATGGACTGCTGCCTTTACTTCTTTCAAAGGCCTTTTATAGGCAATTATACAAACAATAGCATCAGCACAATCCCCACAAAGGGCAAGGGTAAACAACAACAGGAGTCACCTGGGCTACGAACACAAGCTTCAACACCATGGCAATACAGTTACAAGAAAACAAAAGCAGCTTCAATCGAGTTCAACAGCCAAAAAGTTACATTCATAACAGATTTACACGTAGGCATTATATTAAGTGAGAACTCTAAATTAAATCCCTGACCTTATCAAAGCCAAATTATAGATGATGTATTTAATATACAAGCCCATAGTTTTAGCTATAGGCAGGGAGAACAATACAGTAAGTATACGTGGTGACATTCAATATGATTGTTCTGACTGAAGCTGGGACCTAACTAGCTTTTATACTGTATACATAGCTGCGGGCTACCTTGTAAGACTCTTTGAAGTCTTGATTATTTACATTGTTAAACAGATGGTCAATTACATAGTTACATAGCTACACAGCTAGTAAGGTTGAACAAAAACACCAGTCTATCCAGTATATCTGGTTAATCAGAATACATGGTTTTGGTTACTCATAACTAAATGTATTGATAAATAAATAGCTATTCCATTTACCCTATCAATAGCCACTGTGGATTGACTTTCCACATTGGCCGAATCAGGTGTTCTGTCCACTCCAAAGTCACAGTTAATGGAGAGTGGCCCGAGATTCTCCGTGCTTCGTACTGAATTATTTTTACTAATGGGAGAAAATGACCATTTTCTAAGGCCATGTCAATTCTGGATAGTGATCCATAAGTACTTGAATAGCATGAGTATTCTTTACTAACCGGGAAACTTACTCTCCATATATCTGATAGACCCATCTCTTGTATCTGGCTGGCCCATCTTGTGGCCTTTCCCCTCCCATTACTCTTTTTGTTACTTTGCCTGTCCAACTCTTCATTTAGTACATTATTAAAGTCCCCAATTATCACTGTTGGAACATCAGGTAGTTGTGCCATTTTTTCAAAAACCTTTTTTTAAAACGTCGTCTTTATATGGAGGGGGAATATACACATTCACCAAGAAGATTATTCTATCATTTATGGAGCATAATAGCATCAAATATCGACCAGCCGGATCTTTAATACACTGCTTACAGGTAAACCTAATAGCGTTCGAAATCAAAATACTCACACCACGGGAGTATGTAGAATATGTAGCATGAAATTCATATTTATATTTAAATGTACAAAACATTTTTTCATCTTCATTCCCCTTATGTGTATCCTGTAGGCAGACTATTGCGGGATTATAGAATTCAATTAGTTCTTTTACCGCACATCTCTTTCTACTATCCCCCAATCCTCTGACATTCCATGACATCACTTTGATTTCACTTGTCATCTTGCATCAAAAGAAAACAAGAATACAAATGGAGAATAAGAATTTTTTGGGGCATAGCAGAAATCCCCGAAGGGTAGGAGAGGGAGAGAGAGAGGGGGGGCCAAGAGGGGCAGATGACGAGGAGGAGAAGAAAAGTGAGAGATAAGAAAAAAGGAAGAAACAATAATAAAAAAAAAGACCCACACACACCACCCACCCTTGTAACCCCCCCTCCCCCCCAACCTCCTTCACTATGTACAATCCTACTACTTCCATCCCCCCTTCCCCCTCCCATCTCACTTCAATCTGTATCTGGACACTACCATTCCAAGCTGAGAGTCCCTCCCCAAAGGGGGGAGAGGGATCAGCTATACCAACATGCTTCTTGTCCACACGGGACCCATACAGGGGGCCCACTGTAGCTATTTCCAATGTTACATCCATGCCATATATCTACCTAGGTGGGGGAGGAGGATTATGACCCCCCCTCCCTCCATGGGAATGAAAAAAAAAAAAAGCTACAGGTAGGCTCCGGAGCTGAGAAATCCTCCTCTCACCCCGACTCTTCTCATCTATTCTTCGATCCTTATGCCCAGACTACTCCTGCCTCCTATCCAGCCACGTATTGACTGCGTCTGGTGTATCAAAAAACTGAACTCCATCCCGATCTGTAATACGTAGTTTTGCCGGAAACAACATTGCATATTTAATCTTTAGTGCAAATAAGCGCCATTTAACTTCCGTAAATGTTGCCCTCTGCTTCTGTACTTCTACCGAGAAGTCTGGGTAGAAGGACACTTTGTTGCACTTTGTTGCCCTTATACTCAGTACTGCCTCTCTGTCTTGCTTTAGACAGTATATTATCTCTATCTTGGCAATTTAATAATCTAATAATAATTGGCCTAGGTCTTCCTACAGCAGAGGGGGCACGACTTGTTATACGATGTGCTCGTTCTATTGCAAACGTTTTTGAGAAGCCCTCCACCCCAAAAATGTCCATTAACCATTTTTCAAAAATTATAACAGCTGATTGGCCTTCTTCTTGTTCCGGTAGACCTAGTATATGGACATTATTGCGTCTTTGTCTATTCTCCATTCCTTCCATTCTTTGAGTTTGATCCCTTATTTGTGTTTTTATCAGATGTATATCCTTTTTTATCATCGGTATTGAGTCCTCCAATTCTGTTACTCTTGTTTCCACCGCAGTAGTTCGTTCACATATTTTCTGATTCTCATGTCTCATAGTTGCGATGTCTCCTTTTAGTTCTGACATCTGATTTGTTAATGATAACAGTGAATTATTACAGGCCTGTACTGCCATAAGAACGTCTCTCAAGGTTGGTTTCACCATTACGGGGGGGGGGGGGGGTGTTCTGCCGTATATTTAAATCTTTATTTATTTTTGTTACATCTATTTCTTGTCTGTTCATCTCATAATCTGGTGTCTCCGTACATCCACTGGAATCTATTACTGTTACCACAGACGTATTTACGACCGATCTCCCCTCTAATCCCCATGAGACTCGTGAAATCCGTGATGTCTGTACTGTTTCGTGCTCCATCTGCGAGTTTTCCATTATGTCCAGATTTACCATTAGTTCACTGCTCTCTTTCACAATGGATTTTGCTTGGTTGAGAGAGTCTATTCCTTGATTAGCTAGGTTTCCTATAGGCCCTTTTTTCTGCTCTTTCTGGCTTTTCATGGGTTGTTTTTTGTCTGGGCCTACTATATAAGACTCCTCATTAATTTTTAATGCTTTCTCCATTTCTGCATCCTGTTCCCTCCTCCTTTGTCGTGTCATATTCCGCTGTGGTTTCAGATAGCGTTTGCTAATAGCTGTTTAGAGGTGGCAATAGTTTATCAGCTGTTCGTAATGCTAACAGCTTGATATAATTAGTAACCTTTAGCTCATTGCACAATATTTCCGCAATTTGATATGTCTTTTATATAAGTAGGATATGCATATATGTCATTATTTGCTGTAAGCTGTTATAACTCTAGGCATATGACTTCCACTCAGCAGTTAGTGGAATATAAAACAAACACAGTCCGTCAACATGCCGAGTTATTTATTTATTTTTTTATTTTTAAATTGGCAACAGTTCTTTATTAATAGTGATTGACACCATCCACAACAACTGATAGTTATCAGCTTTTTCAGTCCGTCAATAGATAGCTAGTAGCAACAATTCCCCAGTACATCAGTATCCACAGCAAGATATCAAATGACAATGATTCAATTACTGCTATCAGTCTTTGAGAAAAAAAACAAAAAACAACTGCTTCAGTTGTGAGATTTAGTAGTAGACCGGATAGCTTTATAGCATTTATATGTAGCAATATGTAACAATAGAAATATGTAGCATGTCTTTGAGCAAACAAGAAAGAAGAAATATTTAGTTACAGTTTTTATCACAGTAGCAGAGGTAACCAAAAAACAGCAGTGCAATAGATTGTCGAGGCAGCAGTTTGGCAGTTTAGATTTGGCTGTTTTAGGAGTTTTTAATGGTATATGGTATATGACCATATATGACAACAAAGCAGCAGTGTGATAAAATGCTGAGGCACCAGTTTGACAGTTTAGCAGTTTTTAATGGCAGTGGAATATAGCAGTATATGGCAGAAAAACCTCAATGCAATAAACTGCTGAAGCAAAGTACTGAAGCAAGTGTTTAGCAGTTTTTAATAGTATATGGCAGCAGGTGGTAGTGTTAAATACTATACAGCATATCTTTATATAGTCCAGCAGCAGTATGGACATACCAAGTCTGTGAAGAAAAAAAAAAAAAGAAAGCACACTTACCACAGCTGCCACTGCTTTTATCTTCCTTATCTTTCCTTCTCCAGAGAGGAATAGTGCCGTGCTGTTACTGCTGTTACTGCCGATATTATAGCATCTAATGCCCCTAATTATTGCTTTTTATAGCACTTTGTAGCCATATAGCCACAATCATGAGCTGGTGAACTTTTAGCTGAGGGTTCAGATTCCTTCAAGCCAAGAGGGGGAGTCAACAGGTGTTCAGTGTTTTTATCATCCTGTGCTTTCTGGAATTCCTCCGTTCTCCCGTCTCGCCCGGCATTCAGAGATGTCCTGACCTCAGGTATGGCAAAAACAGCAGGGGAAACAAACGGCTGAGGTATGGGGAGACCGAGGCTTGCCCAAACGAACAGGTGGAATTTAGTGCGTCTCCGCCCTTCTGTATCCCACTATCCTGGAGAGCTTAGATTGGTTTTAAATTTTTAGCAGCTTTAGCGTTGTTTTTTTTAGGAGAGCTCCTTCCCCAACTCCTCAGCTCCTCCGCTTCTCAGTGACCCAAGCATTGGTGTCGGCATCAGCTTCCGCATGGAATAGAAGTTTAGGACTCAGGTGTATCAGATGTGAGGTGTCGGAGCACTACCTGAATGAGCATGGTACATCACGGAGCAGGCAGATCACCGCCTGCTCAGCCTCCGTCACATCAGAACGTGCCTACGCCTAAGCGAATGGCTTTAACCCAGCCCAGGCCTTTGCTTTCCGCAATAAGGATTAAAGATTGATACGACCCTCAATTGGATATCATAAATCCGTGGCTCCGCAGAAGATGATATGGCAAATAGCCCAGACAGCCCACAGGGATGAGCAAATAGCTTAATCAAGCCCAGGCCTTTATTCATAGTGATTCGGTTAAATTGATGATAGGCAACTCCTATCCTCATATTGATTAGTGGTTCCAAATTAATAATAACTACTGCAGTAAGGAACAGACACAAAAGATACGCTCAGCATCTTTCCACATAACTGTTCTGCTTTATTATGACGCAATTGAAGGTTTTTATACACATGATTACGTAGGTATCACATTAATATTACAATTGTACATTTATGGTAACAAGGGGCGTTACATAGGCAGGCTAATTCTAATCAGGACTCGAAAGAATGTAAACATTTACTGAAAACATTATTAGTGCCGTGTGCACAGTGAGGGCAATGTGCAATACATACAAAATACAATACAATTATATACAGAACTTACACATTTCCATTACAGTCTCCCCTCTTTTGATCAATATTTTGATCACTAACCATACCTGCTATCACCTTTAACCTGGAAACTCCACACACTTAGGTGGAGGTAGTCCTGGCCAAAGAGGCAAAAAAAACTCAATTGTGGAGAAAATAATAGCTGAGCAACTTTTTCATTACAAAATAACTTTTCATTGTGAAAAACAAATGATTGATAAGACATATTTACAGAGTACTGGCTGTACACTCCTGTGACCAGAATGGCCTTCTAGCTGAATTGTTGGCATGCTGACTTATCAGCACATGTAAACACAGACAATTCTACATAAAATGGAAGACGTACAAAAGACAAATATGACTTCAACATGGCTGAACTACTTTTCAAATATATATATCCCTTACAATTAAAGTAATTGAATCAAAAAGTACCCTATACTGTGATCACAAGAGGGAAACAAATCAAACACAGAGATTTCTGTAATTTAGTCATTTTTGCAGTGTCTGGTGTGGATCCAGGTGACTTTTCCTTCAAGTTTTGCACAACTTGTACATGGAATAGGCGCTGTATTGAGTCTCCAAACATTCCTTATATATAAATGTCTCTTAACAATCCACAAGTCACCTGGCTTTAGTTTTAGATCCTTCCAAACTTTTAGGATCTGCAATTGGGGAGAAAACACATAAATGAGTTTGTCAAAAAACCTTAAAAGATCAGCAACGTTCTCTGTGAGATCTGAATGGAGGACTTCAGCTGCTGAGACAAAATATAAGCAAGTGAGTAACACACTCCCAAACCAAATCCCACAGGGAGAGATCCAACATCCCCCTTAGAGTCTTCAAAAAATATAAGAAAACATTCAGGCAAAAGTTTTCTAGTTTCTTACTCTACTTTGTCTGCTACATTGTAGACAGTAGGGGGTGTAATAATAAAACCTCAAAACTTCTAGTAAGGACTCTCCTATAAAAATGATTTCCTCTGTTACTCTCTGTAGATTCTGCACTCTATAATTACAAACTACTTCTGATAACACTTTTTACTGTGGCCTTTGCAGTAGCATTTGCCACTGGACATCCAGAAAACATGTCCATCCAGACAAAATGCATACTCATAAGATCCTGACTTGGGCATCTGGATATATCTTTTTGTAATCTCTGGAAGGGATGTTCAGCTTTTGGTAACACCTTTGGTAACAGGTAAAACAAGAAGTGGTATGTTATAAAAACAACTGTGGAGAACCCTGGCTCTATCCCACGCTCATTTACTAAGGCAGCCATAACTGCTTGTGACTGATGACATGGTCCATGTGTCAAGCTGGAGGGAAAAGAGTGGCTGGCAGACATAAATGATCACCTTTTTCCAAAGTCCTGTTTCATAAGAAGTTGCCCCCTGTGGACCACTTGTTCTTCTCGTTCTGGGGTCCTTAAAGTTGAATTATTAATCCCCGCTATACTGGGCCAGAACTAGGGTGGAATCTGTGAGTTGCACAGACCCATCAAGGGTCCGGGGCTGTAAATGCAGCATCCTTAGTCTCCTGGTCTGCTTCCATGTGTGAAAGTTAATATGGCTACCTCAGCAAGAACCTGGAAGGCTGAAAACAGCCAATCAAATTAACTTGGCGTGCTTGATTGGTTTACCTGCCGAAGTAAAAACAAACTTTTGACCCTTCAAATGGAACCAAAAGCTCTCTATATCTCGACTATCTATATAAATATACACTCTTTTTATAGCTCACAGGCTTTGCTAAAACATGGAGCTCTGCTTCTTGAGCTGGGGAAAAAGGATCCAATGACTCTGAATACAGAGTATCCTTCTGGGTGATAAACTGCATACTCGGTATGGGTATTGCCATCCTCAGTATAAAACCGGGATCAAATCTACAAAAAATGTAATATCTGGGTCTTCAGGGAGTGTGTCCTGCACTGGGCTCACAGCAGCTGATTCCTACGTCATCAATGTAACACATGGGGTTTCCTTTGTCTCCAGCCTCCTCCAATAGATGCAATAAGGTGGCTGGATACAAATGTACGCGTTTTTCATTGTTAGATATGTACATAAACAAACAATACAAATTCATATTTTGAACCTTTCATTAGACAAACATTTAGTTAGCTGTATTTTTGCTGTGCAGAATGTGGGACCATTAAAAATTAAATGTTTGACCAAAATAATGTCTGTAACTTTGTCTAATAGCACCTTTGCATAAAGCTACAGCTCTGATATATCGGGGTGAACCCTCCATTAATGGGTCCAGCTTCCATAAATATATTACAATGGATTGTTTTCTATTATGCTGTTTGTGTAAGAACTTCAGTTTCATGTTTCAAAAAGACAACTTTTTCCTGGCAATATTATAATAAATGATAACAATACCCTGCGGTCATGGAGAGATGTCCATAAATCCAAAATATTCTTCTGCTTATACCACGGCACTTACAAGGAAAAGGGGCACATCATTTCACAATCCACACATTCTGCTTTGGATTTCAAAAATAAATAAAACAAAAGGACCAACAATCTGTATGATGGACCAGAAAGATCTCAGCCACATCAAAAAACTATAAAACAACTGGCTGCAGGTGGGATCTATCCTAACAGGGTGTGTGGACTTGATGTGACGGGTCTGTTATATTTAAATTTTATTCATATTACTCTCACATCATGGACTGACATCAAGTTATTATCAAAAACCTTAAAATGTCATTTTTGTAGAAAAACTTCTTATGTATCCCATCCATCTTGGCTTTGTTAAATATTATGGCAGCTTTATTCCAAATAACAACCTCATCTTAATCTTTTTTTCTCTCAATAAGGGCTTATTGTATAAATGTAAAATGACAAAATTGTTATCTTAATCTAAACTAATCCCGTTTTTACAAATTTCCCCAATAACCTGGATTTCATTTCCGACCAAAGGTTGTCTAAACCAGTTTCAATATATCTATATTATTAATAAAATTGTTAAACTCATATTAGAAATGAATACTCATTATTACTTAAATTCCCCTTTTTTAAATGCACTGTTTCCACTATCAAAGGATATTCAATTTGTGCAATACACGGTTAAATGTAACCTTCATTTTACCATGTCTGGAAAACAGATTCAAAATCATTATGATCACATTGTTTACCATTAGATTCGTTAACCCGGCACATTTTGTTATAAATGTTTTGTCTAAAAAAAATGGAATTGGCATGGTGTCCTTCCAGCTTATCACTGACCTCTCATCCCAGCCACATTCTTTCAGGAGAGCACAAATGAGGGGGTCACATCTGTGTACAAGACACACACAATTGATAGAACTAAAGGTCCCAGCATTCACACACATACACAAATATCTCTCTTAAATCACTTACATGTTTCCCATTTGTACACAACACATGCATATCATTCTCTCACTTTCTTTTAACTCTTTAATATTTCCCTGCCTAAATTCTGCATTCCTTATTTTGTTCAGATATTTTTATATCTAGCTTCTATGATTCTATGATCAGACGGGCAGCCAGAGTGCTAAAGTATTCTGTTTTACCTCTCATTTCTCTGTTTCTGATTTTTACTAGTTGTAGTGCCTGACCCCAAATTCATCCCACAACTTAACATGAAAATGTCCCTTTCTGTCTGGTGTTAATGTCACCCTTGATCCATCCTGCTCACATTGATAGCTGTTTCTCTAGCTGTTTACTCTGCATGATTCTTAGTCCCTGTGGCCTTTGGTAACCCAGTTACCCATTGTGGATCCCTGTCCACTCTAACCATTAATCTAGGGGCTCAGTATAGGTGGAACAGCACCTTCAGTTCATATATAGCGCTCCTCTTGCGCTGGGCATTTTTGAGGGTCTCTTACCCTTCATTCCCTTACTTAATTCAATGCCCATAATGACTGGCCAGTCTTCTCTCTTCTCTATGTGTGCCTATACCCTCTTGCCTCTAAACTACTTTATCTAGCAGATGTACTACATATACCTGTGAACAGCACTATTCTTCCCTTTCTTATCTATAACACTCCAATGGACAATAGACAGGGACAACATAACATATAACCACCAATCAATACAGTTCGATTAAGGGGAGTAAAATAGGTACCCTTTGTCCCAAAAATGCCTTACCGATCAAGGAAGTCTGATAACTCAAATGTAAGCAAAAGGCTTATTATCAGAAATTCCCGGATCGTCTCAAGCTCCTCGTTTCGGATTCTCAGAGTCACCTGGAATCCCCTCCTGGCTGGGTCCACATGCTGACTCAGTTAAATTGATGATAGGAAACTCCTATCCTCATATTGATTAGTGGTTCCAAATTAATAATAACTACTGCAGTAGGGAACAGACACAAAAGATACACTCAGCATCTTTCCAAATAAACATTCTGTTTATTATGACGCAGTTGAAGGTTTTTATGCACATGATTACGTAGGTATCACATTGATATTACAATTGTACGTTTATGGTAACAAGGGGCGTTACATAGGCAGGATAATTCTAATCAGGACTAGAAAGAATGTAAACATTTACTGAAAACATTATTAGTGCCGTGTGCACAGTGAGGGCAGTGTGCAATACATACAAAATACAATACAATTATATACAGAACTTACACATTTCCATTACACATAGAAAATCCCAACAGGTAAAGGATGATGCGTTCCCAGGAAAATTGCTGCCTGATCCGCAACTCCGTAGATTATAAGCAATGATCAGCCCAAGAAAAGATAAGGTAGACCATAGCATGATATTGTCTAAACCCGGTTTATTTCGATCAAGCTTAAAAAGTGCACTTACATTTTAAACGTCTTTAAAATTACATAGGAAAAACGAAGCCGGCCGGCTACAATACAAACTCCCATCCTTCTCAACAAGATGGCGTGGTGACGTCAGCACTTTACCTCCTCATACGCATTTCGTCACATATGACATTCTCAATGGGGAAATATATCAAACTGATCATATTTATTGGGATAGCTCAAAAGAACAGAATAAATTACATTTAGTGCAAGTGCACAAAATTGTATGCGAGTTTAAGTGCAAAGTTGTGCAATGATTGCCAGCAAATTCATATATACAAATACATAAATTCTCAACCCAAAAATTCTTAAACAAGGAAACACCCAACATAGTGTTTAAAAATCACACAATATAATTGTTATAAAAATGAAAAAGTGAAAGAATTAAAAAAAAAAAGTATATCAAAGAATTTATTTTAAAAATGATATAAAACTGAATAAAAGTTCATAGCTGCTGTGCAAACAAATCCATGACCCCTGATGACGTCAGAGCGTACTGACGAAACCAGTAGGGTGTACTGAGCGTGATACCTCATTTCTGCCATTCAATGTGAAGTTAGAGCACCAGTGACGTCTCTCTGTTCATCTTTTATCTTTTTCCAAATTCATGAGACTGATGGTCTGGCATGACCAATCCCGTATTGAGGTCTTCATAGATAAGTCCACCTAGTGTCCATACAGGTTACAGCATTCCGGACCATACAGCTTTTTGGATCAAGCCATGGACGTGAGGATCCATTGGATATCTTGCATTGAAGAGTTTTTGACTCCTGTAATGGGGGTCATCACATTCTGGTGAGTAGATTGTGTGGCCGATGATGGTGGTGGAAGAAAAACCTCTTTAACGACTGTCAAATTTTCTTTGAACGATTACTGAACAATAGGAAGTTGCCATTCAGAAGTCTTTCAGATTTGTCTTTGAACGCTTTTCAGAGTATGAACATTATTACTATTTTTTTAATTTCTTTTTTTGTGCACTTTATAGAGAGCGCGGTTCTAATTTATTATTTCTCACTTTTTCTTTCATACACAACGTGCTGCTCTCATATATGACACACGTGAATTAATTATTGATTAACAGATTTCCGTCTGCGTGGGTTGGTGGTATTTCCATTCTATTCTTTCTAAATGAGATTTAGGACAGAAGAAGGTAGTTTAGGATGAAATTCTGGGGGCATGGATGGGGGGGACTCCTGTAAATCGGGGCACATCCATTCTTTGCGGCTGGAGATCCTGTGGGTCTGTGTCCATCATACTTCTCTCCTTTTCCCTAAACAGAGAAAAGATAGTGGAGTTAATACCCCCCCCCAAAAAAGTAAATCCATATATACATAATAAAGGAGAAGAGTTTATGTTCAGTATATGTTCTCAGATTTCCCAGAGATTTGGCAAAAAGACAATTTGGTGCATAGAAAGTGGATTACAAAGTGGTTTTGTGTGACCATTGAGAAGTGGATTTATTTTTTTTTTATAATCAAAATTTTTTTATTTTCTGTTATACTTTTCACAATTCACAATTAAACATCCTTAATTTCATATTTTACAATAATTACGCAGGATTAACATATTAAACATTAATAAGAGACCAATTGGTAACATTGTTCTCTTACAACTGACCCTATCCCCTCCCCCCCGAAAAAAAAAAAGGGGAATGAAAAAACCGCTGCCTGTCTCAACCCCCTCCCTCCCCCGACATGTGTTCGACAACCAAATATATCCTGTGATTGATGAGATTCCCAATATTTGTGCGTATCGGTCTGTGTATCCAATTCCACATTGACACCCCCACCACCTACAAGCCAACACATTAAACAAGCCTAAAACATACCAAAAAAAAAAAAAAAAAGAAAAAACCCCCGGCCCCGTCCATATATTCCCCGTGTTTATTATTGTTATTCCATAATTGTTCCTCACTTCTAAAAAGAAGAGAAAAAAAAAAAAAACCCACCACACCCGTACATACCCTGTGGTTATTGTTAATTATCCCATAATTATATTTATTGGCCAATCATGGCCTAGTTCCTCACTTCTATTAAGTAATTTATTAAAAGTGATCCAATTAATCCTAAAATACCTTCATGTGTTACCCCCTATTGTGTAAGAGGCCACTAACGGCCATATTAAATATAAAATCTATTAAAAAAAAAAAAAACAAAAGCAAAAAAACAAAAACAAAAAAAAACAACCTAGGTGATTAGCATAATTCCCATTGATTGTGTGTTTCAATCTTCATATCCCCTTCCTTAGTGACGTTCCCTACACCATGTGCTTACAAACCAGCACATTAAACAACAATAAGAAAAAAAAACCCCCAGAAAACTAGACATTCACCTTACCACCTCCCTCCCCCTTTCACCAAATCAGGTATCTCATTATACGGGTAAAAGGGACAAGGAGGGGGGGGGGAGAGACAGCAGTCTAAACAAAAATAAAATAAATAAATAAATAAATAAAAAATATAAGAAAACCCCAATTCCTTCCTTTTCCTCCCTGGCTAAACCCCTATGCAACTAATCCAAGGTATTTATATGGCCCTGGCTCCCTGCACCTTCTCATTTCATATTTCCCTCTTAATCTATCCCCTGTATACACTGTATCCAGCCTGCCCATATGTCCTCAAATTCCCCTTTTTTGTCTTTAACTACATGAATCCATAGCGTATCAATCTGCGACTAGAAATGTCCATTTAAAAAGGGCGCCCCCCCCATGTGCAATTTCTAACAATATTTAACCGCTGCTTTCAATTCTGGGCTAATGCCCAAAAACTATAACTATATACTCCATGTATTGAGGGTGCTGGCTATGTGTTAAAACATCATACGTGTGTATGGGAATTCATGCCATCAAAGTGAATCACAGCCAAATAAATGACTATCACCAACAGGTTCATTCCAAAATGCCATATGCAACAAAAAAAAAACACTTGTGCCAAACAATTCCAAAATACCAAATAAAGAGAAAGACTCATATGTAGAAAAACTCTTCTGATAACAACAATAATAATAATAACTCAGTCCTTATAAATCTATGTAATGTGTCTCCTCAAATCCACTTCTTTTAATGTCACCAGGTGTATATTAGTGATACATGTTATTCTTAATACACTGAGCTCTTCTTATATAATGTGCACCACCACCTAAGGTAAGGGGGGGGGGCAACTCACCAGATGGCTTAGGGCCACCAGGACCCTCACGGCTTTTGACGATTTTTGGTCTTTTATGTTTGGTATATTCTGGACATCCGTTTACTTAACTTTAACCTTTAGTGTTTCCACCAGGATTATCTCAGACTGAGAAAACAATACCTGATAATCGTACATTTATCTCTTTTTTTTCTATTTCTCTCTGTTTTTCTTTCTTTCTCCCTTTCTTTTTTTTTCTGGGCGCTGATTTGAAAAACTGGCTCCTTTTTTTGAGCTGGCTCCTATATTCAAAGCAAATTTGTCAAGCCCTGTGCTAGGGGGGTAAGGTCTGGGATTGTCACAACTGTGCTGACTGGCTGTTCCTGAAAGGCACTATGACCAAAACCATTTCACTAATGCTTCAGCATTTGGTCACAAGACCAGGGTGTGGGAGTCTGATGCGGCAGTTTCCCCTCCCCCGTCCCCTTACCCTTCACATATGTGTAGTGCATTACCACATACACATTAACATCTTCATTTGTGCAATAATGTGCATTGTGTTAAGGTAGCCCATTCATTTTGAATGAGCCACCAACACACCACAACACATGAAAAACTGGACAGGAACCTTTCATTTTTCAACACAGTGGACAGAAATGTACAGTTGGCACATTTGCAAAGTACATTTGGGTGCCATTTACCATTCATTATATATGGCACCACAATGTCCCACGAATCTCGTGTTTTGGCAAGGTGCGATAAAACGCACAATTTATCAACTCTTACTGGCAAGCATAGGTGTATTCCCACCCTAAGTGTATGATCAGCATTGAGGGTATATACTTATAGGTCTGCTTTAGATGCTGGAATTTGAAAACATGTTTTCTATTAAGAGCTCCAAATGAGAAAATGAGGAATGCGAAGTGAATGCAATTCAGGTGGAAAAGAGGAAATGTGAAAACAACTTTATTAAGAACAGGGAGGGAATTCTATGAAACCTTCTCTCTTCTAAATAAGACATTGCTGACAAAACCACTTATATAAAGTGTTCATTATTCTCTCTTCTGCCTGTACAACAGCAAAACACCGGCGTCATTTGTTTCATCAGCTCGGAGAAAAGTTCTGACAGCCCAGGGAGGCAAGGCAGGGAGAAGGTGGGGTGTAATGGAATCCGCGTTCCTGTTTTGACATAGAAAACACACAAGAGGAATACACCATATGATTCTAATAGATCTAAATGACTGAGTTCAGGTGCTTCCAGTTAAGGAGTCTATTATTGCAACAGTATACAAATACATTTGAGGGCTCCTGCTATGGTTGCCATGTGTCTCAGATTCCCGGTGACACTGCCTGTACTGAGGGGTTTGTTCCCAGAAAATGGACATCCCCAGGTTTGTTCCCAGGAGTGTGTTGCTATGGCTATCTTAGTGATTTTTTGCATAGATATGGGAGTGATGCACTTTGGATGCATTTGTTGCTCTAAAGGCTGGGCTTCCCCTATTCAAAAGCTAATGAACTGGTATGACTGGTTCATGAGCTCAGGACAGGAAGTGATGCTACAGGAAATAGGGGGAGGGACACAGGACTTGAACAGCCACGTGCTGAAGACACAAAGAAACTGGTAGTTGTGAGAGACTCCATGATGACATTGGGGTCTGGTTTTGTGGGTCTGACTACAAATGGGGGTGTGGGTTTCTGGACACGGTCAGTAGGATGTCCCTGGATTTCATTTGAAAATCTGGTAACCTTAGCTCATGCACATGGCCGTCTCTCACTGTACAGTGTAAATTCTAGCATATTTTCCTGTCAGCAAGCACACAGGTGCTATGTACAGCCTCCTATAGAAGTTAATAACTGTACACAGCTAGACGCATTGACACAGTGCCCTGTGGCAGATTGAGAAGGGTTAGGTGTTACCCATGGTTCTCATTAAGGCATGTTGAGGGGCTCCAGGGTGCTTGTGTCATACAGTGTGTGACAGACCTAGCCGGGACAGAGGCTTTTGGAGGGGACTGAATGCCAGCCTCTTGGCGACCGATTATGGGCCCAGGCATTTGGGGGAACGGTGCTCATTGTGAGCTGTATGCCTGGGGACCCTGGAAGTAATGTTACTTTGGATTCAAGTCCATGCCCCCCCAAAACACAAAACTCTGGGAACCCCATATGTGCCATAATATAAATAGTGACTGCTTCACAATGTTGTGTGTATATATTGTGTGTTGTCTCATGCTGTTGTGTACTGTTTGCTGTGATTGTTTGGGGTGGGCCTGTATTCTAATGTTCTATTGTGTTTGTCTGCCTTGGATTACACAGGATGTGTATCTCTATGGAGGGAGGGGGGATTCCTCCAGCAGCTCTCCTTGCTGATAAGACTGTGTACTGATGAGACGTTAAACACACCTGACCTGTGTGTCCATTGTCATTGGACAGTTTAACTCGCCCTGTTTTCCAAGGGTGGGGGGGAAAGTGTTTTGAAGTGGGATCTGTATAACATGTTTTTAAATAAAAGATTCATTCCTGCTTGAACCTCAAGAAAGAGCACCTTGTCTTGTACTTGGAGGGAGAATTATTTGTATGGATTCCTGGTTCGGCTGATGGAAGTGTTCAGTAGCTGCCTTTGTGTTTGGGTATGGAATGTCCTAAACAACTTTAACCCCTTTCATACTCGGGGTGTCGTTACACAGTGGAGACTGAATTTTCAGTTTCCTCAAAGACTTGTAGAACCCGGTGTGGGTCCTGGAGCTCAGAGGATTCACAGAGGCTTGGGAAGGGATGAAGCCTTAAATCCTGAGTCCAGGTTTTGCAGTTAACCAGCACACTGATGGTTCAGGTGTGCACAGCCCTTTCTGGTGTTGAGGCTGAGTATGGTTCAGGGCTCTTATCCTGGAGACAAACTGCTGCATGAGCAATGCTCTTCTGTAAACAGACACTGGGAGCGTGTCTGTTTTGGCGTCAAGGAGCCACTCTGACCAAGTCATTGCCTGAGAAATGTTTTGTGTTAAAGATTACATGAGATTTAAGTGATTGGGTTTCTATCTAATTTAAAAGGGCCTATTACAGTCAATAGGCCTCCCTACACCAATGCAATCCTACTCTGTCTACCTTTAGGCAACCCATGAAAACTCGACTTTATAGGCAAACCTACCCACCTCTAAAAAAACACATGAAACAACCAATTTCTCACACGTTACTTCCTGTTTTATCACTCGCCCTTCCTTTAGATTATAGCCCTTAACAAGCAGAGCCCTCCTAACCCTCTTCTACTGCAACTCTACTGTCCTCATTTTACTTTGTAAAGCGCTGTGCAAACTGTTGGCGCTCTATAAATCCTGTATAGTAATGATATCCATGAATAAAGGTCATTTAGGTATTTTATTAAAAAGAAAATGGCAATAGTGTAGGATACACACTGCTGTCATTCAGTTAGGGTGGGGGTGCTCAACCTATTGAAGAGCGAGGGCCACTTAGGTAGTTTGGTAACTGGTCATGGGCCACAATGAACTATGAGGTTTTACTGCCCCCCAAACTGCAAATGTAAACAAGTCCTTATTGTCCTGAGCCCCCCCATAAGGCTGCTTTCACACTGCTTACCCGTGGCTTTCTTACAGGTTACCTGCACTGAGCCAGACTTCTATTACATTTTGCAGGTGTGGTGCACTTTCTGAATGCACCAAAACTCCTACAGCTTCCAGGCTGTGAGAAAGGACCCAGGTGAAGTGCACTTGGTATCACTCTGCCTGGGACAGAGGAAGCATTGGCTTATGCAGCTCCTGCTCCATATACAAACACATGGTTCCTCCGCTGCTGGCTCCATGCACTCTGATGCTCTAGGACGGCGGGTCGTCAACACATTGATCGCGATCTGGCCTTGCCGACCCACCATCCCAGAGCATGGGCGTGTGCTCTTGCCTGGTGTGAGGTTGTGGGCCACATCAGAGGGCTCCGGGTTGAGCACCCCTAAGCTAGGGTTTAAGTCTACCTAATATACTGTATATCTGATGGACCACTTTCAATTTACTACATCTTCTCTTCCAGCCAAATGAAAATATCTCAAATGCTGGAGGAAGCCAATATTCAAGAAGGTCTCAAATACTCAAAAGATGTGTAGGTTGCCTATAATGCACTTGATACCGTGAAATACGGTTTGATGGGACTTGGTCAACCTTTTCTGCTATAAAGTAGGTGTTGTCATAGGACAATGGTGGTGAACCATGCTCTACATAAGCCCACATTTGGCTTGGTTGCATGGTTCAAAAATCAAAGACCATAATATTGACCTGTAGTATTTCTCTACAAGACACTGCCACTACACTCTCAAAAAAGGTTTGATGATGGGAAATGCTGAGAGCGTTATCTGTAGATAAACACTCAATATTGTCCACCACCTGCTGACTTCCATCTCAAAACAATTTATAAAGCACGTTATGTTCCTCCATTCCTGCATAGCCAGCACATTGTCTCCTCTCCCATGGGGTCTGCAGCACATTGCCTCCTCTCCCATGGGGTCTGCAGCACATTGTCTCCTCTCCCATGGGGTCTGCAGCACATCCTCTCCTCTCACATGGGGTCTGCAGCACATTGCCTCCTCTCTCATGGGGTCTGCAGCACATTGCCTTCTCTCCCATGGGGTCTGCAGCACATTGCCTCCTCTCACATGGGGTCTGCAGCACATTGCCTCCTCTCCCATGGGGTCTGCAGCACATCCTCTCCTCTCACATGGGGTCTGCAGCACATTGCCTCCTCTCTCATGGGGTCTGCAGCACATTGCCTCCTCTCACATGGGGTCTGCAGCACATTGCCTTCTCTCCCATGGGGTCTACAGCACATTGCCTCCTCTCCCATGGGGTCTGCAGCACATTGCCTCCTCTCCCATGGGGTCTGCAGCACATTGCCTTCTCTCCCATGGGGTCTGCAGCACATTGCCTCCTCTCACATGGGGTCTGCAGCACATTGCCTTCTCTCTCATGGGGTCTGCAGCACATTGCCTCCTCTCACATGGGGTCTGCAGCACATTGCCTCCTCTCACATGGGGTCTGCAGCACATTGCCTCCTCTCACATGGGGTCTGCAGCACATTGCCTCCTCTCACATGGGTCTGCAGCACATTGCCTCCTCTCCCATGGGGTCTGCAGCACATTGCCTCCTCTCACATGGGGTCTGCAGCACATTGCCTCCTCTCACATGGGGTCTGCAGCACATTGCCCCCTCTCACATGGGGTCTGCAGCACAATGCCTCCTCTCACATGGGGTCTGAAGCACATTGCCCCCTCTCACATGGGGTCTGCAGCACATTGCCTCCTCTCACATGGGTCTGCAGCACATTACCTCCTCTCACATGGGTCTGCAGCACAATGCCTCCTCTCCTCCCATGGGGTCTGCAGCACATTGCTTCCTCTCACATGGGGTCTGCAGCACATTGCCTCCTCTCCCATGGGGTCTGCAGCACATTGCCTCCTCTCCCATGGGGTCTGCAGCACATTGTCTCCTCTCCCATGGGGTCTGCAGCACATTGTCTCCTCTCCCATGGGGTCTGCAGCACATTGCCTCCTCTCCCATGGGGTCTGCAGCACATCGCTCTTTTACGTCTCCGTCAAGAGTCCGCTTCTGTGGGACAGTATGCTCTTCAGTTCCGTATCCTCACAGCTGAATTGAGCTGGAATAATGAGGCCCTAGTTGCAACCTTTTTTACATGGCCTCTCTGATAGAGTGAAGGATGAATTAGCAGGAAGATCCCTTCCTGCTGATCTGGACAGTGTCATCACCTTGTGTAACCAGATCTATATTCGCTTTCAGGAGAGGGCCCTGGAAAAAAGACGCCAGCACTCCCCGTTCCTTAGGCAGCTTGAGCTCCCAGTCCCTTCTCTTCGGTCCAAGGAGCACCCCCTGCCCGCTGAGGAACCTATGCAGCTGGGCTGGACCAAGTTGTCTCCTGAAGAACACGCTAGGCGCAGAACTCTGGGCCTGTGCCTCTATTGTGGGGCCAAAGGTAATTTTCATGACACTTGTTCTCTTCGTCCGGAAAAACGATCGGGGCTAATACATCCGGAAGATGGAGTATTAGACCCTGAAGTATCACCTTCACCTTCTCGTCTTCTTCTTTCTGTGTTCCTTCATGTTGGAGCCGCTGGCAATTTCATGGATTGGGAAGCTGCATCTTCCATGAGACTTACCCTTTTGCCCCTTTCAATGCCATTGGTGGTCTTGGCGATTGATGGCACTGTTCTCCCAGGGGGTCCTATCCGCTTCCAGACCCTTCCTGTTAAGATGTCAGTAGGGACACTCCACCAGGAGTGGATATCCTTCCTTGTCTTGCCTAAAGCTTCACCTCCTATCATATTAGGTCTTCCTTGGTTACGGTTCCATTCTCCACACATTGACTGGACTGCTGGACGGATCCTGGCTTGGGGTTCCTCCTGTTCCTCTTCCTGCCTACTCAAGGTTACCCCAAAAGAGAAACTTCCTGTTGCCACCATCCCAGTATCTTCTGCTCTTCCCGCTGCATATAGCGATTTCTGGAATGTCTCCTGCAATAGTCGGGCTGAGGCACTCTCTGGGTCATGTGGCACTCTGGATGAGGAGCCCACCTGTAAACTTAAGCCGATCATTCACTTCAGTTTGCATGGTCATTTACCTTTGCCTGTTCCTGGACCCCCCTTGGACGCACACCCAGGCTGACTCGTCTACCAGTTCCACAGTCGCTACGCCCTGTGATGTGATTCTGGTGGTCGCTGCACCTGGCAATGCTGTTCAGTCGGCCTCTGCACCAGTTCAGCCTATGCCCAGTGAAGCTATCCAGCTTGACTTCTGTGACACATCACTTTCTAAACAACCTGGCCTCAGGGATCCACTGATTTCTGCCCAGTCTGATGATCCTGTGTTGGATGTCCAGCTCATCTTTAAGGGTCTGGGGGACCCTGCTCAGACTCCTGATGGTCTTCTTATGCCTTTACCCATTCCTAAGAAGCCTTTAGCCCTCAATAAGTCCTCTCGTCCTCTCCCTACCTTGGTTTCGGTCTCTGAGGATAATCTTAAGTACGAGGTTAGTCAAGTTTTTGATTCCCGGCACCGTAGAGGCATTCTTCAGTACCTCGTACATTGGAAAGGGTTTGGTCCTGAGGAGAGGTCTTGGATCACTGCATCTGAGGTCTTTGCTCCTCGTCTATTGAGGAGGTTCCATCTGGAGTTTCCCTTTAAGCCTGGGCACAGGCGGGGGAGGGGGAGGTCTTAAGAGGGGGGGTACTGTCATGGTTATGAAATAGAGTTTGTCGATCAACATACCTGTCTCCATGTGTTTATCTCTAGAGACCAGCTGACCCTCACCAGACTGCTTTTGTAACCTCTCCTCTAAGCATGGCCCCACCCCATGCCCTATCAGGAAACCCTATATTAACCTGTGCACTGCAAGCCAGCAGTGCTGATCAACCATTGTGTGTTAGCCTCTGTGTGTACTTGCTGTGTTTCCTACATCTGATTCCTGTTACCGACTTTGGCCTGTTCTTAACTATTCCTGTCTGCTTGTGACCCTGACCTTTGGCGTGTTCCCAACCATCCCTGTTTGCCTGTGACCCTGAACCTTGGCGTGTACTCTGTTGTCCTTGTCTGCTTGTGGCCCTGACCTTGGCTTGTCCCTTACTTTCCTTGTTGTTCCAGCCTGCTGCCTCCTTCCTCTTCTCCTGTAGTCTACCGTGAGCATGACCTGTGAGACCCTGGGGGCCGTGACCTGGAGCCAGACTGCAGCTCAGTCCATCCTCACCACTAGAGGCTCTGGTGAACACCTGCTGGCTCTTAGACTCCGCGCCCTGGGGAATCTATGCTCTAGCTCCCAGTGGGATCTGTGTCAGTGATCCAGTAGACCTGCTTCCTGAACCTCCCAGGGTTCAATCCGCAGCAGTCAGCCGTAGGGTCCACTACCTTGCGGTGCACTCCTGATCCCAACGGGGTGCATCTGTCACCTGGATACAGGTGACCTGACAATTGGGAGGTTCCTTATCCTTTATGAAGGGAAGGTGAGTCTCCTGTAATAGCCGTGAGGGCAGTGACAGCAGGAGACCGACGCCCATATGCACCTGTCACTGTATGGTGGGGGAAGTCATCTTCTCCTACACATGTAATATCTTTAGTTGATAGCGGAGCTGAAGTTACACTTTTGCAAGGTAATCCTTCCCATCACAAAGGAGAATTGATTTATGTAGAAGGTTTGGGAGGGCAAATCACACCAGCAGTTAGGAAACGGGTGAAATTGGCTATTGGCAAGGGATCAGGATTTATGACAAATGTTTTGGTATCAGAGTTACCCGAAAATATTCTTGGGATGGATGTACTTCAAGGTCAGTCAATTCAGACTGAAAGAGGTACATTCACATTCGGGTATCCTGATAAAGTGTATCTGGTTAGGGCGGTGAAGGCTGTGGTCAGAGGTCATGTGAAATGGACCCCTGTCTACATTCCTCCACCAGAGAAGACAGTCTGTCTCAAGCAGTACAAACTTCCTGGAGGCCACAAAGAAATTGGGGAGACTATTAAAGACTATGTAAGTCCTTTCTCGTCTCTGGTGTTCCCAGTAAAGAAACCCGATGGGACATATAGAATGACTGTGGATTACAGAGGTCTAAACAAAGTGGCACCTCCATTGAAGTCAGCTGTACCAGATATGATCTCAATTGTTGAGAAAATTGCTAAAGATGCAGGAGAATATCATGCTATGATAGACCTGGCTAATGCTTTCTTTTCGATTTTGATAGACCCAGAGTGTCAAGACCAGTTTGCTATAGTGTGGGACGGCCGCCAGTACACTTTCACTGTCCTTCCGCAAGGCTATCTTCATTCTCCAACGATTTGTCACGGACTGATTGCCCGAGATTTAAGTACCCTGAGTTTGAAAGTCGCTGTGTTCCACTACATTGATGACATCATGATCTCTGGGACAAAAGAAGATGTAACTGAAGCACTGCACCTGCTGATACATCACATGGAGAACAGAGGGTGGGCTATCAACAGAGACAAAGTCCAAGGACCTGCCACAGAGGTGAAATTCCTGGGAATGATGTGGACTGGGCCGCAGAGGAAAATTCCAGAGACAGTTGTGCAAACTATCCAGGCACTATCGCCCCCTACTACCAAAAAGGAGGCACAGAAGTTTATTGGAGTTGTGGGGTTCTGGAGATCGTTCATCCCACATCTTGGACTGATTCTGAGGCCTATATATGTCACCAGAAAAAAGACTGAGTTCTCATGGGGTTCAGAGCAGCGGACTGCATTCCTGGCTGCTAAAGAAGCTATTTTGGAGCATCAGAGATTGGGACCCGTGAGCCATTTCAGCTGGATGTAGTGGAGCAGAATGATACCATATCTTGGAGTCTGTAGCAGCCAAATGAAAAGAAAGGACTGAGAGCAAATGGATTTTGGTCCAAACAACTGAAAGGGGCACAGAAGAGATACACACCCCTAGAGAAGTACCTGTTTGGGGCCTACACAGCACTTCAACATGTAGAGACCATTACAGGAAAGGACACAGTCACCATCCATACTGCATTGCCAATAGCAGGATGGGTGAGAGATAATGGACTGACCACTAGGGCAGCTGTAGCCCAGAACCAGACACTGATGAAATGGAAGTGGTACCTTTAAGAAAGATTGGGTATTGCAGCTGGGGATGTCAGAGACATTTCAGAACAGTTGGCAGGGCTCGTGACTTTTACCAGCACCCGGCCAGAAGAAGAAATTCCTGTGCTGCAGTCATCCCCCATTCAGGAGGCTCCACCCTTTGAGTCTCTGTCAGAAGACATGAAGGAGTCAGCGGGGTTCACTGATGGTTCAGCCATAGCTGCCTCATCTGGGCATAAATGGACAGCAGCAGCCTACAACCCAAGTACAGACACAGTCCTGCAGGAGACCGGAATTGGAGGGTCCAGTCAGTATGCAGAGTTGAAAGCTGTGGTGATGACTCTTCAAGAGGATCCTTCTTCCCATGTCACTATCTACACTGACAGCTGGGCGGTTTTTAAAGGACTGACAACTTGGATGCCCAC
The DNA here is from genome assembly GCA_037953035.1 of Aquarana catesbeiana. NCBI lineage: Eukaryota > Metazoa > Chordata > Amphibia > Anura > Ranidae > Aquarana > Aquarana catesbeiana. The sequence goes on from JBBHAA010003359.1 coordinate 146,100, forward strand.
GTGGAAGTCCAATGAATGGATGATTCATGGAAAGGTAGTGTGGGGAGGCAAGGAAATCTGGGACTACATCTGGAAAGAAGCTCACTCCCGCACCATAAAAGTGGGGCATGTTGATGCACATGTGCCCCTAGTCCCAGACTTTGAGAACTATAACAGAGTTGCAGATGTAATCGCCAAAGTGAATGCAGTTGTGCCAATTGATCCTGTCTTGATGAACTTGGCCAACTGGGCCCACAAGCAATCTGGACATTTGGGGCAGAAAGCAACATATGAATGGGCACAGCAGAGAGGATTGCCTATATCCATGGACATGATAAAGACTGTAATAGAGAACTGTACAGTGTGTGGAGAAGTGCGACAATGGCCATTGCAAAAGTACTCCACCGGGTCGATTAAGAGGGGTGAGAGGCCTGCAGAGATCTGGCAGATTGACTTCATCGGTCCCCTGCCCCGGGGAAACAATGGACTGAGATATTGTTGCACTGCAGTGGACACCTATTCAGGACTTATGCTTGTTCATCCCTGCAAACGTGCAGATCAAGCCGCAACGCTTCAACTGCTCAAGAAACTTGTCATTGCTTATGGTTGTCCCAAACAAGTCCAAAGTTATAACGGCTCACACTTCACCGGATCAACAGTACAGCAGTGGGCCAAAGATTCTGGAGTGTACTGGTTGTGCCACATCCCATACCATCCACAGGCAGCTGGTTTGATTGAAAGATACAACGGGCTATTGAAGGACCAGATATGCAAACTTACACCCACACATACACTAAGGGGGTGGGATCGGGTCCTCACACAGGCAGTCATGTTGTTGAATTCTAGGCCAATAGCCAAAAGCACACCATATGAGAGGATGGTAGGGGCTGGGGCACAGATTCCACAGCTGGAGTGCAGAGTTTTTATGTAAGGTTTCTGAAAGAACAGGTCTTAACAGATACCATGTTACTGCTTCCTATGACATAGAAACCAAGAGTGACGTATCTGAAGCTGAGGCCTATCTAGGAATGAGAGGGAATCTGGCAGGAAGGTTTGAAGTTACATTTGCATTGACAGATGAGCTTCAAGACAGTGGCTGGAACTCTGACTGGTTAGTGGATACTTCTCAGCAAGAGTGGAAAGTGAGGCTACGTAACAGCAAACCTTCCAAAATAAACAGCAGTGATCTTCTGGGAAATATCAGTATATTTCCTCTCCTCCATATTGATGTTCTTTGGGAGGGTCAGAAGTGGATACAGGCAGGGGGCAAAGTGTAATAGGGCGTACACACGGTCGGACTTTGTTCTGACATTCTGACAACAAAATCCTAGGATTTTTTCCGACGGATGTTGGCTCAAACTTGTCTTGCATACACACGGTCACACAAAGTTGTCGGAAAATCCGATCGTTCTAAACGCGGTGACGTAAAACATGTACGTCGGGACTATAAACGGGGCAGTGGCCAATAGCTTTCATCTCTTTATTTATTCTGAGCATGCGTGGCACTTTGTCCGTCGGATTTGTGTACACACGATCGGAATTTCCGACAACGGATTTTGTTGTCGGAAAATTTTATCTCCTGCTCTCCAACTTTGTGTGTCGGAAAGTCCGATGGAAAATGTCCGATGGAGCCCACACACGGTCGGAATTTCCGACAACACGCTCCGATCGGACATTGTCCATCGGAAAATCCGACCGTGTGTATGGGGCATTAGTCAGATATCCAGGCAAGAAGCCACTTAGAGGAGAGATTTTAGCTGAAGGGCCTGGATGTACTGTTTATGCATTATTAGAAGGAACAGATAATCCGCTTTGTTTTCCACTCCACAAGCTGTCTCCGATTTGATCCATAAGAAGACCAGAGAAAAGTGGTTACATGATGGAAAGAATGACGGAAGATCGCAAGAGTTGTGGAGAGCAAGGCCTTTGAAGTATTACAAGCCTGGACTTGTTTCTAAAGAACTTTAGAATGGACTTTCTAATGAACTTTTTTAGTTAAAGACTGAAACACCTTCTCAGTGACAGAAATGGGAGGTGTTGCATTCAAGCAGATGAATGTTTAAAATGAGTTTTCATAGTAATAAAGTGATTTTCTGTATGAAGTCCGAAAGGAAAAAAAAAAAAAAAATAGGGCGGAATGTGTTGCGTTTGTTACAATATGATTTTTTTTAATTAATCAGACTTGATACATGGGACATAACAATATTACAATAGTGAGTTGGTCAGATTACTGTCAGTTTTTTGGCTTGAGTATATTTCTCAAACAAATGCTGTTTTATAAACAATATCATTGTTGTATTTAATTGACAGTTTAATTAACAGGCTATTGACTCTATAGCTACAGTAAACAAGTAAGACATTACTTGTTTGGGATTCTTTCAGCTTTCAAACTGAAAGAATGACTGTTAAATTACTGTCTTGGTTTGAGTAGACATTGGTACGTAGATACCATTTTTGTACGTAGATACAGTTTTCAAGAGTCTATTGTTTCTACAGCTACAGTAAACAGGCATGTTTTCTGTTGTTTGATAACTATGGCAAACAGCCTGACACATAAAAAGGGGAGTAGGGACACAGACACACACACACCATCATGCTGTAACATCAGAAGCCACCCATGATAGAAGAACACTGCCTGATGCTCCAGAAAAATCGTTGCCAATGGAGATCACGAACATACAGTAACAGAAGATAAGTAACCTTTAAGTGTATTTGTACTATTATAGACCATAGGCTGTTCAGTTTGCTAGGCATTTTGCTTGTTATAGAGATCTGTCAGTCTTGTATTGTATTCCTAAGAATGTAATAGTTTTGTATGTACAGCATCTTTGTATAGTAAAAGCACAATTTACACACTGCAGAAATCTCAGCTTCCTTGCTTATACCACAGAGTAACCTTGCTAGATAGACGCAAGCAAAACACCAAGGCAGACAACCACAATAGAACATTGGAATCCACCCCAAACATCACAGCAAACAGTACACAACAGCATGAGACAACACACACTATATACACACATTGTGAAGCAGTCACTATTTATAATAATATGGCACATACGGGGTTCCCAGAGTTTTGTGTTTTGGGGGGACATGGACTTGAATCCAAAGTAACATTAGTTCAGGGTCCCCAGGCATACACCTCACAAAGAGTATTGTTCCCTTAAAATCCAGGGCCCATAGTCGAAAGGCAAGAGGCTTGTATTCAGTCCTCTCCAAAAGCCTCTGTCCCGGCTAGGTCTGTCACATTGCATGACCAACATGGACATCTAGGTGATGAAAAAACCTACGGACTAATCCAAGACCGTTTCTTTTGGCCACGAATGAGGGAATCTGTTGTGGACTATTGTCGCCGTTGTGTGAGATGTCTACAAAGGAAAACTTTGCCTACTCGAGCTGCTCCTATGGAACACTTGAAAAGTTCTGGTCCAATGGATTTAGTGTGCATGGAATTTTTGTGTATTGACAATGACAGCAGTGGTGTGGGAAATGTTTTGATTGTGACTGATCACTATACTCGATATGCTCAAGCCTATCCCACCAAACATCAATAAGCAGTAACTGTAGCTAAAGTGTTGTGGGAGAAGTTCTTTGTTCATTATGGACTTCACTCTGACCAGGGGCAGGACTTTAACATTGCTTAACAACGACAAGAGCCGCACCACACCTTATCATCCAGAGGGTGATGCTCTCCCTGAACCTTTCAATCGTACCTTGTTGAACATGTTGGGTACCCTCCCTAATGGTGCTAAGCAAACCTGGAGCCGACATGTTGGAGCTATGGTACATGCCTCCAATTGTACCAGACATGAATCAACTGGTTTCTCTCCTTATGTTCTCATGTTTGGGAGAGAAGCCCATCTCCCTATTGACATTCAGTTGGGTGTGTCTACTGATGGAGTGGAAAATAGAAATCATTACCAGTATGTGGAACGACTTAAACAGAGTTTAAAAGAGGCCTATCAAATGGCTGAGGAAAATACTGGAAAAATAAATGCTGCCAATAAAAGGCGATTGATGCCAAAGTTCATTACAAAGACTTACAACCTGCTGATAAAGTGCTTCTCCGCAATTTGGGACCTTCAGCCAAACATAAATTAGCTGATCACTGGCGAAATGAGTTGTTTGAAGTTATAGAAAAACTTCCTAGAATTCCAGTCTACAGGATTCGAGGACCTGAGGGTCGGATCAAAGCCTGGCATAGGAATCACTTGCTTCCAGTACCACAAGTTGCTACTGCTGATGAGGAGCCACAATCTGATATTGTTACAGATTCTAATGCTGTGCCTTGCGCAGACCGTGGAGACCAGAGTGAAGACAGTAACTGGTTTACACCTCCACCAGAGTCTCCTGTACAGATTCCCTCACCTATTACTAATGGGGGCCTTCCTCAGAGGGGAGGTCTGAACCCAGCTACTCCTGTTTTTCAACCAACAGCCCAAAACGTTGTGCCTACAGTTCCCAGCATGGTTGGAGCACCAAGTTTTCCCACTAATGCTGTCCCAGAGTTATCTGGACTAATGCCTGAGGGCTTGAGGAGAGGAGATCGTGTTTGACGACCTCCACCAATGTTTACTTATGACACCTTGGGAAGACCCTGCTATGCTGTACAGAACTATGTACAACCTCATGTTCTGATAGACATGATTGCAGCTCATTCTAGACTGGTTAGCATGATGCCTATTTGTTACTAACCATATTTCATTTGCAGCTAATCCCTGTAATAGTTTGCTTCTGGAGAAGTGGTCTGCAGAAGGCGACAACCATGTTAACTTTTGCTATGTTTTGAGTGTATATCCTTGCCGGGTCGGAAAGATTTTCAGCAGGAGGAGAATGTAGTGATGTCATCATTTCTTTGCCCATTTACTAAGTGTATACTCTTGTTATGCAGTGTTTGTTTGCCCTTTTCCAATATGGTTGCTATGCTCTCTCTCTCACCAAGGATGAGGTCATCAAGAAGAGCAGAGGATGGCGAGGGATTTTGTGGGTAAGTGGGTGGAGAGAGAGACATGTGGAGAGAGAACAGGGAATTCCTGCTAAGGGAGAAAGACTGTAAGTGCTGCAGCTTCACCTCACTGAGACATACATAGAAACTGTTAATGATTTCATGTTCCTCTTTGGAAAATACTTTATGTTGGATGGTTCACTGAATGTTATTTCTTCAATAAATGGACTTTCAAATACAATGCTGTGTGGATTACTGTCTATGTGGAGATATATTTCTCAGTTGGGATTTCACTTGCTATTCACAAGCCCCAATTGAGTGGAGGCACTGCGCTTGTTAGAGATCCTGTCCTGATCACATTGATTATGAAGACTCTGCTCCTAAATACTTGACCAGTGTAAATAAAATGCACACCTTTCCCTTTTATGGCTGCCGCCATCTATCGTTCCCCAACTTTAAGTCCCCGTTATCCTTAACTATATTGACGACACCACACCTTGTTGGAGTAAAACTGGCCATAGCAGCCTTTTATTAACCAATATAAATCTATATAAAATATATATATATATATATATATATATATATATATATCTGTAACATTTTAAACGTAACAAAATCAACTGTCAGTTTCTCCTCCTGGTGGTCAATGACGGCACTTCCCAACGTAAATTCTGTTCCACATCTACACTGCGGGCCTTCTATCATAAAAGGCCTACGGCCGTGATAACATCAGCCCAAAGACAACTCGTTACCCGCAGTGTCACCATTACCATCTTCAGCTAATCAGTGTTAACTGTACACACCAATAGGGGCCCATAACCGTTGAGTCCCCCCACACTTCCATCTCCTGGATTAGTTACCACCATCAAAGACCACCACCACCGCCATCCATCTGCTGCCACAACGTAATCCATCATACCACCTGTAAATAAACATTAATCCAATATACACAACCACGTATTCAGGGAGGGTGGGTGGGAAACTTCCTCTTCTCTGTAGTTCTCCCCGCAATGCTGCCCGGGACACCCCTCCTGACCCTTAAATAACCTAATCCCCTCCCATTACAACATTATCTTTTACCCAATCCCCTAACAATAAATCTAAAACAACTTTTATTTTAACCCCTGCTGTACCCTTATCCCCCTGTCATGCCGGCCTTCTGCTAGCTTCATTCCATTCCACCTGCTCCAGGCCTCCCTTGACCAGTGTAAATAAGATGCACACCTTTCCCTTTTATGGCTGCCTCCATCTATCGTACCCCAACTTTAAGTCCCCGTTATCCTTAACTATATTGACGACACCACACCTTGTTGGAGTAAAACTGGCCATAGCAGCCTTTTATTAACCAATATAAATCTATATAAAACATATATATATATATCTGTAACATTTTAAACGTAACAAAATCAACTGTCAGTTTCTCCTCCTGGTGGTCAATGACGGCACTTCCCAACGTAAATTCTGTTCCACATCTACACTACGGGCCTTCTATCATAAAAGGCCTACGGCCGTGATAACATCAGCCCAAAGACAACTCGTTACCCGCAGTGTCACCATTACCATCTTCAGCTAATCAGTGTTAACTGTACACACCAATAGGGGCCCATAACCGTTGAGTCCCCCCACACTTCCATCTCCTGGATTAGTTACCACCATCAAAGACCACCACCACCGCCAACGCTAACAAGGGTGACCCCCTTACCCTTGGGAGCTCCTCCACACACGCAGTGCCCTCTGAATCCCTTCCTCCAAACCCATGGACCAAAGATCAATACCAACTTCCGACAGGTGAACCCCATCCCTTCGCAGGTATAGCCCAACATCCTTCTCCAACTCTCTGTGGCGAAATACCAAACCTCCATTCCGTATAACAAACTGGCCCACCCTTTTGTTCACCTTAATCCTGGTTTTGTTTAGGCGGTCTACCGACCTTGCCAACCTCCAGTTCGTCCTGGCCACAATATCGGACCAAACAATCAACATCTCAGGGAAGGAAGTTCTCAAACGTAAGAAATCAATCTTAACGTCCTTTATGAGCTCCCGGCTGGGACGTCCACCCAGGTCGTTGCCTCCAACATGAAGCACCAACACATCGGGTGGTCTGTCCAGGCGCGCAAAATGCTGTACTTCAGGCAACACCCTAGCCCATTGCATCCCTGGCCTGCCTACCCAACGTATGCAAGCATCCTCCCTGGGAATCCCCAACTGCCTCCCCTTAGGTCTCATATCTGCCCGTTTTGGCCCCCAAAACACATAGGAGTGGCCCAATATCCATACGAGACCCCTCTTGATTCCACCTAAAAGAAAGGAGAAAACCACAGATAACCAGAGTCAAATAACATACACCATACTCAATCCCCTTACCCCAAAAACAAACCCCCGTCCTCCCCCAAAACCATCAATGATCCGCACTTCTAATCGACCACCAAGTGTGGCCGCACATATGTACGAAATCTCCTAGACTCCCAACGGCCAATGCGCTTAACAGCCGCTTCGTCCAATCCACATCGAGCCGCCTCAGTGGCCGCTCCAATGCGGAAGGAGTGCGAAGCATACTGCTTACAATCCAGACCCCCCCGCTTTCAAACATTTCTTGAAAACTGCCACAAACTGAAATTTCGTTAAAGGAGACCCGTTATTGTGTATCAACAAAGTCCCCTCCCTCAACGGGCGTCGTCCCAAAAATTCCCACATCACACTCACCGGACATACCGGAGAATCCGGCATTCGATATAGTTGCACCTTAACCCCTTTGCCAATCTGATCCGTTTTTGACCGTCTCAACCATACCTCCAAGCTAAACCCCGTGACCTTCACATCCTGTACCCCCAAGCCCCCCGAAACCTTCCTGGAAGGGCTAACCAGTTCACTTATCCGAAAGGCACCAAAAAAGGCCAGCGAAAAAGCTGCCCAGAATAGCAACGCCTCGTAAGCCGACGCGCATACTGTGCCCAAATGATCAGATAAAACCCGCAGGTTGTTAAACGTCAATGGCCTCCTAGTATCCTTACTTTTCAGCGACCGCCGATAACCTTTCATCGCTTGTCTCACCCAAAAATCTTTTGTAAAATCAGTCCCCTCTTGCAACTTGAACAAAAATGCCAGACCGGCTAGTTTGCGGTCCATCATCGAAACCGACACCCCTTGCTCCAGATTCCTAGAGACAAAATAGACCACTAGCAGCCTCACGTCTTCAGCTCCAGGGTCCACACCAACTTGCTTGACAAGCGCCCACCACTCGGCCCACACTTTTTCATAAGCCCCCCAGGTGGATACACTCACCGAGCCCTTTATCCATCGAGCGAAGGTTCCAAAACGATCGACCACAGCCCTCGGGGACACCGAACCCCCTGCTGGTCTGCCAACGGAGCCAAGTCCCGGAATTTGTCCCACTGGAAACGAGACAAAGCGTCAGCCAACGTGTTATCCACCCCTGGAAGATGTACCGCATACAAAAAGATATTCATCTGTAAGCAGCGCAGCACCAAGTGCCGCAACAGCCGAACTACCGGTGGCGATGAAGCCGAAATGCGGTTAATCACCTGCACTACCCCCAAATTGTCGCAGTTCAATCGGATCTTCAAATCCCTGAACGACTCGCCCCAAACTTCAACTGCCAGCACCACCAGAAACAGCTCCAGCAGCACCAGGTTTTTGCAGAATCCCGCTTCCTGCCATTCCCTCGGCCAGGGTTCAGCACTCCAATGCCCCTGGTAAAACGCCCCGTAACCCGAAGACCCAGCTGCGTCCGTGAACAGCTGCAAATCGCAATTGCTCAGCGGCCCCGCCAACCACAGCGATTTACCATTGTACGTGGACAAAAAGGTGTCCCACACCCTCAGATCGGCCCGATGTTCCCGGGTCATCCGGATAAAATGATGAGGGGACCTGATACCTGCTGTAGCTGCCAACAGCCGTCGGCAGAACACCCTGCCCATAGGAATTATGCGACACGCAAAATTAAGCTTGCCCAGCAATGACTGCAGGCCTCTAAGCTGAATCTTACACAATGCCACGGTCGCCCGAATCTCCCTTCTCAAAGCCACCAACTTATCCTCCGGCAATCGACATTCCATTGCATCGGAGTCAATGACTATACCCAAGAAGCTAAGCACGGTAGTCGGGCCCTCAGTTTTATCCCGTGCCAACGGGATACCAAAAATATCACCCACGTGTTGTAACGTGGCCAACAGCACAGCACACGTCTTCGATCCTGGGGGGCCAACGCATAGGAAATCATCCAGGTAATGAATTACAGAATTCAAACCTGAAACATCCCGAACCACCCACTCAACGAATGAGCTGAACGTTTCAAACAATGCGCATGAAATCGAGCAACCCATAGGCAAGCAGCGATCGACATAAAACCTACCCTGCCAGCAACACCCCAACAACCAACAGCTGTCTGGGTGTACCGGGAGGAGGCGAAAGGCTGATTCGATGTCCGCTTTTGCCATAAGCGCTCCCTTCCCACAACGGCGTACGCAACCCACCGCTGCATCGAACGACGTGTAAGAAACCGTGCATGCCTCAGGGTCGATCGCATCATTGACCGATCCGCCCTTGGGGAATGATAAATGATGTATAAGCCGAAACTTATTCGGTTCCTTCTTGGGGACCACCCCTAGTGGAGATACCACCAAATTCGGCATCGGCCGCTCCTGAAATGGCCCTGCCATGCGGCCCAATGCCACTTCCTTCCCCAATTTTTCCCCAACCACACTGGGGTAACTCAGTGCCGAGCGTAAATTCTTTGCAACCGGCGGGATAACAGTCAATGAACTAGGGATTCTAAAACCCTCCAGGAACCCTTCCCGCAGAAGCCGAGCGGCTGCCCGGTCCGGGTACCTACTTAGGAAAGGTTGCATCCTTTCCACCCTCACTGGTGTCTTCCCTTTTGTTACCCACTTCTCCTGGGCGACTTTTCCCTTTTTTAAAACAACGGGATCCGGGGTGAGATCCTCCACAACTTGAGCATTCGTGTTTAAAACGACAGGCGCCCCCGAACTTACACGTCCCGTCATTGTATTGCTAACAGACGCCCCACTTTTTTGCGGCCGGCTGTCCGGGTGAAGAAGAACCGCCGCCCCCCCCTGGAAAAAACTGATTCGGGGCCCGAGCTGAGGACATAAGCTTCATCCAGAGGCTAATGTCCTTATGGTCCCAGCGAAGGGAGGGGCGCACCGCCCTCCGTTGCCTGAACTGCTCGTCATATCGGAGCCATGCTGTACCCCCATAAACTCTGTAAGCCTCCCCAATGGCGTCCAAGTAGCAAAAGAGCGCCGAACAATGTTGAGGGTTCTTTTCACCAATTACACTCGCCAGAATCGCGAACGCTTGCTGCCAATTAGAAAACGTGCGCGGAATCAACCGATACCGCCGTTTTTCTTCATCCTCCTTCTTACTGTCATCTGGCTTAACCCTATCCAGGTTAAACTTTTCCAAGGGGAGAAGGGAAAAAATCTCCACATACTCCCCTTTCACGATTTTTTCCCGCACGTCTGACTTCAAATGTGCCCCAAGTGGCCCTTCGAAGCAGACGTAAACCTCGCATTTCGCGGCATCCGCAATGCGAACCACGTCCGTCCTTTTCTCCCCCTCACCTGCAGCCACCACATTAGTGGCCGGAGCGGACCCCACCGGGGGCACCGACCCCGAGGGGGCTGGCACACCCGCATCAGCCGGAGGGGGCACCCCCCCAACCACCGGCGATGCTGCACATGGAGGGACCCACACAGCAGTTTGCGGCGCCTGCCCATCCTTACCAGGTCCAAACTTCTGGACCAATTCTCGCAAACCCCCCCAATAAAGCCTGCAACTGTCCATCCGTGCCCCCAGAAGCAGGCCCTGGGCCCGCTGGCTGGGGACTGAGCGCCAATACAACCCCCAATGTGGTCCCAGACCCCCCCACATCAGCCGCCCCCAACAACCCCTGTAAGGCATTTGTAAGTGTGTGAGAAGCAACAGGAAGTGACTTACCAGGCCGACCAGGGGTTGTCCCTGCCGCCGCTGCTCCCGAATCCGATGGCGCCGGACGCTCCTGCCTTTCTTCCTCCTCAGACCCGCTCAGCTCTCCCTCGGACCGGTCACCGGGCTCTTGCAGGGGCTCCGTGTCATCCATCCCCGGGGAAGAGGGCCTGAATGCTGCCGTCTCCTGACCGCGCTGGCCACGCCTCCCGACGCTGACTCCTCCCCTCGCTGGCACTGTCCTCCTCACAGGCATCCTGGAGACCTGACTGTTGGGCCGCCCACTCCTCCTGATAGGGGTAACGCTCCGAACTTCCGAGCCGCCGGCCAGGGATGGGGAAAGCCCAGCGGCCATTGACGTCATCCTCCCGCGCTGAGACCTCCCCCTGGCTGCGTCCACAACACAGGGAGCATCCGTCCTCTCACGCTGCCCACGTCAAGCGGGCGGGGTGGAAGCGCTGGGTCCTGCCGACACCCCGCCCACTGAACTCCGCCGATGCCGAGGATTCCGCCCGGGAACCACAACGCCAGAAACAGGGTGTCGTGTCGCCGGTGGTCCCGACGGGTCCCGCTCCGGGGGGGTCCTAATGTGGCGTGCAGCACTGGGGGAGGCTTCTGGTGAAAAACGCTCCGGATGCCGAGACCTCCGGACGCGTGAAAGATCCTGCTCCCTCACCTCCTCTCCAGCCTGAGGTCCGAGGAGTCTAGCCACTTGGTTTTGCAGCCATCCAGGGCCGTGGGTGGTCGCAGCAGCCCGCAGCTGGGCCAATAAACTGTCCAGATCTGCCATTCTCCTCTTGCCTGAGGACACAAACTTCCTCTTCTCTGTAGTTCTCCCTGCAATGCTGCCCGGGACACCCCTCCTGACCCTTAAATAACCTAATCCCCTCCTATTACAACATTATCTTTTACCCAATCCCCTAACAATAAATCTAAAACAACTTTTATTTTAACCCCTGCTGTACCCTTATCCCCCTGTCATGCCGGCCTTCTGCTAGCTTCATTCCATTCCACCTGCTCCAGGCCTCCCTATACAGGTGAAGCCATCATATTTCAGTACAAAACATATTACAGAGCACACAAACAAGAATGACATTTCCTGCAGGGCTAGTTAAAAACACCTGAACATATTCAAAAAATACGGGGGTTTGGTCACACTATATGGTCATATAGTGCTAAGCCCACTTACTGCGACAAAGTACCCGAATTAGTGGGTCCTACACTAGTAATAGAATGGAAGATCCTTTGTCTCAACCATGAGAGATAAACTCCTCTATGTGGGAGAATCATAGCTCAGTAGCCCCAGAGAGAGAAGAATAGGGCTACAGTCGTTTATAAAATACTTAGCAATTTAAATAATTTCCTTTGGGTTTAAAATGAAGAGATTAAGCTTTTCTCAAACTTTTTTTTTAATGTATATTTCTTTAAGTGTAAATTCCAGCTGCAGACCCCATGTGAGAGGAGGCAATGTGCTGCAGACCCCATGTGAGAGAGAGCAATGTGCTGCAGACCCCATGGGAGAAGAGCAGGCAATGTGCTGCAGACCCCATGGGAGAGGAGACAATGTGCTGCAGACCCCATGGGAGAGGAGACAATGTGCTGCAGACCCCATGGGAGAGGAGACAATGTGCTGCAGACCCCATGGGAGAGGAGACAATGTGCTGCAGACCCCATGAGAGAGGAGGCAATGTGCTGCAGACCCCATGGGAGAGGAGACAATGTGCTGCAGACCCCATGTGAGAGGAGGCAATGTGCTGCAGACCCCATGTGAGAGAGAGCAATGTGCTGCAGACCCCATGGGAGAAGAGCAGGCAATGTGCTGCAGACCCCATGGGAGAGGAGACAATGTGCTGCAGACCCCATGGGAGAGGAGACAATGTGCTGCAGACCCCATGGGAGAGGAGACAATGTGCTGCAGACCCCATGGGAGAGGAGACAATGTGCTGCAGACCCCATGAGAGAGGAGGCAATGTGCTGCAGACCCCATGGGAGAGGAGACAATGTGCTGCAGACCCCATGTGAGAGGAGGCAATGTGCTGCAGACCCCATGTGAGAGGAGGCAATGTGCTGCAGACCCCATGTGAGAGAGAGCAATGTGCTGCAGACCCCATGGGAGGAGAGCAGGCAATGTGCTGCAGACCCCATTGGAGAGGAGACAATGTGCTGCAGACCCCATGGGAGAGGAGACAATGTGCTGCAGACCCCATGGGAGAGGAGACAATGTGCTGCAGACCCCATGAGAGAGGAGGCAATGTGCTGCAGACCCCATGGGAGAGGAGACAATGTGCTGCAGACCCCATGGGAGAGGAGACAATGTGCTGCAGACCCCATGTGAGAGGAGGCAATGTGCTGCAGACCCCATGAGAGAGGAGGCAATGTGCTGCAGACCCCATGTGAGAGGAGGCAATGTGCTGCAGACCCCATGTGAGATGAGGCAATGTGCTGCAGACCCCATGGGAGAGGAGGCAATGTGCTGTAGACCCCATGTGAGAGGAGGCAATGTGCTGCAGACCCCATGTGAGAGGAGGCAATGTGCTGCAGACCCCATGGGAGAGGAGACAATGTGCTGCAGACCCCATGTGAGAGGAGGCAATGTGCTGCAGACCCCATGGGAGAGGAGGCAATGTGCTGCAGACCCCATGTGAGATGAGGCAATGTGCTGCAGACCCCATGGGAGAGGAGACAATGTGCTGCAGACCCCATGAGAGAGGAGACAATGTGCTGCAGACCCCATGTGAGAGGAGGCAATGTGCTGCAGACCCCATGGGAGAGGAGACAATGTGCTGCAGACCCCATGGGAGAGGAGACAATGTGCTGCAGACCCCATGGGAGAGGAGGCAATGTGCTGCAGACCCCATGGGAGAGGAGGCAATGTGCTGCAGACCCCATGGGAGAGGAGACAATGTGCTGCAGACCCCATGGGAGGGGAGGCAATGTGCTGCAGACCCCATGGGAGAGGAGGCAATGTGCTGCAGACCCCATGTGAGAGGAGACAATGTGCTGCAGACCCCATGGGAGAGGAGGCAATGTGCTGCAGACCCCATGTGAGAGGAGGCAATGTGCTGCAGACCCCATGTGAGAGGAGGCAATGTGCATGTGCTGCAGACCCCATGTGAGAGGAGGCAATGTGCTGCAGACCCCATGTGAGAGGAGGCAATGTGCTGCAGACCCCATGTGAGAGGAGGCAATGTGCTGCAGACCCCATGGGAGAGGAGACAATATGCTGCAGACCCCATGGGAGAGGAGGCAATGTGCTGCAGACCCCATGTGAGAGGAGGCAATTTGCTGCAGACCCCATGTGAGAGGAGGCAATGTGCTGCAGACCCCATGTGAGAGGGAGCAATGTGCTGCAGACCCCATTGGAGAGGAGGCAATGTGCTGCAGACCCCATGTGAGAGGAGGCAATGTGCTGCAGACCCCATGTGAGAGGAGGCAATGTGCTGCAGACCCCATGGGAGAGGAGGCAATGTGCTGCAGACCCCATGGGTGAGGAAGCAATGTGCTGCAGACCCCATGAGAGAGGAGACAATGTGCTGCAGACCCCATGTGAGAGGAGGCAATGTGCTGCAGACCCCATGGGAGAGGAGACAATGTGCTGCAGACCCCATGGGAGAGGAGACAATGTGCTGCAGACCCCATGGGAGAGGAGGCAATGTGCTGCAGACCCCATGGGAGAGGAGGCAATGTGCTGCAGACCCCATGGGAGAGGAGACAATGTGCTGCAGACCCCATGGGAGGGGAGGCAATGTGCTGCAGACCCCATGGGAGAGGAGGCAATGTGCTGCAGACCCCATGTGAGAGGAGACAATGTGCTGCAGACCCCATGGGAGAGGAGGCAATGTGCTGCAGACCCCATGTGAGAGGAGGCAATGTGCTGCAGACCCCATGTGAGAGGAGGCAATGTGCATGTGCTGCAGACCCCATGTGAGAGGAGGCAATGTGCTGCAGACCCCATGTGAGAGGAGGCAATGTGCTGCAGACCCCATGTGAGAGGAGGCAATGTGCTGCAGACCCCATGGGAGAGGAGACAATATGCTGCAGACCCCATGGGAGAGGAGGCAATGTGCTGCAGACCCCATGTGAGAGGAGGCAATTTGCTGCAGACCCCATGTGAGAGGAGGCAATGTGCTGCAGACCCCATGTGAGAGGGAGCAATGTGCTGCAGACCCCATTGGAGAGGAGGCAATGTGCTGCAGACCCCATGTGAGAGGAGGCAATGTGCTGCAGACCCCATGTGAGAGGAGGCAATGTGCTGCAGACCCCATGGGAGAGGAGGCAATGTGCTGCAGACCCCATGGGTGAGGAAGCAATGTGCTGCAGACCCCATGGGTGAGGAAGCAATGTGCTGCAGACCCCATGGGAGAGGAGGCAATGTGCTGCAGACCCTGTCACGGAACGTCCCACACTCCGCTTGAGTGCTTCCGTCATATACCGCTTCCTAAGTTCTGGAACACGAGTCCAATGGATCTGGCTATAGGAACCCCCAAGAACTAGACAACACCAGTCTTGGAGTACATCAGAACTAACTTTTTATTTGAGATCTCACAGACCTTTATACAGCAGGGATGACTCAAAGCTAACCTAATTAACATGACCTAATTTACTACAAAATGTACCCAGACCAGATGACAGTCTTGTGGGCACCGAGCTTCACACATTAATACAATTAACAATACAAACAACAATCTCCCCCCTCCTCAGCCTAGACCATTCGTCTCCTAGTCAGTGCTGGTGGCTAATGTGATCAGCTCTCTCAATTAACATAAACACAGGTTGATGACACCAGCATCTCCTCACAGGATGTGTCCCAGCAGAATGAATCAGTCTTATCAGCAGGGGGCTGCTGGAGGAATCCCCCCTCCCTCTTCAGGGACACAAATCTACAGTAAGGAGTCCCCATACAATATATACATATATACACGACTGAGTCCGATTAATACAGTTCAGCCTGGATTTCTCATTCACCTCACAAAGAGTATTGTTCCATTGAAAATCCAGGGCCCATAATCAAAAGGCAACAGGCTTGCATACAGTCCTCTCCAACAGCCTCTGTTCTGGCTATGTCTGTCACATTAGCATTTAACAGTACGAGTCCCAATGGTATAAATCAGTCACCATTCTAATATGGCATATAAAGGGTTCCAGAGTCTGTGTGTTTTGGGGGGACATGGAGCTGAATCCATAGTAACACCAACCCCAGGGTCCCCAGGCATACAGCTCACAGAGAGCACCATTCCCCCAAATGCTAGGGCCCATAATCGGTGGGCAACAGGCTTGCATACAGTCCTCTCCAACAGCCTCTGTTCTGGCTAGGTCTGTGACATTTCTCCCCTTTCGGCAGGAGACTAACACAGGAGGAGACCCCAGACGGGTTGACTCAGAAGTTAGTAAACAGCTCCAGTCCTCTACTGCCTGTACCCACACAGTACCCCAAATAAATTATTCCAAACAAAGCATTACTCACCCAGCCATCCTCTGCCTCTCTCAGAGAACATATCTGCCGCTGGGGAGAGGCCCGGACTGGCCCTTCTCCCTGGAATCCTTTCTGCCGCTGGAGAGAAGACAGGGGGACTGGGCTCACTCCATCCTGCTGTTGGGGATCTGGGCCGACTGCCCAGCATCCCTGGGGTATACAGGTGGGGACTGAAGCCCCATCCACCGACACCAGATCAAGCTGCAGTTATGAGGTGATGACTGCATTCTCTCCTTGGATCCTGATCTGCAGCCCGCGATAGACTGCCACCTCCTCACCTTGGGCCTCCACAATTGCTGCAGGTGTGGGGCAGAGATCTTGGACCCTCGGTCCGGTTGCCAGCACTTCTGCTGGGGGTTTGCCAGGTGGTTCCTCCTCTACAGAAACGTCTATTAAATCCCCAGTCTCTGGAATTGGTAAAAGTGTGGGACAGAGGTCTTGGACCCTCTGTTCAGTTACCAGATCTTCAGCTGGAGAAGTTTGTTTTAACTCCATAGATGCTGCTGGCAGAAAATCACATGTCCCTGTCAGTGTTGTGGGAGAAAGGCCGACTACCTCTTCTCTCAGGAAGGCTGAAGCCACTGTTGGTGCTGGGCAGAACACAGTGAACTTTGGCCCTGATAGCAGCTCTTCTGCTGGAGGCTCATCAGGTTGTTCTTCCTCAGTCTATCAAATCCCATGTCTCTGCAACTGATGTCTGGGGATATAGGTTCACCATCTCCAGTCCATGGAACCCAGAAGATGCTATCATTTCTGGGCAGAGGTTAGCAGAGCTCTGCCCTGTTGTCAGCACTTCAGGTTTGGGGACGGCAATCTCCAGATTTTCCACTGCCGATTCTCTGGCATGCTGCTGAACTTGTTCTAGCAGTTTCCTGTATGCCCTTTCCAGATGCTGTTCCTTCCTTAGCAAATGGTCCAGATCAGGTTTGAGCTCTGAGACCCCTGCAAGACCGAGCATAGACTCTCTATAGTCTCTCAGGTCCTCAAGGTCAGGTTCCCCTTCATCGCCAAACATAAAAAGATCTGTAAGGTTCTCCCACAGCAATCCAGGGCCGCCAAAGTCATATCCCTCCGGAGAGCATTCTGTTGTCTCCCTTAAATATCCCTCCTCTGCGTGCCATTGCAGAGCCCGATAATGATTGTCCAGCTCTATCTCCTGCTGGACCAACCTGTCCAACTCAGTCACCCATTGCTCCTGGGGCCGCTCTCCCAGGAATGCCATCCGCAATGCCTGTTGGTCACTGGCCCGTTGCTCTTGGGTTGGAAAGCACTTGCCCTGTTTTATACCAGCGAGACGGAGGGCTGCAATCCAGAGCCCCACCCGAATCAGCTGCCTGAGCTCCAGGTATTCATCCTCAGACACAGTCCTGGTGTACGTTGAAAGGATGATCCTCAGCAGCCCCGGGAATTCTGATGCCAGGTCCATATCTCCGCTGGGGTGACTGAAGTCTGCTATGCTGATCTTGGATCCAGTTGGAGGTTTGGATGTCCCAGACTTCAGACTTCAGGAAGCTTTCCCGCTGCTTGCCACCAATGTCACGGAATGCCCCACACTCCGCTTGAGTGCTTCCGTCATATACCGCTTCCTAAGTTCTGGAACACGAGTCCAATGGATCTGGCTATAGGAACCCCAAGAACTAGACAACACCAGTCTTGGAGTACATCAGAACTAACTTTTTATTTGAGATCTCACAGACCTTTATACAGCAGGGATGACTCAAAGCTAACCTAATTAACATGAGCTAATTTACTACAAAATGTACCCAGACCAGATGACAGTCTTGTGGGCACCGAGCTTCACACATTAATATAAACACAATAGCTGGAGCTAATTACAATTAACAATACAAACAACAATCTCCCCCCTCCTCAGCCTAGACTATTCGTCTATTAGCCAGTGCTGGTGGCTAATGTGATCAGCTTTCTCAATTAACATAAACAACAATGGGTGAAAAGACTCTTAGAGCCACACTAAACACATTATAGCAGAATTGATGACATTAGCATTTAACAGTACGAGTCCCAATGGTATAAATCAGTCACCATTCTAATATGGCATATAAAGGGTTCCCAGAGTCTGTGTGTTTTGGGGGGACATGGAGCTGAATCCATAGTAACACCAACCCCAGGGTCCCCAGGCATACAGCTCACAGAGAGCACCATTCCCCCAAATGCTAGGGCCCATAATCGGTGGGCAACAGGCTTGCATACAGTCCTCTCCAACAGCCTCTGTTCTGGCTAGGTCTGTGACAGACCCCATGTGAGAGGAGAGGAGGCAATGTGCTGCAGACCCCATGGGAGAGGAGACAATGTGCTGCAGACACCATTGGAGAGGAGACAATGTGCTGCAGACCCCATGGGAGAGGAGACAATGTGCTGGCTATGCAGGAATGGAGGAACATAACGTGCTTTATAAATTGTTTTGAGATGGAAGTCAGCAGGTGGTGGACAATATTGAGTGTTTATCTACAGATAACGCTCTCAGCATTTCCCATCATCAAACCTTTTTTGAGAGTGTAGTGGCAGTGTCTTGTAGAGAAATACTACAGGTCGATATTATGGTCTTTGATTTTTGAACCATGCAACCAAGCCAAATGTGGGCTTATGTAGAGCATGGTTCGCCACCATTGTCCTATGACAACACCTACTTTATAGCAGAAAAAGTTGACCAAGTCCCATCAAACCGTATTTCACGGTATCAAGTGCATTATAGGCAACCTACACATCTTTTGAGTATTTGAGACCTTCTTGAATATTGGCTTCCTCCAGCATTTGAGATATTTTCATTTGGCTGGAAGAGAAGATGTAGTAAATTGAAAGTGGTCCATCAGATATACAGTATATTAGGTAGATTTAAACCCTAGCTTAGGGGTGCTCAACCCGGAGCCCTCTGATGTGGCCCACAACCTCACACCAGGCAAGAGCACACGCCCATGCTCTGGGATGGTGGGTCGGCAAGGCCAGATCGCGATCAATGTGTTGACGACCCGCCATCCTAGAGCATCAGAGTGCATGGAGCCAGCAGCGGAGGAACCATGTGTTTGTATATGGAGCAGGAGCTGCATAAGCCAATGCTTCCTCTGTCCCAGGCAGAGTGATACCAAGTGCACTTCACCTGGGTCCTTTCTCACAGCCTGGAAGCTGTAGGAGTTTTGGTGCATTCAGAAAGTGCACCACACCTGCAAAATGTAATAGAAGTCTGGCTCAGTGCAGGTAACCTGTAAGAAAGCCACGGGTAAGCAGTGTGAAAGCAGCCTTATGGGGGGGCTCAGGACAATAAGGACTTGTTTACATTTGCAGTTTGGGGGGCAGAAAACCTCATAGTTCATTGTGGCCCATGACCAGTTACCAAACTACCTAAGTGGCCCTCGCTCTTCAATAGGTTGAGCACCCCCCCGCTAACTGAATGACAGCAGTGTGTATCCTACACTATTGCCATTTTCTTTTTAATAAAATACCTAAATGACCTTTATTCATGGATATCATTACTATACAGGATTTATAGAGCGCCAACAGTTTGCACAGCGCTTTACAAAGTAAAATGAGGACAGTAGAGTTGCAGTAGAAGAGGGTTAGGAGGGCTCTGCTTGTTAAGGGTTATAATCTAAAGGAAGGGCGAGTGATAAAACAGGAAGTAACGTGTGAGAAATTGGTTGTTTCATGTGTTTTTTTAGAGGTGGGTAGGTTTGCCTATAAAGTCGAGTTTTCATGGGTTGCCTAAAGGTAGACAGAGTAGGATTGCATTGGTGTAGGGAGGCCTATTGACTGTAATAGGCCCTTTTAAATTAGATAGAAACCCAATCACTTAAATCTCATGTAATCTTTAACACAAAACATTTCTCAGGCAATGACTTGGTCAGAGTGGCTCCTTGACGCCAAAACAGACACGCTCCCAGTGTCTGTTTACAGAAGAGCATTGCTCATGCAGCAGTTTGTCTCCAGGATAAGAGCCCTGAACCATACTCAGCCTCAACACCAGAAAGGGCTGTGCACACCTGAACCATCAGTGTGCTGGTTAACTGCAAAACCTGGACTCAGGATTTAAGGCTTCATCCCTTCCCAAGCCTCTGTGAATCCTCTGAGCTCCAGGACCCACACCGGGTTCTACAAGTCTTTGAGGAAACTGAAAATTTAGTCTCCACTGTGTAACGACACCCCGAGTATGAAAGGGGTTAAAGTTGTTTAGGACATTCCATACCCAAACACAAAGGCAGCTACTGAACACTTCCATCAGCCGAACCAGGAATCCATACAAATAATTCTCCCCCAAGTACGAGACAAGATGCTCTGTCTTGAAGTTTAAGCAGGAATGAATCTTTTATTTAAAAACATGTTATACAGATCCCACTTCAAAACACTTCCCCCCCCCACCCTTGGAAAACAGGGCGAGTTAAACTGTCCAATGACAATGGACACACAGGTCAGGTGTGTTTAACGTCTCATCAGTACACAGTCTTATCAGCAAGGAGAGCTGCTGGAGGAATCCCCCCTCAATCCATAGAGATACACATCCTGTGAAATCCAAGGCAGACAAACACAATAGAACATTAGAATACAGCCCCACCCCAAACGATCACAGCAAACAGTACACAACAGCATGAGACAACACACAATATATACACGCAACATTGTGAAGCAGTCACTATTTATATTATGGCACATATGGGGTTCCCAGAGTTTTGTGTTTTGGGGGGACATGGACTTGAATCCAAAGTAACATTACTTCCAGGGTCCCCAGGCATACACCTCACAATGAGCACCGTTCCCCCAAATGCCAGGGCCCATAATCGGTCAGCAAGAGGCTGGCATTCAGTCCCCTCCAAAAGCCTATGTCCCGGCTAGGTCTGTCACACACTGTATGTCACAAGCACCCTGAGAGAGAGGGGGAGGAGCTGACGCCCAAGATGGCCGCATAGGGAGAACGTGAGGTGGACACACTGCAGATGCCTTAGACGCCCTAGACGATACAGAGAGGAAGGATCGAGGCGGTAAATTCCCATGCCTAATTGCTGGGCAGACTGCTGAAAGCTGAAAGCCCTTACCCTTGCTGATATCCTTACTCGATTGAGCTATTTCACAGAAGCCGGTGTACTGAGGGAAATTATACTGAGTGGCGGCCGGGGTGAATCCAGGAGATCCGGGAGAAATTACTACACCTGTGGAGTGCTGGGAGCGAGGACAGGAACGGAGAGCAGTGCAAGCCGAGCGGGAGCCTCTGTGGGTCTGCATACCCAGGTGGCAGAGGCGACTCGCTGGAGGGACGCGCACTCTGGCGGAGATCCTCGGGACACGAACAGCAGTGATCAGGGGAAGAAGAAAAACATCCCGGGAGGGGGGCGTGGCTTAGCAATGGCCGTGTGAAGAAGCATTTTTGAGGAGCTCCTGGCTTCCCCCTTCCTAACCCGCACAAAGATGGCTACTTTTCTCATTTCTGAGGCATGCCCACTTGCAGGAGATACAGGACAAGAGCATCGGTAGGCAATAATACGAATTCCACCCCACGGAGCAGTATAAGGAGCTACTTTAGAGACTCACAGAGGAGATCACCGGGCGCCATTGCTGCAGCACCTCGTGTACACAACTCATCCGAGGCGGACTCACCCTTTTTACCTGCATCCCCTCCTGATACCTCGAACGGCCACCAGAATTCCACTAGAGACTCTCTCCCCGACATGGCTAACCACCCGAGGCAGTTGAGAGAAATGCTTGACGATCTCCGGGCCATTCTCCAGGTGCTGCCTACTAAGGCGGACTTTGAGGCCCTTCTGTCTAAGTCAGACATCGAGACTCTCATACAACGGGTGGAGGAGGCCCATGCCAGAGACATACAGGAGATAAGGGTGGAACTACAAACGATCTCTGACAGAGTGGAGGCGGGTGAAAGCTCGGTTTCTGCCCTTACACAGCGGATTGCGGCCCTGGAGCAGTCGCGGGAGGCACAGGCAGCCACGGCAGTGGATTTACAGCTCCATTTAGAGGATTTGGAGGACCGCAGCCGCCGTAACAACTTGCGGCTGCGGGGTCTCCCGGAAGCCACCGGAGCGGAGTATCTGGAAGCATCTGTAACTGCTATCTTTCAGGGGGTCCTAGGTGCACCGCAATTGTCCATTGAACTGGACCGTGTACATCGGACACTCGGACCTAGACCATCAGATCCAGATAGACCCAGAAATGTCTTATGTAGGGTACATCGGTATACCCAGAAGGATCTCATCCTCCGTAAGGCCTGGGAGCAGGGAGAAGTGTCGTTTGATGGCGCCGAGATCAAAATCCTTCTGGATTTGCCCAGAGCTACATTGCTAAGAAGAGCAATGCTTAAACCGGTCCTGGAGTTGGCCAGAAGACAAGGCTGCACGTATCGCTGGGGATATCCCCTGGCAGTTACTTTCAGAAATAACACGGCCTCTTTTACCCTACGGACTGCCTCGGACCTGCCGGCCTTATTCACTTTTCTGGGGACTGAACCGATTGAGATCCCCAACTGGCTAACCCTAGTCCCTCGCCCTACAGGAAGACCGGGTCTCCCCGCTCAGCGACACCTACCACGTCATCAGCAAGGCTCCAGTAGGAGGCTGAGAGCTCCTTCCAACGAGGATACACGTGAGTCTTAACCCAGTTATTTAATACAAGACCACTGTCATGTCCGAGCATTGCAGATCTTTATTTCCCTTAGAACCTTTGGCTTACGAATTGCATTGATTCCCTCTGAGCTTGAACGATTGACATTGTTGTTCCCGCTGACCCTCAGGCAGTTAAAAGTGGAATGCCCGGCCCCGGGAGCCGTCCGCCCCATGGAGCTCATTTATGTTGCTTACTTGGTGGGGGAGTCAGGAACTTTAACCTTTGGCAGACTCACATCCCCCAGCACTGTACAATAGGCGGGCTTGGAGAGAGCACATTGGAGCTCCGAAAATCACCCAGAGCACAGAAAAGAAATCTACAAACCTCTTCCCTGACCCGTCCTTTGCCTGATGTATACTCCTGCAGACTGGCGCGGGGTTGTTATCTTGAAGCAACTACCTGTGGGAGGATCGTAGCACATAGCATGAAAACGAAAACTACTCCATACCTGACGAACTCAAACATGGTATTGTATGCTGACATGGTAAATATAATCTGAGACTGAAGCCCAATAGTCACAGGCAGAGTTCATTGAGATAGGGGGAGGGACAGAAAGGGGCAAGATACGGACAAGCTCTTTGCCCACAAGGAACAAGCGGTGAGGGGGTCTCCAGCCATGCAGGATGGACTTCCTGATTGTAGAGGGATTGGGAAATCTGGGGATGAGGGGGAGCAATGTGATGACTAACCTCCAGGACTCTTCCTCATTAGGAGAAGTGAGTCTAAATAGCACATGTAGGGGATGGGGAGTGCAGTTTTAAGTTGACCCTGTTATGATTTATTTATTTATTTATTTATTTATTTTTTGTCTCAAATTTTTAAGCGGTCACCAGGCTTCAACATTAAGGTCTAAGATCTTCCTATGTACAGTTAAGTGTTGTGATGCTCGGATAAGTTCATTATCAGTTTTCTATAGGTTACATATTGAATTATAATTGCTTATACAGAAGTTGTAGCTAAAAGGTTTGAACATGCCATTCATCCACAAGTAGTTATCTCAGCCACCTTCAATTTGAATATGACATATACAGTTCCATAGCGGGTGGGGGAAGGGGGAGCCAGTGGGTTTATCTCTGGCTATTCCTTTCCACAACCCCAAATAGGCCAGCGCTCAATTACCAGTTAGTACTGGTGAGCGTCCTAGCACTATCGTGCTACTAACATAGATTACTCTTTATAGAGTCTATAAGTGCGAGTCCGCACTTACTAAAAAAAATTTTTTTTATCACACCTCTTGCTTCTTACTCTCCTCACCTTTCCCCCTGATATTTCAGCCTTTCTCTAACCCCTTTCTCCTCCTCTTTTTGCTCCTTATTTTCTGAACCCTAACCCCTTGTAACTACAGGGCAACATGGAGGCGGTGAACATATTCTCATTAAACACAAAAGGTTTGAATATACCAGAAAAAAGAAAGATGTTATTGCATGATTTAAAACACCACAGGGCAGACCTAGCATTACTGCAGGAGACTCATTTCAAAAGCAGTAAACCTCCCATTTGGAAAAACAGATTCTTCCCACAGGCGTATCACTCCACTAACGGATTATCTAAAACCAGGGGGGTGTCTATACTCATCTTGCAAAGAGTCCCTTGGAAATATACAGATATAAGATCAGACCCAGAGGGAAGATATTTGTTTCTCAAGGGGGAGATCGGGGGAGTGCAGGTGACCCTCGCAAACATTTATGTGCCCAATTGCCACCAAGACCGTTTTATTCATAAAATTATGGAGATCCTCCTAGAATTCACAAGTGGTCACCTCATAGTGGGCGGGGATTTTAATGTTCCATTGATCCCCACTGAGGATACTTCCTCAGGGAAATCATCAGTAACACCTACCACTAGGAAACGAATCTCCAGAACACTACACAGAACACAACTGATTGATGCTTGGAGACTCCTTCACCCGACTGAACGCGACTTCACTTTCTATTCCACTCCCCACAAACATTACTCAAGGATCAATTACTTTCTAATCCCACATGCCCAATTACACGCCCTACGTGATTCCAAAATAGGATCAATTACTTGGTCTGACCATGCCCCAATTATGTTAACATACGCACTAACAGAGAATACCACTTCTAGAACCAAAACTTGGCGACTAAATGAAAGCCTACTACAGGATGAAGAAGTACTAAAAGATGTATCTACAGAATTAGATAATTATTTCAAAACCAATATAACCCTGGACAGTGATCCCGGAATTGTCTGGGAAGCCCATAAGGCAGTAATTCGCGGAGTTTTAATCAAACAGGGAGTACGCATTAAACGAGAGCGCTCAAAGCAGATTACATCCCTCCTACATGATCTACACCTAGCAGAAGCGAGACATAAACACGCCCAGACAGCAGCCGGGGAAGCGGAACTGATACAACTAAGAACTAAAATAACTGATCTATTGCAATTCAGGGCAAAAGCCTCGCTTCAAGTATGCCACAAGGTAGCATACGAATCCGGCAATAAATGCGGCAAACTACTCGCCAACTCATTGAGAGAACAGACCCTGGCAAATTATATCCCACAAATCACGCTACCCTCAGGACAGAAAGTCTCACATCCACAGAAAATAGCTTCTGCGTTTAGGGAATTTTATTCTTCACTTTATAACCTTCAAACACCACCTACACCACCACTGCAGATAAACGACTATTTACTTAGGTCTGGTATGCCCCAATTACCTACGGAATCCAGTGAGTTGTTGGAGGAACCCATTGCCATAGAAGAAATAAAGAAAGCAGTTGCGTCCTTGAAGGTGGGCAAAGCCCCGGGCCCGAACATCTTTACTGCCCAATATTACAAAACTTTGTTACCAGCCTTGGGAGAACCTATGCGGGGATTCTTCAGCTCACTGGGTTCTGGATCACACATTCCTAGAGACACGCTGATAGCCCATATCACGGTAATCCCCAAGGAGGGGAAAGACATGTCAGCTTGTGGGAGCTATAGACCAATCTCACTACTTAATCTTGATCTCAAGATATTTACGAAAATTTTGTCTACCAGAATCCAAACATATCTCCCTTCCCTGATCCACTTGGATCAAGTTGGTTTTGTTCCCACAAGAGAAGCCAGGGACAACACAATAAAAGTGCTCAACATACTGCATGTAGTGAATCAAAATAAAACTCCCTGTATTTTCCTCAGCTCGGACGCGGAGAAGGCCTTTGACAGGGTGGATTGGAATTTCATGCTTTCAGTCCTGAGACATATTGGACTGGGGGGCAGGATGCTTAACTGGATCAGTTCGGTTTACGCGGATCCCACAGCTCGGGTTCGCGTGAATGGAGTACTGTCGGATCCCTTCTTGATTAGGAATGGTACACGTCAGGGATGCCCGCTATCGCCACTTCTCTTCGCCCTGTCATTGGAACCCTTCCTGCGGACCGTGCGTGCTCATCCGGACATAACCGGAGTAACTATGGGAGAGACACAACAGAAAATAGCTGCTTACGCAGATGATATGTTGTTCACACTCACCAACCCAGTAGTCTCTGTTCCAAATCTACTTCAGGAATTCCAAATTTATGGCAACCTTTCCAACATGAAGATCAATTTTAACAAATCGGTGGCCATGGATTTGGGAATACATTCACGCACCCTAACGACTATTAGAGACAGCTTCAATTTCAAATGGACCACTACAGCCATCAAATACTTGGGCACATATATTCCCCCCAAAATGTCACAGCTTTTTGTTCTAAACTTCCCTCCCCTATTATCCACAGTTAGGACTTTACTCACAAAGTGGAATAAAGGGTTACACTCTTGGTTCGGCAGATGTAACATCCTAAAGATGTGCATACTCCCGAAGTTTCTGTACCTACTCCAGGCCTTACCGATTCATATACCTCCTCACTACTTTTAACAAATTAGTGCCCTCTTCTCAAACTTCATATGGGCAAACAAAAGACCCAGACTCAACAAAAGATTAATCACTCTACCTAAGATATTTGGAGGCCTGGCGGTTCCAGACCTTCGTAAATATCAGCAGGCGACCCACTTAACCAGATTGATTGACTTGATACTACACAAACATACTAAATTAAGGACTCTATTAGAGCAGACCCAAAGTATACCACCTCTAAGCAGATTGCCCTGGTGCCATAGGTCATTACTACGAATGTTAAAGAATCATCCTCTCATTGGTGTTACATCAAGAATATGTGCATCCCTTTTCACTCATGCAAAACTAACACCCTCTAACTCCCCACTACACCCGATAGTGGGTACACCAGATTTTACTCAAGGATACATGGATCCAGTGTTCAGATCCTTGTGTGAAAGGGGTTACTTTCAGTCTTCACACTTTTCTGCGAATGGGCGGTGGCCGTCGGTAGAAGAACTCATGAACCCGGAAGGGCAGTACTGTCTAGACTTCTGGAGAGCACTTCAACTGAAACACTACCTTAGCACATTACCTTCTCCTGAGGGCATTGAGCAAACCTTGACGACGTTTAAAGCTTTGTGCACAGAGGAGGGAACCTTACCTCACGCACTGTCGGCCACCTACCATCTGCTGATTACACCACCCGAGAATCACCAGATACCGGCGTTAGGAGCATGGGAGAGGGACTTGCAATGTACATTTTCACCACGACAAAAACAAAATATAATCCTCTTTACGTTTAAATCTTCAGTCTGTACAAAGATACAGGAAACAAATTTCAAAATATTCTCTAGATGGTACAATACACCCAGAAAACTGCAAAGATTCTTCCCGTCCACGTCGGGTCTCTGCTGGAGATGTGGAGGAGATCGAGGTACGATCCTCCACATTTTCTGGGATTGTCCTTTATTGGAACAATACTGGAAGATCATACAACAAACGATACAAAATTTCACAGAGCGTCCCATCCTGTCGGATCCGGGCTTCTTCCTTTTGCATGCGACTGATATGTTGAGTAAAAAATACAAAAAATCCCTGCTTAAACATTTATTAGATGCAGCAAAATCATGCATTCCACTATTGTGGAAGTCCATAAAAGCCCCTGCCATAGGCATGTGGATCAGGAAAGTAGAAGATATAAGGAAAATGGAGGATCTTATCCTCACGGCCCGTCACAAAAGTGAATTATACACCAAAATTTTGGTCTCCCTGGTTGATTTTTATTTTCTCAAATAAAGGTCAGACTCTTCTGAAGAGTGACTGAAGTCACTTTCCTATTTCAGTGTGATACGTCGACTCCTGGTACGGGGTTGTCGCCGCCTCCATGTGCCCTCTACCCTCCTCCTTCCCTCTTTACTCCTCTCCCCCTCTTCCCTATCTTCTCTATAGCTTTTTGTAATACAATTCTATCTTTTATATTCTATTTTTATGTTATAAAAAAGAAAAACAGACAAGAGGAAGGGGTTTCCCAGATAATTTCTTAGGACAGCAGAAACTTTGTTTACTGTACCCACTGATTTGCAGAATGTAAATGTTTACGCAAGGACAGTAGATTCCGTTATCTTTTTCAAGAGGCTGCGTCCTCAACCCTTACTATTATACATGTTATTACTATGGGGCATTGCCCTTTCCTGTGTCTCAATAAAAGTTTGATTTGAAAAAAAAAAACAAAAAAAAAAAACATCCCGGTCGGGAGATCAAACATACGGAACACCGGCCGCCCGGACACTGTGATACATCAGACAAGGGAAGAATCTGGAGAGCCCTCAGCAACAGGTACGGCTTGGAAAACTTGTGGATTAACTGCATAAAGACTGTATAAAGAAAAGGGGAAGAAAGAGGTCAAGGAGAAGGGAAATAGCAGAACATAAGAATATAAAAAATTATTGGTTTGTTTACAGTTTCCCATAACTTTATTAAGGACTGATCCTGGGAAGTCTAAAAGGGTCTCCATCTAATGTAAGCATATGTATTTCCAGGACACTTATAGCTGAAATGGAATCTTTTGAGTTATTACATTATAAAGCTGCACTATACTAGCAGAACTTACTGCATCCCTGCATCCCTAGTATTAATTAAGGGGCTAATACAATTAATATAGTGCATAAAGAGTTTTTTGTATAAACCCTTTCACAGACAATATAGTCATCCAATAAAAACACCAAGCAGAAGCTGAGTGCTGCCATCCTGTGGGAAAAAAAAAGGTAGAAGGTAAAAATATGGCCCCCAAGAAAGGAAACAAAACACCTCAATCCCAAAAGAACAAGAAGGATAAAATGGAAAGTAAAAATAAAAACCCTACAGGGGCCCAATCCACACAAACGGCAGATATAAAGGAGATCTTCCAACAATTGCAATTGCAATCTCCTCGAGCAACCCAAACCTTACATACATCACACGAAGTTTCAAACATCGCGGAAATATCGATAACATCTAGAATTTCAGGAGAAGAACAAGCAGTCCACCCTAGAAATAGCTCACTAATAGATACAACAGGCTCTTCAAGTGAACAAAAGGAAGAGGATAAAGAGAGCTGGGACATGAGAACATACAATTAATCTCTCCCAACTAGAGCAGACATGGATCAATATGTCCACAGACTAGAAGACACATACAAAAACGAGATTCAAGAGCTCAAGATATCCACACAAACAGTACAAGAAAAAATGGCTATTTTAGACACCAGGGTCTTAAAAACAGAACAAGAACTAACAAAGATAAAAGAAAAAATACAGACACAAGGGAATCAAATAAATCAATTAATTAACAGCCTGGATGAACAAGAGAATAGAAATCGGAGATCTAATATAGGAATAAGAGGTTTAAAGGAAGATGTGGGCTCAAAGGAACTTATAATAACGTTACAGAAAATCTTCCAGGAGATAACTCAGGATATGGATGATAAGGATTTACTAATTGACCGTGCACACAGAGTGGCGGGAATGAAGAGATTAGACCCTAGTAAACCGCGAGACGTTATCTGCAAGATGCATTATGCCCATATAAAAGACAGAATTACGCTCGCAGTACGGCAAAAGAAAGAAATCCAACATGAGGGAGAGCCACGACTATTCTTTCAAGATCTTTCGAAATTCACTTTAAACCGGAGGAGAGCATTAAAACCCCTAGTAAAGCAACTCAGAAGAAACAACCTTCAGTACAGATGGAAATTTCCATTTCAGCTACAGGTCCAAAAGGAGGGCCTAATAGCAACATTCAGTAATTTGGAAGATTTACCACAGTTTCTAGCAATTCTCAATCTACCAGAAATAGATCTACCAGACTGGCCAATAGCATACACAAAAGTGTCTCGAAAGACTTGAAAAATTATATACGGGACAAGTGGGAATTTGGGGGGGGGCTTTGTTTTTTGTTTATGGGGGTTTTCTCCCCCCCCTTTTTTTTTTCTGTTGTTTTTTCACATATGATATATTGATATAACACAAACACAATGAGAGATATTGATTGTTAATGGGGGGGGGGGGACACTTAGTAATTATTGGTAATAAGCTATATAAAGACAAAATAATAGAAACCTATGAACTCTGATTAGATACACTTTTCCCTTTCACAAAAAATATAAGGAAATCACTAAATTATGGGAGCACATACTCAGCACTAGGGGGGGGGTTCACTTAATTATTTATTTATTTATTTATTTATTTATTTATTTGACAATAATATCACAGAGTGTCAATAATAATAACACATCAATATAAGTAGCGTGAATAGATATGAAACTATAGGGGGATTATGGTGCATGGGCATATAAGTTTTTTTTTTTTTTTTTTAAGATAAAAAGTATTTGATAAACTCACCTAATATGTAATATAATATGTAAGAAATTTGGGTTTACACTTAAGGTTATGTTTTGAATGGTATAGGGAAAGGAAATTTTTTTTTTTTTTTTTTTTTTTTCCTTTTTCCCCCTCTTCCCCTCCCCTTGCTTCCTTTCTTATATAATATATAATAAATGTGGTAGATATTTGGGGTATGCATTTAAAAACCTTATGAGGACATAATTGTATATGTAACTTATGTGGTAAATTTCAAATGGATCCAGTACTATAAGGGAGGGGGAAGGAAAAAGGGAGGAGATGGCTCATTGACCATAAAATATAACGATTTGTGCAATGGACCCTTAAGGCAATGGATTCTTGGGAGGATGCATGCTGTATCTCTTCATTCTCTCCTGCAATGGTGAGTAAATTCCTCCGCATTGCGTGATGGAATGGAGGGAGGAATATGGATATCTGTATGGATGCATCCGCTCGAGGGCATTTATGCCATACCCTCCCAGCTCACAAAGTCCTTTTCCATTTACTCTCTTTGTAAATATAATTATATAAAAGAATAAGAAACAAGCTTTTTTAATATGCAGTGGGGCCACCGACAGGGCAGCGGACAGGATACGTCAGAATCCGGCACCCCTTTCATAGGGAACTTACTAGGTAGTAAGACAGACTTTATAGAAGTCAAATAGTTTTGGGGTAATTAGTACGTAGAGTGTGTGTGTGGGGTTTTATTTTTTTATTCCCCCCCCTTTTTTTTTTTCTCTTCCTCTTCCGTGGTTTGTTGTATTGTTCATTTGGAATCTGAAGCACAATGAAAATATGCTCATATAATATTAGAGGTCTTAATTCAGCAACAAAGAGGTCACAGGTTCTTTATTCTCTCCATAAACAAAAAGTGGGAGTGATTTTTTTCCAGGAGACGCATTTCCGCTCAAACCACATCCCCAATTTACAAAATAGATACTATACCACATGGTTTCATGACTCTTTTATGTACTCTAAATCAAAAGGAGTCTCTATTGCAATACATAAGACAATACCACACCAAGTATTGGAAGAATGGCGCAATAGAGATGGCAGAGCAATTTTAAATAAACTTAGTATATATGGTAAGAAGTATACTTTTATCAATATATACTTACCCAACCAAAGTCAACATAAAATAGGAACACAGCTGATTACCGAGCTTATGGAACAAGCAGAAGGGATAACAATAATTGGGGGAGACCTCAATTTTGTTTTGGATAAGGAAATAGATACCACAGCACCCTCACTAACACAAATTGGCAAAGAAAAAAAGAAGAAAATTTATAGAAATGATGGCAAAATACCAACTGAAAGATATCTGGAGGGTACTACACCCAATGGAAAAAAATTTGACATTCCATTCAAAAGTCCATGGGACATACCATAGATTGGATTACTTCCTGGTAAACCAACTTGGGATGGCAATGACCCTATCTGCTGAGATTGGCAGCTCGATATGGTCAGATCATGCGCCAATATTTCTGGAGTTAGATCCATCTAAGAATAAAAGCATGAGGGGGAATTGGAAGCTCAACGATAATCTGCTATATGATGAGACCTGGGTGACAGAAATAAGAAGGGTAATAACAGACTTTTCACATAATCATATAAATGACACTACACCTTTGCCGACTCAATGGGAGGCACTGAAGTGTGTTATTCACGGTTTTTTTATAAAACATGGGGCTAGATTGAAAAAACTAAAGGGCAATAGAATGAGTCAGTTATTAAAAGAAATACCCCAAATAGAAGCTCAACATAAACAAAATCAAACAAGCAAAGTATTAATAAAATTAACGGAACTAAAAACAGAATTACAAACACTGATAAATGAGCAAACATTACCAATAAGGGATAATAATCGCTCCCTACACTACCAACAGGGTAATAAGCCAGGAAAACTGCTCGCGAGGGCTCTTCGCCAGCGGGGAAATATATCGCCTATAGTGAAAATTATGTCAGAAACAGGGGACATGAGATACGACCCAAAAGAGATCTTAAAGGAGTTTCAGACTTTTTATACGAAACTATATAACATACCCAACCAGAGAGCAAATAGCGATCCAGAGAGGTTTCAACAAAACATTCACCAATATATAAAGGAAAACCCACTCCCTACACTGGCATCAACAGAAACAACGCGATTAGACCAAGAATTTACTGTGAATGAAATACAAAAAGTAATAGATTCACTCGTCCCCGGGAAAAGCCCAGGTCCTGATGGTTTTACCCCCAGATTTTATAAAACATTTAAAGAACTTATCCCCATTATGAAGAAGACCTTTAATGCAGTTTCCACATCAGTACCCTTTGTTCCACAAAGTTTACAGGCGTACATCTCACTTATACCCAAACCAGAAAAGGACCACACTTTATGTGGAAACAATAGACCAATCTCTCTAACGAACATTGATCTAAGACTGTACTCTAAAATAATTGCAAATAGACTCACCCCTATATTACCTACATATATACATCTAGATCAGGTGGGGTTCATAAAGGGAAGAGAAGCTAGGGACAACACTCTAAAAACACTCACATTGGTGGAATATGCACAAAGAAGCTCCATCCCATCCTGTCTATTAGCAATTGACGCTGAAAAAGCATTCGACAGGGTGGGATGGAGCTTCCTAAAAGAGTCTTTAATACAATGGGGGGTTGGCCCTATACTCATAGAAAAAATATTGGCCTTATATCAGAACCCAGCGGCTAAGTTACGAGCGAATGGTGATATATCGGAGGTAATCCCTATAACGAATGGTACCCGACAGGGATGTCCTTTATCCCCACTCTTATACATACTGGTGATGGAACATTTATTAATAGCGATCCGAAAAAACAAAGATATACGAGGAATTAAAGTGGGGGGAAGGAGTACAAAATGTCAGTATATGCAGATGATATATTGTTATATATTACAAACCCCTTAATATCATTGCCTAATCTCATAGCAGAATTCAAACGATTTGGGACACTAAGTAACTTCAAAGTAAATTATAATAGGTCTGAAGCCCTGAACATAAACTTGTCAAATATGATGGTGGAACTTCTTAAAAAAGATTTCTCTTTTAAATGGCAGATAAACGCAATTAAATACTTAGGCACCTTCATCCCCACGGATTTGAATAAATTACAAGCATATAATTATATTCCTATGGTACAAAAAATTTCGACAACATTACAACAATATGAAAAAGGAATATTCTCCTGGATGGGCAGAATAAATATAATAAAAATGGATATTCTGCCTAAAATACTGTATATCCTGCAAGCGATACCTATCTTCCCCTCAACAAATACCCTGAAAAAATTGCGCAGGGCGATAGGAAAATTTGTCTGGGGAGGTAAAACCCCCCAGAATCAGAAGAGCAGGATTAAGTAAAACTAAGAGAGATGGGGGTCTTGCTCTCCCAGATATAGAAACATACCTTAAAGCAATATTAATAACCAGAATAGTGGACCGGTTCCACAACAGGGATAATAAACAATGGGTGAAATTAGAAGAAACAATTACGGCACTAAAACTTAAATCATTACTATGGACTAAGAAAGAGCAAAGACCACTGGAAGGCGATATGCCCTCTCTGGTAGTATCAACATTAAAAGTATGGGACACCATGATAAAAAAGGAAATTGGATCTACCTTTATAGGTCCCATGACCCCATTGTTTAGTAACCCAGAATTTCCATTGGCACTAGAAGCCAAAACTTTTCTTAAATGGAAAAGATGTGAAGATACCAGGATAGTAGAAACATTGGAAAAGAATAGACTCCTCCCATTAGAGGATATGGGGATGGAACATAAAAAAAAAATGAATGCAATATGGAATACTCCAACGCTACATTTCGTCACTAAAAAAGGTGGCTGTAATAGACAGACCCCCAACAACTCTGGAGAAAATTCTCTTACAAGACCATAAACCCACCCACACATTATCGAAGGTCTATAAATATTTAATTTCAGAAAATAAAGGACAAGAGGTGCCCTATATTAAGAAATGGGAGAGAGAGCTAGGCATGGAAATCTCCAGGGAAACATGGGAAAAGGCAATGATTTTAACCCATAAACTTTCAATCTCTGCCAATCACCAGGAAAGAAACTATAAAATCTTAGCTAGGTGGTATAGGTGTCCAGTTGACCTACATAAAATAAACCCAGATAATGAGGATGTGTGCTGGAGATGTCAGGAAGCTCAGGTAACAATGTCACACATTTGGTTTTAAGAATAATCAACGAAAGACACTCATATGAGCACTGACAAGTGGGCTGCGCACCCCAAAAAGATGCATAAAAAATATACAGAAACCCCCCTAACGGGGCTTTAATGCAGCCAATGAGCACAAAGTGCTTGATCAAAATGTAATTTTATTGGTACAATAAGTGGTATAAAACAAATCAATTCTGACCTCTAGAGTCAGGACATGAACTGGATTACAATATAAAACGAGGTTTAAAAAACAAGCATTAGTATCAATATCCACGTTGAGCCCATGGGGGGGTAAAACATTTGATTTTATGGATCCATAGCATCTCAAGTCTGGAGATACTCCTGACAAGAGAGCTACCCCTCCAATAGGGATGGTATTTGTCTATCCCTAGAAATATCGTATTCGAGGGATCTTTATTGTGGGTGGTAAGATAATGTTTGGAAACCGAGTGTTTTGGGAATCTTAATTCTTAATATTAGAGATATGCTCATATAGGGGGTCATTTACTATAGCGCTATGGCGCTAATTTGCACAAATTGCCGCGAATTAGCGCTAATTCGCGGCAATTTAGCGCGAATTAGCGCTATTAAAACAGTATTCACTATAGCGCTGGTGAGAAAATACTCCCAAAATCGAATTTACTATAGTTCCCTGAAACTAAATAGCGCCCAAACCCTTACTCTGCTAAAACCTAGAGAATTGCACATGGAAATAATGTTTAGAACATGATATAATTGTATAAATGGTACTGAAATATGCGGTATATTATTTAAAGATTATCTGCTTTTAAACTGCGTGAAAAAGTGATTTCTACACTGAAATATCTTTAAAAGTCTGAAAAGTGAAAAATTCCCCGTTTTGGACAACTAGGTGCCAACACAACTGAGCATGCTCAGACCTGAAAATAACTCTCATTTTAACTCAAGTGTCTTTTTTACCTGGAGCTATAGTAAATAACAAAATGAGAGCTAATTAGAGAGCATTTTTTGGGAGTTAAAATCTGCTCTAATTTAATCCAAATGAAGTTTCAGCCATTGATTCTAATGGAACAATTCTAACTTTCACAAAAAAACCTTTTAATGTTGAGATGAAATGTATCTTTCTGTGAAATAAATTTTCCTTTGCAACATTGTTGCTTCTACTTAAAATATTTTGATTTTAATAATACTAGAATGTGGAATGTTTTGATGTTTTGATAAAATATATTTTTCTCTGTCACTTTCACTTGTTACTCTCCATCTCATAACAATCTTTACCCCAAACTCACACAGGTGTCTTTATAATCCACAAACAATACCATTGCTGATGAAAATTTAAAATGAATCACAATTTTTTTGTGCTTTTTATTATTTCCAAATATTCATAATTTGTGCCCCAAAAATGTGATGTGTGTACCAACATCAGAAATCAAAATGTAATTCCCAAAAAATTTGAAGGTAATATTCTACTCTCACCCACAAAAAAACACCAAATATCACAGAATAAATCAAGAAGAATAACTCTTGAGTAATGTAATTCCATCACCTGTATGTCCACAGAAATGCAGTATTTATGTGTTTTTATGTGTATTTATGTGTAGTTATGTGTAGGAGGGTCTCACATGTGGCAGCTCTGTGGCTTAGAGGTTAGATCTTCTGCTTAGTATCTCTGAGGGTCTGGGTTCAAATCCCAACCATGTTACTTCATGTAGAGAAGTTGTCTCATCTCTCAGGTCCTATAACTATGTCTAATTGTAGTATTTATGCGTAGGAGGGTTCCACCACCATTGTAAGTCTTTTCCAGATACACTATATAGCCAAAAGTATTGGGACACCTGCCTTTACACACACATGAACTTTAATGGCAGCCCAGTCTTAGTCCGTAGGGTTAAAATGTGATTTGGCCCACCCTTTGCAGCTAGAACAGCTTCTGGGAAGGCTATCCACAAGGTTTAGTCTGCCTATGGGAATGTTTGATCATTCTTCCAGAAGTGCATTTGTGAGGCCAGGCACTGATGTTGGATGAGAAGGCCTGGCTTGCAGTCTCTACTCTAATTCAGCCAAAGGGTGTTCTATCGGGTTGGGGCCAGGACTCTGTGCAGGCCAGTCAAGTTTCTCCACCCCAAACTTGCTCATCCATGTCTTTATGGACCTTGCTTTGTGTACTAGTGTGCAGTCATGTTGGAACAGGAAGGGGCTTTCCCCAAACTGTCCCCACGAAGTTGGGAGCATGAAATTGTCCAAAATGTCTTGGTATGCTGACGCCTTAAGAGTTCCCTTCACTGGAACTAAGGGGCCAAGCCCAACCCCTGAAAAACAACCCCGCACCATAATCCCCCTGCACCAAATCATTTGGACCAGTGCACAAAGCAAGGTCCATAAAGACATGGATGAGTGATTTTGGGGTGGAGGAACTTGACTGGCCTGCACAGAGTCCTGACCTCAACACAACAGAACATCTTGGGAATGAATTAGAGCGGAGACTGTAGGTCAGGCCTTCTCGTCCAACATCAGTGCCTGACCTCACAAATGCACTTGGAAGAATGGTCAAACATTCCCATAGACACCCTCCTAAACCTTGTGGACAAGAAGAGTTGAAGCTGTTATAGCTGCAAAGGGTGGGCCATATGAGTTTTGAATCCAATACTCAGGCTGGGTTCACACTGGTGCGACACGACAGCCGTCCTACTTTGGATCCGACTTTGCCCTGCGACATGAAGCCGGCATGTGTCCGACTTTCAATGAACGGGGATCCGACTTGGATCCCCGCCAATGCCGGCACTGTGTTTGGTATGAATCTTTAGGGGGGAACTCCGCGCCAAATTTTAAATAAAAAACCGGCATGGGTTCCCCCTCCAGAGGCATACCAGGCCCTTGGGTCTGGTATGGACCTTGAGGGGAACCCCCTACGCCGAAAAAACGGCGTGGGGGGTCGCCCCCAATCCATACCAGACCCTTATCCGAGCACGCAGCCCGGCCGGACAGGAATGGGGGTGGGGACGAGCGAGCGCCCCCCCCCCTCCTGAACCGTACCAGGCCGCATGCCCTCAACATGGGGGGTGGTGCCTTGGGGGAGGGGGGCGCGCTGCGGCCCCCCCACCCCAAAGCACCTTGTCCCCATGTTGATGAGGACAAGGGCCTCTTCCCGACAACCCTGGCCGTTGGTTGTCGGGGTCTGCGGGCGGGGGGCTTATCGGAATCCGGGAGCCCCCTTTAATAAGGGAGCCCCCAGATCCCGGCCCCCCACCCTATGTGAATGAGTATGGGGTACAGCGTACCCCTACCCATTCACCTAGGAAAAAAGTGTCAATTTAAAAAAAAACACTACACAGATTTTTAAAGCATTTTATTAGACAGCTCCGGGGGTCTTCTTCCGACTTCGGGGGTCTCTCCGGTTCTTCTCCACGCTCTCCGGATCTTCTGCCGGGCTCCTCCGCTCTCTTCTGCTCTTTTGCCGCTCTTTTGCTAAAGCGGAGGAGCCCGGTCTTCAATCTTCTGCCTTCTGCCCTCTTCTTCCGATGTTGACACGACGCTCTCCCCGGCTGGAATGCTCTCTGTGCGCTCTGCTCTGACTTATATAGGCGGTGACCCCGCCCCCTTATGCCGTCACAGTCCCTGGGCATGCTGGGACTGTGACGTTTTAGGGGGCGTGGTCATCACCCGATGACCACGCCCCCTTATGCCGTCACAGTCCCAGCATGCCCAGGGACTGTGACGGCATAAGGGGGCGGGGTCACCGCCTATATAAGTCAGAGCAGAGCGCACAGAGAGCATTCCAGCCGGGGAGAGCGTCGTGTCAACATCAGGAGAAGAGGGCAGAAGGCAGAAGGCAGAAGGCAGAAGATTGAAGACCAGGCTCCTCCGCTTTAGCAAAAGAGCGGCAAAAGAGCAGAAGAGAGCGGAGGAGCCCGGCAGAAGATCCGGAGAGCGTGGAGAAGAACCGGAGAGACCCCCGAAGTCGGAAGAAGACCCCCGGAGCTGTCTAATAAAATGCTTTAAAAATCTGTGTAGTGTTTTTTTTTAAATTGACACTTTTCCTAGGTGAATGGGTAGGGGTACGCTGTACCCCATACTCATTCACATAGGGTGGGGGGCCGGGATCTGGGGGCTCCCTTATTAAAGGGGGCTCCCGGATTCCGATAAGCCCCCGCCCGCAGACCCCGACAACCAACGGCCAGGGTTGTCGGGAAGAGGCCCTTGTCCTCATCAACATGGGGACAAGGTGCTTTGGGGTGGGGGGCCGCAGCGCGCCCCCTCCCCCAAAGCACCAACCCCCCATGTTGAGGGCATGCGGCCTGGTACGGTTCAGGAGGGGGGGGGCGCTCGCTCGTCCCCACCCCCATTCCTGTCCGGCCGGGCTGCTTGCTCGGATAAGGGTCTGGTATGGATTGGGGGGGACCCCCACGCCGCTTTTATCGGCGTAGGGGGTTCCCCTCAAGATCCATACCAGACCCAAGGGCCTGGTATGCTCTTGGAGGGGGAACCCATGCCGGTTTTTTATTTAAAATTTGGCGCGGAGTTCCCCCTCAAGAACATCTGAGCACAAGTCGCGTGCCAAAGTCGGATCATGCAAGACGGCAATCCGACTTTGATCCGACTTCAATGATAGTCAATAGGCTGAAGTAGGATCAAAGTCGGACCAAAGTAGTACAGGGAGCATTTCTAAAGTCGGAACGACTTGTGTCGGACCAGTTAGGACGGCTCCCATAGGGAAACATTAAATTTCACACGTCATGCGACATGAGCTCCCAATGTCGGAGCGTTTGTCGGACCAGTGTGAACCCAGCCTAATACTGGGATGCCATTATAGTTCATGTGTGTTTAAAGGCAGGCGTCCCAATACTTAGGCCAATATATTGTATATTGCTTGTGACACTGAGCATGGCTATGGACTTAGGGCTGGTTCACACCACAGAGATGCAGAGAACATGTGGGGTTGCCTGGTGGCTAAGTGGGTAGCAGTTCTGTCTAGCAGCACCTGGGATGTTGGTTCAATTCCCCAACATACTAATCCTTGTGTTGAAGTTTATATGATCTCCCTGTGTGGGTTTCTCACCACAATCCAAAGACATGATGGCATCTTATTTGTCTCCTGTCGAAAAAGGTTCTAATATAAGAAAGTTAGGTTTGGACTTTATATTGGAAGCTCATTGCAGCCAGGGACTGATGTTAATGTTTATTAGCACTAATCATGCCCAGGGACTTGGACATTTCACATTTTAGGGTTTACACTGCACAGGTACATATGATTAGAAAACTGTTGCTTTGTTTATGTGGATGCAAATAGACTTTGATCTTTGTCCTGTAGTTGGAGATTTGATGCACATATCCAAGGACTAACACAGTTGTGAATAGTATTATGTGTTCCTGATCATCAGGTGCAATCACTTTAGACATATATGAAGAGACAGATTGAAAGATACTGGTGGGCGTGTACTTCTATTGGGCGTGTACTTCTA
The DNA here is from genome assembly GCA_037953035.1 of Aquarana catesbeiana. NCBI lineage: Eukaryota > Metazoa > Chordata > Amphibia > Anura > Ranidae > Aquarana > Aquarana catesbeiana. Next base: position 186,438 of record JBBHAA010003359.1, read on the forward strand.
GTGGGCGTGTACTTCTATTGGGCGTGTACTTCTAGTGGGCGTGTACTTCTAGTGGGCGTGTTCTTCTATTGGGTGTGTCAGTGTGCTAACAATACAACCTCTCTTATATAAAGGCCTGCAGTAGCGGGGTTCGTTTGGCCTGAGAAGGTCAGGTTTTTTGTTGTGAGGGAGAAGGAATGATATTGGGAGATTTGATGAAATTCTTGTGCATTTTTTCAATCAAAAGTGGGTTTATGTGGCCATGCTGTCAATGTTGTGTGTGTATTGTTCCTGTCTGATCATGCAAACATCGTTTGGAAGCATCTGCTGACTTTCTACTCTTTTTGATCTTGTTTAATTGTGTACACCGAAATGCAGCTTCCAGCAGAACATGGTCACCAATGTATGTATGTGTGGATTGTGGGCTGGTGGTGGGTGTTTTGAATAAGTCTTTTGTAATATTATGTTGGAATGCTTTGTAAGAATGACTGTTAAGTATGTTTCTATAATCTTGCAGATAATAATGTGATGTGTTGCCCGCTATACACTGAAATTAAAGCTGTGTCCACTCTAAGGTTTTGTCTAATTTTAGATTGTAAGCTCCTATGAGCAGGGCCCTTAAAATTCTGTTGCTAAATGTAGCACCATATATCCTGTCCAAATTTTTTTGAAGCTAGTAAATGTAAATTTATTTTTATTCTGCTGGTAAAATAAAAGTACATTGAGCTTTTGGTGTGTGTGTGTGTGTGTGTGTGTTTTTCCTTCTACTTTTCTTTCTCTTTAGTTTTTGTGGGTGGTGGTTTTAGGAAAGTGCAATATCTTTTATATTTTATTTCAGTATGTATTTGTGCACCAAAAAACTAATCTCTTTGCCCTGGTTCACATGCTACTTTGAAATTGCGCTACTTCACTAGAAGTAGCACGATTTCAAAGTAGCAAGGTCAGCGTGATTTCAGGTGGCTTCATACACAAATGTCTATTGAAGTCGCACCTGAAATCGGCAAAAGTAGTGCAGGAACTACTTTAGCAAATTGATGTGGTGCCACAAAAAAAATGTTGCATCGATTGAAACAGTGCCATTGTCAATAGTCATGCGATTTGATCTCTCAAATCGCATGACCAATCGCTCCAATGTAAACCTAGGCTTCTGCACAACTGCAAGTTCTATATAAAGATTCCACCTTTATCATTAACAGCTGTGGAGAATTGCAGGTAATGAATTCAGCTGGTGGATAGGCAGTGTTTGAATGTGTCAGCTCTGGTTCACATTGGTGTGATTTGACATGTCAAATCTGTGGCAATTGCACTGTTCTAATTGGTGCGATTTGTATTGATATTGGTGCAGAAACCTGCACTGATGTCTCTGATGTTGCCCCCCACAGTCGGGACTGACATGCAGGAATGAAATCATGTGAGTTCAGCTGGACGCTCAAACTGGGCCTTTTGCCTTTGTAATTCAGCTGCTGCTAACCCAGGGACACCATTTCTTATTGAACTCCCTTAAGTTTACCTTCAAATATATGTAGAAATACAGATTTGCATATCTGAAAATAAAAAATACTAATCATGGTTGAGATCAAATATTTGCAACTGCAATCAAGAGCGTGGTTTCACCTTCTGACCTGGAAATTAGTCATTGTATGCAGCCAGAAGTTCCTGTGCTGGTCAGGATCTCCATCTAGGTGGACATGGCGAGGTCTCTTTAGCAGAGAGGAGGTGGTGCTCATTGGCCGGGTAAGTGTAGGATATGTACTTGTACTTAATCAATGCGGGGTGGATGTCATAGTTAGATTTGGTGTGGGTGGGGTTCATTGATTTGTTTGGCATCACCACACATTTGCTTCTGTCCCATGTGCACACATCAATTCCTGCATTTGTTCTGCTGATGTAAATCAGTAAGGACTATGCAAGTATAGATGAGAGCTCCTTTTATTAAAATATATATGACTTGTTTCACAGCTGGGCGAATTTTCCAGCAAATTTGGACCTCGGAGTTGCATGACAAGTTGTACCCCATGATTCTCAATGACAACCATTCATATCTGTGCTACTTTAAGTCGCACCAACTTCAAAGTAGTCCCTGTACTACTTTGGTGTGACTTGAGGTATATCGGGTACAATATTACACAGGCATTCCCAGAAGTTGGGGCCAAGTTGCAGCAGCAAAGTGGCAGCAAAATAGTGTGACTTTCAGGTCGCAGCCATGTGAATGAGATTCAAGGATAACACCTTTGAATTTGGCCCTATTGTCACTTGTGCATCCTGAAGGTGTAGCAAATTCGTCCCTGCACTACCTTGGTTTGACTTTGATGCAATTTGAGGTCCATACACCACAAGGTTACACAGACATTGCTTCAAGTCATGACAAAGCTGTGCAATTTTAAGGTCGCACAAGTGCAAATGGGGCCTTATTCAAAGGTGTTATCAATTAATCGCATTAGGTTACTTTCACACTTGGGTGACTTTTCATGGAGCTTTGGACCTCAGAGTCACATGAAAAGTTGTCCCCCTTGATTTCCATGCATATTTATTAGAGCTGCACGATTAATCGTCATCGTGATTTTTTTTCCCCTTTACGATCTTGAAAAAAGAGTTTCACAATTCTTGCTATGCAAAGAATTCTCTCTGCTCTTCTGAAGCCACAGCCGAAAAACCAGGAAGTCTGCCAAGAATTAGAACATTCTTTATCAGTGAACTTAACTAGAAACATTGTAACAATTTGTCAATTAAATAGAATTCTGTGTAAGTGAGGAAAGTTTAACTACTTAAACACTAAACATTTTTCTGACATTTGTTGGTTTCAGGTTAAAATCATTTTTTTTTTTTTGCTAGAAAATTACTTAAACCCCCCCAACATTATATATATTTTTTTAGTAGAGACCCTAGAGAATAAAATGGTGGTTGTTACAATATTTTATGTCACACTGTATTTGCGCCTTTCAAATGCATTTTTTTTTTGGTAAAAAGTACTTTAATGAATTAAAAAAAAAAAAAGAAAAGTTAGCCCAATTTCTTGTGGGATAATGTGAAAGATTTTACGTCGCGAGAATCGTGATCTTTTTATTCTAAGCCAAAAAATTGTGATTCTCATTTTGGCCAGAACCGTGCAGCTCTAATATCTATGCAACTTCACCCATGTTCACATAGGTCTAAATTGACATGTCAAATTGTAGGCCAAATCGGCGCCTATTGATGGCAATGGAACTGTCCGAATTGGTGCGACGCCACAACGATTCCCAAAAGTAGTTCCTGCACTACTTTGGGCGACTTCAGGGGGCGATTTCTTACCTCCCAACTTTTTGAGATGGGTATAAGGGACTCTTATTAGAAAAAGTAGGTAGGCATAGGACACCTTCTTAAAGGAGAACAGTTGGGACCTATGTGATTTCACTAGACATCTGTGCAGGAAAGTGCACTGATGTCTCTGAAATCGCTGACAAAGTCGGGCTGAGTCACACTTGTGCAACTTTGGACATCAGAGTCGTATGACAAGTCATACCCCATGATTTTCAATGTGTACCATTCATATCTGTGCGACTTCAAGTAACACTGACTTCAATGTAGTCCCTGTACTACTTTGGTCTGACTTTGATGCGAGTTGAGGTCCATAGACCTCAAGTTTACACAGGCATTCCCTGGAATTGCGGCAAAATTGCTGATGCAAAATCGCGGGAAAGTTGCGTGCCTTTCCCTGCGACTCCTGTGTCCATAGACCTCAAGATTACACAGGCATTGCTTAAAGTCGCATTAAAATCTCGCAACTTTCAGGTCGCACAAGTGTGAAAGGTGCCTAAGTCACTGTGCTGGGTACTATTATACCTAGAATATAAAGTAGTCCCACCATCAAACACTAGTAAACATGTTCTCAATATAATTGTGCTCAAATGGCTGAAAATCACACCGATGGTATCACCTACTGAAAGCTTGCATTGTACTCAGCAGCATATGCTGAAAAGAGGCAAATGCCTATTAGCCAATGCCACATCGGCATGAGCATGGTTGTTACTATAATATTAATGCCTGAAATGCAAAACATTATTGTATTGAATCAAACATTAGTAAATGTATTTTCTCTGTAGGTAAGTGCTCAGCTCTGTAGCATAGCGGTATACCCTGCTGCCCCCAAAAGTTCAAGTCATGAATTCAAATCCCACTGACAGCATCAACTCCTGGAAGTGTGCATTGTACTCAGAAGCATAATTAGCCAAAGCACATCAGCTTGCTTTATTCCATATTTTAACTCTTCAAATGAATGCAATGGTATGTACTTATTCAATAATATTATGGTATGGAATTCCAAAATTCAAGGAAAAAATGTCGTAGGGTCCCACCAGTACATACCAGGCCCTTCGGTATGGACTTTAAGGGGAACCCCACACCAAAATGTAAAATTTGATGTGGGGACCCCCAAAATCCATACCAGACCCTTATCCGAGCATGCAGCCTGGAGGTCAGGATAGGGGGGGATGAGTGAGCACCCTCCCCTTCTGAACCTTACCAGGCCACATGCCCCAAAGCACCTTTTCCCCATGTTGATGGGGACAAGGGCCTCTTCCTGACAACCCTGGTCAGTGGTTGTTCGTCTGCAGGCAGGGGGTTTATCAGAATCTGGAAGCCCCCTTTAACAAGGGGGCTCCCAGATCCTGCCCCCTATGTGAATAGGTATGGGGTACATTTTACCCCTACCCATTCACCAAAAAAAAGCAGTGCAATGTAAAAAAATCAATAGCCGGTTTTTGACAAGTCCTTTATTGTAGAATAGCTCCGAGCTGGCTTCTTCCCTGAGCCATCTTCTCCAGACGCTGTCTCTCCCTCCTCCATCTTCTCCCCGAGCTGTATTCTCCCAGAGCCGTCTCTCCTGCTGCCGCCATCTTCTCCATCTGCTGTGTTCTTCCGCACCGCTGGTTACTCGCTAATAAAAAAAAGCTGCTCTTCTTCCATGGTGGTCTCCTCCGCTGTGTTGTCACCCGCTGTGTGGCGTCTCTTACATAGCCATGGAGCATACTCTCCGGGTGACATTATCGGATGGCCACAGAAGACCGCCACAAGAAGAGCGGCTTTTTTTTTATTAGTGGGTAACCGGCTGCGCTGAAGAACACATCAGCGGGAGAAGATGGCGGCAGCAGGAGAGACAGCTCGGGGAGAAGAAACATCAAACACTAGTGAATGTATTTTCTACGTATGACAGTGCTACACCCAATAGGCTAGCGGTCAGCACTTCTACCTTGAAGAACTTATGGGTTCAAATCCCACAGAGAAATACTAAAAGATTGAATTGGTGAAAAAAAAGCAAATGACTATTAGCCAATTAGCCAAAGCAGCATGTGCTGAAAATAGGTGAATGCCAATTAGCCAATGCACTTTAAATTTGGCTGATTCTATTATATTAACTCTTCAAATGCATGCAATGATATGTAAGTATCCAATACTATTATGGTGTGAAATTCCAAACACCACACACTAACTAATGGGCAGATTACATTTTTTTGTTTGTTCATTTTAATTCGTTTGTGCACTGAAAAAATAAACACAGCTGGGGGATGGTAGGTTGGCTGGTATTTGAACTTGTACCATGAGTGCTGTGGAGACATCTGAGCAGACTACTAAGCCATTGTGCTAAGTATGAGACCTGCATAATAGTGTAGTATGATTAAAGAATGAATATAAATAATTACTGCTTTATAGTCACCTAACTTAAAAAATAAAAAACAACATACAGCAAATAGATAACCTAAATGTTTAATACATGTAACTTTACAGAATAGCAGACATTACTATGTAATAATCATTCATAACTGCATTAGTTAGCAAAAGAAGGAAAAAACTAGGAATACTAATTGCAACATACATCAATAGATGCACACGAGGTAGAGTACATCTCACGTAAAAATGTTTCTTTCACATACATGGATCATGGTTACAGTGCAGTACTATATAACAACTTGGTAGGAATTGGCATTTGCATATACGCGGAAGCGCTAATTAGCGCCAGCTTAGAATTTACTAACATGTGTTTCTCACTAATAGCGCTAGTTTTTCATTCGCACATTCGCCTGTTGAAATTTTATTTGGCTAAAATGGGAGCTATTATTTGCCATAGTGCCCAGTACTTCCTGGCGCTATAGTAAATGACCCCCATAGACTTTAATGGTGTTCGCGTGCTCGAATAAACTTTTTTCCTGTTCACACGTTCTGGTGCGAACCGAACAGGGGGGGGTCAGCTCATCCCTACCTAGCAGTAAAATGGGTCGCTGGTTCGTATTCCCAACCACACGACAAGACTACCTGCCTGGAGTTCTCCCTGTGCCTGCGTGGGTTTCCTCCGGGTACTCCGGTTTCCTCCCACACTCCAAAGACATGCTGGTAGGTTAATTGGCTTCTGTCTAAATTGGCCCTAGTATAAGAATGTGAGTTAGGGACCTTAGATTGTAAGCTCCTTGAGGGTAGGGGCCCATATTAGTGTATAATGTATATGTAAAGCACTGCGTAAATTGACGGCACTATAGAAGTACCTTAAATAAAAATAAATAAGTCTTCACTAATATTATGGTGTGAATCTCCAAAACACCACACACTAGCTAACAAGCAGTTTACATTTGATAAACTTTATTGTATGGTATATAAACCATCAAACACTAGTAAAAGTATTTTGTATATATAATTGTGCTCAGCCCAATAGGCTAGCAGTTAGCACCTCTACCTTCAAAAATTCAGGTATTGAAAGACTCATGGGTTCAAATCCCACAGAAGAATCCTAAAAGATTACTATTGGTGGAGAAAAGGAGAATTACTGTTAGCCAATTGGCCAATTAGCCAAAGCAGCATACAGTGAATGCCAAGTAGCCAATACACTTTAATGTGGTTGATATTATTGTATTAACTCTTCAAATGCTTGCAATGGTATGTAAGTATTCACTAATATTATGGTGTGAATCTCCAAACACCACACACTAGGTAACAAGCAGTTTACATTTGATAAACTTTATTGTATGGTATATAACACATCAAACACTAGTAAAAGTATTTTGTATGTATAATTGTGCTCAGCCCAATAGGCTAGCAGTTAGCACCTCTACCTTCAAACATTCAGGTATTGAAAGACTCATGGGTTCAAATCCCACAGAAAAAATCCGAAAAGATTGCATTGGTGGGAAAAAGGAGAATGCCAATTAGCCAAGGCAACACAAATATACGTATATATATATATATACTGAAAATAGGTGATTGCCAAGTAATGAATGCACTTTAATGTGAAAGTTTTTATTGTATTAACTCTTTAAATGCATGCAATGGTATGTAAGTATTCAATTATAATATGATGTGACATTCCAAACACCACACACTAGCTAAAGAGCAGTTTACATTTATTTGTTTGTTTATTTTAATTCACTTGTGCACTGAAAAAATAAACACAGCTGGGGGATGGTAGGTTGGCTGTTGTTTGAACTCATACCATGAGTGGTGTGGAGATATCCAAGCAGACCACTAAGCCATTGTGCTAAGTACAAGACCTGCATAATAGTGTAGTATTATTAAAGAATGAACATAAATAATTACTGCTTTATAGTCAACTAAATTAATAAATAATAAATCAAATACATGAAAAAAACAACATACAACAAATAGGTAACCTAAATGATTAATACATGTAACTTTACAGAATAGCAGACATTACTATGAAATAATCATTCAGAACTGCAATTCTTAGCAAAAGAAGGAAAAAAAACTAGGAATACTAATTGCAATATAAATCAATAGATGCACGGGAACTAGAGCACATCTCTGATAAAAATGTTTCTTTCACATACATGGATCATGGTTACAGTACAGTGCTATATAACAACTTGATAAGAATTGGCATTTGTATATACGCGGAAGCGCTAATTAGCGGCAATTGAGAATTTATAAACGTTTGTTCTCTGCTTATATCGCTGATTTTCATGCGCAAATTCGCCGTTTTGTTTCCATTTGGCTAAAATGGGCTCTATTATTTGCCATAGTGCCCAGTACTTCCTGGAGTTATAGTAAATGACCCCCTTAGTATCTCCAGACTTGAGATGCTATGGATCCATAAAATCAAATGTTATACCCCCCATGGGCTCAACGTGGATATTGATACTAATGCTTTCATAGACAACTCTTAAGAATATGTATATTTGAGGTTCTACCTGATATTAATATTATGTATCATTTTATGAATATGTTGTCTAAATTTTTCCTGTCCTGGAATCTAACTCCTTATGAGCCTAAGGAAATCATCCCTGACCTCACCTGTAGTTTGATGTTGTGATATTTCTGGTCAGGAAGATCCTTGTGTGGGAATAGCTGTTGATGATGCCACCTAATTTAGTTGGGTGTGTTCATACTTGCCTGCAGCCAACTAAGTTTTCTCTAAATATGACTTTTGGGCCTAAAAGGTTTCTCCTTTATGGCTTGGAGTGGCTACTTATCTTTCTAATAGATCTATATGTTTCTCTGGTCCTCCATTTTTGCCTCTTATTTGACTGATGGCTTTTAAATAAATTAATTTCTATATAAGTTTTTATTAATTTTTTAATATTTTTTAGTTTCTGGGTATGGAGTCATTTCATTATAAGTTCTATTTTTAGGCTGGATTATTCTTATGTTCCACCTCCTGATATAGGAGGTATACTCTGTCCGTTACCCGTAGGCTGTAAACTTAGTCTGGTTTTTAAATATTTACTTTTACACCTGTTCATTTAGTTACTTTGTCCGGTCACTATTTGAGAGTAACTTCCAGTAGTTAAAATGGCCGCCAAAGACTTCCACCAGATCTAGAGGTGGAACGAGGATGATTTCCGTATCTGGTTTCACATCGAGGCTTGGTTCCTTGTGTTTACCTATTTATACGTGACACGTCAGTGCGTCGCCCGTGCCCCAGACGACGTCATTGTATGACGAAACACGCGTCGGGAGGAGCTGACGTCTCGCATGCTGTGTTCGAAGGGACGGGTGTCCGTACAAGCCGGCCGGCTGAACTGCTTTTATTTGCTACATCTATTGTAAGTGGCTTTTCTCTTTTTTAAATAAACTGGTGTTTAACAATGTTACGCTATGGTGATTCCTTTGTATTCTGGGAACATCTGAATATCACCGTATCCTACCTGGTCACGGTCCTTGGCTGACGAGTTTGGCGATTCCATGCTGACCCCCTAGGCGGGTTCCTCTGGAGATTTCTTGTGTCCCTACATTGGATAAAGGCCCTGGCCGGGTATAGGCCGCAAGCATTATTTGCTTGCCATCTGGTAAGCGAGCATTTCTCTTAGCACTGGTGGTGTGGTGGAGGTTGAATTACTTACCGTGGGCCACTAATCCTGTTATTTTTCGTACACATATATGGACTTTGTGTCATCATTCTGATATATGTCATTAATCTTTTCACCGTGGATTAAGAAGATGGACTTTTTAGTTCTATTCTGATTATAATTGATTTATTGAACGTTTATAATAATTTTATACCACTTTTTGATTATTCACTGTATCATTTCTATTTAATTTGGGGGATTAGTGCTGCTTTTTACTGTTTACTATTATTGTTGTGTGTATCTCACCTCTAGCAGCAGCTCCTTTTTTTTGGGTATTATATTTAGCTTTATTATTACAGCGCGGTAATTTACTCTATTTACATAAAAAAAGGACTATTGAAATATTTCTTGACAGCAGCACAAACTATTATAGCAAGAAAATGGAAAAGCACAGGTATGCCTTTGGTGGAAGAATGGTTATGTGAGATGGCGGATTTGCGTGTCCTGGAGGAAAAAATGGTAATGGAAAAAGGGTTAAAAAAACAAATATTAAGAACTTGGGCTAGATGGGAAGAGTTTAGGGCCTCCTCGGTGCTGCTTGGGTTGATCTAGAAACTTAATAGAATATATGGGAAGAGGACGTCTCCCTTTTTTTTTTTTTTCTCCCGGGTGATTGTTTTTGAGTGAATGGTGTAGGGGGGTGGGGATATAAGGGTTAAGGATAGGGATGGACATCCATGAATTTATATGGTAATGAATTAGGAGAGATCGGGATGATGCTTTGATAAAGATCATTTAATGTCGTGGATGGAACATGTTTTTTTTTTATTAACTGTAAAATTTTTGATAAATAAAGATTTAAAACAAGCACCCTGGAGCCCCTCAACATGCCTTAATGAGAACCATGGGTAACACCTAACCCTTCTCAATCTGCCACAGGGCACTGTGTCAATGCGTCTAGCTGTGTACAGTTATTAACTTCTATAGGAGGCTGTACATAGCACCTGTGTGCTTGCTGACAGGAAAATATGCTAGAATTTACACTGTACAGTGAGAGACGGCCATGTGCATGAGCTAAGGTTACCAGATTTTCAAATGAAATCCAGGGACATCCTACTGACCGTGTCCAGAAACCCACACCCCCATTTGTAGTCAGACCCACAAAACCAGACCCCAATGTCATCATGGAGTCTCTCACAACTACCAGTTCCTTTGTGTCTTCAGCACGTGGCTGTTCAAGTCCTGTGTCCCTCCCCCTATTTCCTGTAGCATCACTTCCTGTCCTGAGCTCATGAACCAGTCATACCAGTTCATTAGCTTTTGAATAGGGGAAGCCCAGCCTTTAGAGCAACAAATGCATCCAAAGTGCATCACTCCCATATCTATGCAAAAAATCACTAAGATAGCCATAGCAACACACTCCTGGGAACAAACCTGGGGATGTCCATTTTCTGGAAACAAACCCCTCAGTACAGGCAGTGTCACCGGGAATCTGAGACACATGGCAACCATAGCAGGAGCCCTCAAATGTATTTGTATACTGTTGCAATAATAGACTCCTTAACTGGAAGCACCTGAACTCAGTCATTTAGATCTATTAGAATCATATGGTGTATTCCTCTTGTGTGTTTTCTATGTCAAAACAGGAACGCGGATTCCATTACACCCCACCTTCTCCCTGCCTTGCCTCCCTGGGCTGTCAGAACTTTTCTCCGAGCTGATGAAACAAATGACGCCGGTGTTTTGCTGTTGTACAGGCAGAAGAGAGAATAATGAACACTTTATATAAGTGGTTTTGTCAGCAATGTCTTATTTAGAAGAGAGAAGGTTTCATAGAATTCCCTCCCTGTTCTTAATAAAGTTGTTTTCACATTTCCTCTTTTCCACCTGAATTGCATTCACTTCGCATTCCTCATTTTCTCATTTGGAGCTCTTAATAGAAAACATGTTTTCAAATTCCAGCATCTAAAGCAGACCTATAAGTATATACCCTCAATGCTGATCATACACTTAGGGTGGGAATACACCTATGCTTGCCAGTAAGAGTTGATAAATTGTGCGTTTTATCGCACCTTGCCAAAACACGAGATTCGTGGGACATTGTGGTGCCATATATAATGAATGGTAAATGGCACCCAAATGTACTTTGCAAATGTGCCAACTGTACATTTCTGTCCACTGTGTTGAAAAATGAAAGGTTCCTGTCCAGTTTTTCATGTGTTGTGGTGTGTTGGTGGCTCATTCAAAATGAATGGGCTACCTTAACACAATGCACATTATTGCACAAATGAAGATGTTAATGTGTATGTGGTAATGCACTACACATATGTGAAGGGTAAGGGGACGGGGGAGGGGAAACTGCCGCATCAGACTCCCACACCCTGGTCTTGTGACCAAATGCTGAAGCATTAGTGAAATGGTTTTGGTCATAGTGCCTTTCAGGAACAGCCAGTCAGCACCATTGTGACAATCCCAGACCTTACCCCCCTAGCACAGGGCTTGACAAATTTGCTTTGAATATAGGAGCCAGCTCAAAAAAAGGAGCCAGTTTTTCAAATCAGCGCCCAGAAAAAAAAAGAAAGGGAGAAAGAAAGAAAAACAGAGAGAAATAGAAAAAAAAGAGATAAATGTACGATTATCAGGTATTGTTTTCTCAGTCTGAGATAATCCTGGTGGAAACACTAAAGCTCGGTTCACACATGGGCGGCACGACTTGCAGGTCGCCTCAGCGAGGCGACCTGCAAACGACTGCCGGGGCGACTTGCGAGACGACTTCTGCATAGAAGTCTATGCAAGTCGCCCCAAGTCGCCCCCAAAGTAATACAGGAACCTTTTTCTAAGTCGGAGCGACTTGCGTCGCTCCGATTAGAACGGTTCCATAGCACAGAACGGGAGGCGACTTGTCAGGCGACTAGGTCGCCTGACAAGTCGCCCCAGTGTGAACCGAGCCTAAAGTGTGAACCGAGCCTAAAGTTAAGTAAACGGATGTCCAGAATATACCAAACATAAAAGACCAAAAATCGTCAAAAGCCGTGAGGGTCCTGGTGGCCCTAAGCCATCTGGTGAGTTGCCCCCCCCCTTACCTTAGGTGGTGGTGCACATTATATAAGAAGAGCTCAGTGTATTAAGAACAACATGTATCACTAATATACACCTGGTGACATTAAAAGAAGTGGATTTGAGGAGACACATTACATAGATTTATAAGGACTGAGTTATTATTATTATTGTTGTTATCAGAAGAGTTTTTCTACATATGAGTCTTTCTCTTTATTTGGTATTTTGGAATTGTTTGGCACAAGTGTTTTTTTTTGTTGCATATGGCATTTTGGAATGAACCTGTTGGTGATAGTCATTTATTTGGCTGTGATTCACTTTGATGGCATGAATTCCCATACACACGTATGATGTTTTAACACATAGCCAGCACCCTCAATACATGGAGTATATAGTTATAGTTTTTGGGCATTAGCCCAGAATTGAAGGCAGCGGTTAATTATTGTTAGAAATTGCACATTGGGGGGGGGGGGCGCCCTTTTTAAATGGACATTTCTAGTCGCAGATTGATACTCTATCATGCTGCCCAGTTCCTGTGAGCCCAGCCTGTCATCCGGTACCAGTCTCCCTGGGAGGTGCGTCATCCCACAGGCTGGCCTCACATTGCTTCAGGACTGAGCAGGGCTCATACAACACTACGCCAGTCCCTCTCAGTCCACCACAAGCAGGAGAATAAATTGTCCTCACCGGACCGCCATGAAGGTCTGTATGGGGGGTTTTAGAAAGTCTGCTTCAAGCAAGATCAAGTTCACTTGGTTAAAAGTGTGTTTTTTTAGTACAAAATTCTCAATCTATGTTATAAATAATTCCATTTTCCTTCCACAACAGCAGTGAAAAATCTTCTTACAAGAACCCTTCAATGCATAATTAGCAGAGATGAATGAACCTAAAGAAGCATATTGATAATGGTGCAAGCGTATTATGTGGATACAAGGGGGGGAGGGGTAATGTGATTTAATCGAACACAATGTAGAATACATTTATGCAGTGATGGGTCGGGCTTACTGCACAAAACTGGTGGCAAGGAGGGGGGGGAGGGGGGTAACTGATTTTGGTCGTCTCTTCATTGTTAGGATTTTTGTTTCACGTCATCTATAAACCAAGGCACAAGAAAGCAAGTTTAAAGGCTAGTTAAACTAGCGCTACCCTCTGAAGAGCGATTCAAATGTGGAGCAATTTGACAGGTGGTGAGGAGACATCCTATATTGCCTCCTCACCATCACCTTGAACCCCACACTAGCATCCCACAACCTCATGCATTGCACATGGTTGCAAGGTGGTTACGGGGTGCCCCTATTCAGTTGAATGGGCCACGTAGAGTGGGCAGTACTGCCCACTGAACACCACAGTGGAGATCATCTTTGCCGTGGCATATGTACACCCCCTCCACTGCCTTTACAGCTAAATGCTCAGCTCTCCTTTCCCCAACCACTAGTAATAAAGAGGCCTCTGAAGAATATTATTAATATGTAATATTCTTGTATCTCAGAGGCGCTTCCGGAAAAATAGCATTGATAGTCAAACTGACTTAAAACAAAGTGTGAGTTTATTGTCACACAATTGGCATCATAAATACAATGTAAAAAATATAATAGTTCAGTTCAGTGTGGGTAAAAATATATGAAATAGAATAAAAGTTATAAAGCTGTAATAAGCTTATGAAAGCATGTGTGCTTCATGGCTGCTGTGCTGTCTTGTGTGTCGTCCAAGAAGAAACAGGAAATGACGTTCTCAGTCTTCTGGCAGAATTGACAGCTGTCCCAACTTGTCTCAAAGTGTCTTGTGAACATGTCAGTGTCATCTATCCTAGTGACTATGTGTCTGTGTGTGTGTGTGTCTGTCTGTGTGTCTGTGTGACCTTCAATATGGAAACGTTGGCTTTATATGTTACATGTGAACGTGTGAACGTCATACCCTCCCACCAACTTAGAACCTTGTATGGCACATATTCATTTCTGCTAACTTCAGTAAGCTATCCAAAAGAAGATTCTAACTCCGAGTCATATATGGCATACGATTGACAAGCCCACATGTAACACTCCATACTTGAAGTAATATGCTGATCATGTAATGTCATATAACCAAACATCTATATAATATTAACACATATAACCAACTTTAACTACATTAAGTAACTATATACTAATACTTATTAATATGACTGGAACTACAAACTAACTTAACTTAACAGGATATAATTCACAATGTATATTCCTTTAGCTATGTGGACACGTGTCTATTTTTGTCTTCTCATGACATTCTATACCAAGATACCTTATATGTCATACTCAAATTGGCTACACCAGAAAAATCCAGCAATGCTCAGCTTTAGATGAAGAATCATGTCAAATCAATTGATAAAGGTCATTCACACATATTATTTATTATGATTAATCATAAAACCAAATATGTTTTGCAAGCTTGCCATGAATATAATATAACACCTATAAGTGCCGAATTATGAATTTGGAATAATATTCTAACAATCCCCCCTGAATTATGATTAATCATATCAAAATATTCTAATACATTCAAAACCTCTTTCATGTCACATTTACACATCCTTGTATCAAATGATCGAACACAATATTCCTCAGAACTGAAGCAGCTAGAAATAACTCTCCTTCTAATCACTTTTCTTTTTACTTTAACTTCTCTTAGATCTATCTATTCAAAATCTTAAAATAATGATATAGAATTTAAAAAATGTATAACATAATGATGACTCATATCTATAATTAATAATAATAACAATAATAATAATTATTATTATTATTAAAATAAATAATGCAATAATATATTTCCATATTTGTGCTCAAATAATATTTTAGCTCTTTGGAAATATACTTTACACTCTAAAACTTGTCATAACTTTCCATTCCGTTCTATTAAGAGTGATATGTTTCTTAAGTTATGAACAAAAGATGTTCTATAAACTAGAATGAGTGTGCAGTTGTTACCTAAAAATATTCAATATATGAATAATGAAAAATAAATAAAAATAATAATGATAATCCTAACTTAATATGAACATTAATATCAGAATAATTGGATTATCAAAAATGTATATGTGGACAAATGTTTGAGTCCCAAATTGTTTATCTATAGTAGATAAAGTTTCTTCTGATTAATTTTTTCTTCATGAAATGTCTTTAAAGTTTCTTCTTCAAGTTCTGTTAGATTAGAAAATTCTTGTTGAATAAGATAAAACAGTCATAAATCTGAAGTATAAATCTTTTGCCCAATATTCTTCCCTAGAGGATTCTTTCTTTAACTTTGAATTTTCCTGATATTCTCTTTGCTCTTCATATGAGCTTGTTATCTTCCATATTTATGTGATTTTAGATGCCATTTCTGTAAAAGAAATGCAGTATCATTAATTAGGCATAAAATATTTTCATTAAATTCTTGTAAATTTTTTCCAACAAATGTTAAAACATTATGAGACAATAACTTTGTGAATTTGTTAAACTATATGTAAAATAACACTATCTTATATTTTCCTTCAAAGAGAACTTCTGTATGACAATGTACTGTCCTTATCCTGTCTAAGATGGCCTAAACTATAAATCATATGTACGGTGAAGTTTAGGTATGACAGGACGCAACACCTCCTTTGGTCATGATACAAATCTCTGTTTTCACAAACAAAAGAAAAGTTTTGTACCACCCAGAGATTACAATGGACTATGCCTTTGTTCTCATCTCTAAAAGATTAGAAATGTGCGTAACTGTATTCTGTGTTGAAGCTCTTATTCTAGTGTTAGACTGTTCTGCAGTAACAAATACTGGCTCTATGTCCTTCTCTGTTCTTATGCTGGAAACCTGAGATAAAGACTTCTCAGATACAGCTGTATAAACATGTGCTGGTGTACATTCCTGAAGATGTCTTCCTTTTACATCTATCTGAATGTGTTTGGATGATAAAGCTCTGAACCATAGAGGATATGTTTTACAACATTCTTTAAAATTATCTTCCTCAAAAATACCTTTTAGTGAGCAGTCAGGTGTCTGTACAATGATTTTGTTTGATTTCACTATGCTCTCTGTAGCTTTAATTGCATAGTAAACACTTAGCAGTTGCTTTACACCTGACTCAAAAGTTTTTTCCAAAAATGATAAAACTCTGGAGAAATAAGCAATTATTTTCTCCTTACCTTCTTGTAATTGAGACAACGTTACTGAGATGGCATTCTCAGATACATGAGTTTTCAAAACAAAAGATGCTTCAGAACAAACCTCTATTGTACTTAATGCTGGAGCATTCTGCAAATCTTTTTTCAACATTTCAAAAGCATTTTTCTCATTTGGACCCCATTGGTCAACTATATTACCTTTATTTCTCAAAAGATTATATAGTGGATTAACTTTCTCTGCGAAACAGTGTACAAACTCTTTGCAATGATTTATTTTATGCAAAAATTGATGCAATGCCTTATGAGTTGTTGGAGTTGGGATTGCAGTGATATCTCTAACTGTTTCTTGCAACAGTTGTCTCTTTCCTTGACTAATTTGCATGTTAAGGTATTTCACTTGACTTTTCATCAGCTGGACTTTTGTCGTATTTCATTTTAAACCTTCAGCTTGTAACATCATAAACAACTCAGACAAAAGAGCCATATGTTCATCAATATTCTGAGTACTCAGCAGAATCGTATCTACATGCTGACAAATGCAGTCTGGCCTAGAAAATTTTGAAAGTATTTTTGCTATAGTTTCATGAACTATACCATCACCAATACCTAGGCCAGGTATTAATCGAGTGAACGTATAAGTCTCTTTTCTGAATGTGAATGCGAGTTTGTACTGGCTGCTATTCGCTAAAGGAAGGGAAAAATGGCTATTCATAATTTTTAATACAGAGAACACTTTGTCCTCAGCATTCAAATTTAACTTTAAGTTAGATTTATCAGGAAGAACTGGGTTATTTGTGATATGTTTATTCAATGTCCTTAAGTCAACTGATAAAGAATATGAATTATCAGTATTTTTGATAGGCCAAATACAGTTATTTACCACTGATTTAGCTTTCTTTACAATTCCAAGTTGTACAAACTCTTGAATAATGGCAGAAAGTGGACCAATTGATTCTAGTGGTAACTCATACTGATTAAGGGGTTCTGGATCTTTTCCCTCAATATTCAATTCAGTATTTTTCAAAGTTCCAATGTCATTTTTGAACTTTGACCACAAACTTGGAAAACGTTGTACCACTTCCTTTAAAGCACAATTACTATCAACATCAGGCCATTTTTGTTCTCTAGACATATTGCTAATGGATCCCACATTACTGTATACAGAGGGATCAATAAGCACTGATTTGGGCCTAGATGGATCTTTCCAAATACTTTTATTAGCCAAATCGATCACCCATTTTTGTTCATTGAGTACATCAATGCCGAGTATATTCTCTGCTTCGTGACATACCCAAATGTTAATGTTAGTTTTCACTATTCCAGGTACTTCAAATGTTACATTAGATACCTGTCTAGCAGTGGAATTACCTGTATTATTAAAACCCACTATATTACACGTAGGAGAATTTGGTTTCACAGGTATGTTTTCTTTGGTAAGGCTAATCTCAGATCCACTGTCAATGAGACAATTAATGTTTTTATCATTCAGCAAACATTGCATATAAGGCCTACCATTCTCATCCAAAATAATTGGTGCTACATATTGTAATGGCAGAGAAATTGAATCCCGATGTGATTCTATTTTTGGCAATGGCAATAAACCCTCTCTTTCAGTGACAGTGTTGTCTGAACTGCTGATAACAGTCAAATTACTGATCTGTTTGACTTCAGTGGCATAAGGCAATTCAGTCAAAATTTTATCTTGACATGAAAAAACAGGTTGTACAAAAGCTGATTTTTCATTCTCCATAGCTTTAGTTTTTATGTGTGAGTCTCTCTTAAATTTACAGCAATGTTTTCTCATATGGCCAGATCTATGACAGTAAAGACACGTGATAGGCTCTCCTTGCCTCACTTGTCTGCACCTGTCCTTGTCATTCCTGCCAAGACCTGTCGTTTCTGACATGTCTGCAGCCTGACTATTTTTGTCACATTGAATTATAGCTACCTCGTGTGTGAGATTGCTTTGATTCAATTGTCTCCTAATTTTATCAATGAAACTTACTATATCATTTAAATTTTGACGTTCCTGCGCTATGGCTACTGAAGTTGGGTCAAGGTATTTACATTTTTTTATGAAAGCTGTTTTTAAACCTGGGTCATTGTCATCATCTACTCCAAATATCATTTGATAAACCTTGCAAAATGTAATTCTAAAGTCAATTGGATTTTCTTCTGCAGTAGTCTGTAAAAGATCTAACATTTCTATGGTCGGTATATGCTCACCGGTCATACATAGCAATAATTGTCGCAGTCTATCTGTCGCGTCATTTTGTTTTTCCTGACCTTCGTCATCAATAACAGGTGTGTTAATTCGTTTAGCGAAATTAACAGGAACCCACAACTGAAATATGTAATTGCGTTGATCATTCGACAGATTAAAACGATCCGCAAACATTTCAAATAAATCCCAATTGGAAAATACAGTTGCCTCAGTGTCATAAATAGGAAAGTCTTTTAAAACTTTCATAAGTTGGTCATGTATTTGCAACTTTAGTTTTGCAGTTCTACATAATAAGTTTTTATGTTTCATTTCTTTTTCATCAGTAGCATCAACATTCTCCATATCCGAACTTTCCGGAATATAAGAGGATTGTTGCTTACATTTAGATTCAGTCTTTTTGTTATCTGTAGTTATTACAGCAATCTGTGTCAATCTACTGTCATTCTGAAGTTTTTCCAAAAGATTTGTTTTGGAGTCAATTTGTTCCTCAAGATTCTCTATATAATTACAAAAAATCTCACAGTTTAGACAATTAAGAGAATCTTGAGACAAGTTTTCATGTTTCCCTGTGTTCTGTACAGTGTTACATTCTGTCTGCTGTAATGTACACACATTTTTAGCAGGTAAATCAACATTAATAATCATTTTGTTAAATATTCTCACTAAGCTTAATACATTATTTATTTTCTTACGTAATTTATGTACAGTGAACCTGGATTTATCAATCTGTGTATTGGCATTTAAGCATTCATTGTACATATATCTCCACAAGTGACTGTCATTTGGATATAAAGACACATCTTTAAACTCTAGCTTGCTTTCTCTCGCTATTTCATCAATAAATTCCATAACTTTACTCACCGTATTTAGAAGAATTTCTCGTCTTCAACCATCTCAGTTTCTTGGACCTCTTGTCCACATCTGATGCAACACAAACACCTCCTGGTTGATAGGTTCTGAACCGTCTTTTTTCTCGAGACTTGAATATTCGCAAAACTGCGCTAATCTCTCCCCCCTCAGCAAGGATCGAGATTTCCGTAAAAATTGAGAAATGACGGAAGTTTCTGGCTCGCCAAAATGAAGAATATTATTAATATCTAAATATTCTTGTATCTCAGAGGCGCTTCCGGAAAAATAGCATTGATAGTCAAACTGACTTAAAACAAAGTGTGAGTTTATTGTCACACAATTGACATCATAAATACAATGTAAAAAATATAATAGTTCAGTTCAATGTGGGTAAAAATATATGAAATAGAATAAAAGTTATAAAGCTGTAATAAGCTTATGAAAGCATGTGTGCTTCATGGCTGCTGTGCTGTCTTGTGTGTCGTCCAAGAAGAAACAGGAAATGACGTTCTCAGTCTTCTGGCAGAATTGACAGCTGTCCCAACTTGTCTCAAAGTGTCTTGTGAACATGTCAATGTCATCTATCCTAGTGACTATGTGTCTGTGTGTGTGTGTCTGTCTGTGTGTCTGTGTGACCTTCAATATGGAAACGTTGGCTTTATATGTTACATGTGAACGTCATAACCTCACACCAACTTAGAACCTTGTATGGCACATATTCATTTCTGCTCACTTCAGTAAGCTATCCAAAAGAAGATTCTAACTCAGAGTCATATATGGCATACGATTGACAAGCCCACATGTAACACTCCATACTTGAAGTAATATGCTGATCATGTAATGTCATATAACCAAACATCTATATAATATTAACACATATAACCAACTTTAACTACATTAAGTAACTATATACTAATACTTATTAATATGACTGGAACTACAAACTAACTTAACTTAACAGGATATAATTCACAATGTATATTCCTTTAGCTATGTGGACACGTGTCTATTTTTGTCTTCTCATGACATTCTATACCAAGATACCTTAAATGTCATACTCAAATTGGCTACACCAGAAAAATCCAGCAATGCTCAGCTTTAGATGAAGAATCATGTCAAATCAATTGATCAAGGTCATTCACACATACTCTATTTATTATAATTAATCATAAAACCAAATATATTTTGCAAGCTTGCCATGAATATAATATAACACCTATAAGTGCCGAATTATGAATTTGGAATAATATTCTAACAGCTTCACTGAAGTGCAGCATGTCGTCGTTTTACAATAAGGGGCTGCAGACATTCCAACCAACCTACAATTTTCCACTAAATCCTTAAAGCTGAACTCTGGGCAACAACATTTCATTTAAATCCACTTCTCAATGGTCACACAAAACCACTTTGAAATCCACTTTCTATGCACCAAATTGTCTTTTTGCCAAATCTCTGGGAAATCTGAGAACATATACTGAATATATACTCTTCTCCTTTAATATGTATATATGGATTTACTTTTTGGGGGGTATTAACTCCACTATCTTTTCTCTGTTTAGGGAAAAGGAGAGAAGTATGATGGACACAGACCCACAGGATCTCCAGCCGCAAAGAATGGATGTGCCCCAACAAAAAAGGACAAAAAATTCATATGGGTACAGTATTACATGACTGAGTAATTGTCATTTAAAGTGTGAGAGCACCGAAAGCTGAAAATTGGTCTGGTTAGGAAGGGGGTTTAAGTGCCCAGTGGGCAAGTGGTTAAGGAACCCCCAGCAACCTCTGGAGGAAGCCTAGGCTTCCATGGACCCCTGGTTTAAGGAACCCCTAGCAACCTCTGGAGGAACCCTAGGCTTCCTTTGACCCCTGGTTTAAGGACCCCTAGCAACCTCTGGAGGAACCCTAGGCTTCCATGGACCCCTGGTTTAAGGAACCCCTAGCAACCTCTGGAGGAACCCTAGGCTTCCATGGACCCCTGGTTTAAGGAACCCCTAGCAACCTCTGGAGGAACCCTAGGCTTCCATGGACCCCTGGTTTAAGGACCCCTAGCAACTTCTGGAGGAACCCTAGGCTTCCATGGACCCCTGGTTTAAGGACCCCTAGCAACCTCTGGAGGAACCCCAGGCTTCCATGGACCCCTGGTTTAAGGAACCCCTAGCAACCTCTGGAGGAACCCTAGGCTTCCATGGAGCCCTGATTTAGAGCCTGCTTTATGTTATAGAGTGCTGTGCAAATTGTTGGCAGAATATTTAAATCCTGTATAATAATGACGATGATAACAACTGATAGGATGAGATTACAGAAATGAAGAGGAAGCTGAAGATCATGAACCATCAGGGGGACCAGCTGAAAGAAGAGAATTTCTCCAAAGAGACGGCCCTTGTGAAGATTCACCTTGACCATCAGAGTATAAAGAAAAAGAGTCTATGATGGTTCCTCCTGTTTAAATTTACATGTGATGGTTGAAAGTAGCGTACCAATATAAAGCTAATCCTAAAAATGTATATCGTTATCTATTTTCAGGCTGTTCTGGTCCGTCATGTGATCGGCTCCCCTATGTCAGCTAGCAGCAGCTTCAAGGGAAAGGAGGGAGCTCCGACAAACAGATGGGCTATGGTAAGCTTATGGGAGACACCATCACTCAGGCATTACCAGTTGTTGTCGAGCGCTCCCTCCTCTCCCCTGCAGCTGCTGCTGGCTGACACAGGGGATCAGGTGACTGGACTAGAGTGGCCAATAATTGGTAAGTATACAGATCTTAGGTTAATTAGAATAGGTGTTAGGAGAGGGAGGGAGCATTTTTATAATTAGTTAGCTTTATCGCAGAATTCATTTTATCTCTTTAAAAAGGCTGCAAATACAGAAAACTACTTTTCAATCTACCAGAAATCCAGTGAGCTCCCAGCTTCCTGATTGAGCAGCCAACAAAGCGCCCATTTTTTATGTACTCTAGTCTCTATGGTGTCTCAAGACCCATCACAAGTTTTTTTTGCTATTGAGACATATTTGTTTCACTAGTTACCTTTTTTCTAATTAGCCAGTCACTAGCGCCCCCTATCTACTACCAATCTTATTGATCATGATTTCCTCAATCAGGGGAGCAGGTCACTATTATTATTTTATATCCACTGTATTACTTAAAAATCATTTTTTTATTTTGGCGCGGAGTTTCACTTTCCTATTTTACAGCCAAAATCGCCTACAATGGGGACGTGAGCATCAGAACTGGAGCACAGAGCAATGGAAGAAAGGTGGCCTGGTGTGATGAATGATGTGGATGGCTGGGTGTGTCCCTCACCTGGGGAAGAGATGCCACCAGGAAGCAGGATGGGAAGAAAGCAAGCTGGGGGAGGCAATGTGATGCTTTGTATAGTGGTGTCCATGACTTGATGGGTCAGGGCTGGTTTATCAGCCAAAGGGGAACCTACTCAATATTAGGTGGGATATCAATCTGTTATGGCTGATTGATGTATGAGGCTTGTTTGCTTTGTCTAGGTAGAAGAACTGTGAGGACATGTGGGACTGTGCATGTACTACAATGTATTGTTATGTCTTTGAGCTTCCTTTTCCAGATGTATAAAACTTGAAAAGTTAGCGGTCTGGAGTGCTGCCTATCATTTATTTACAATTCTTCGACATGCCCTTTAACCTCTTCAACAATACTTCAGGAAATATCACAGCAAGACTTTTACTCTCCTGAAGATCTGCAAGCCTCCAATCAGCAGCATTCTGGGTATTGAAACCAGCAAATCAGATCGATCGTCTCTCTTAGTCTCCATCTTTGTCCTCCTCGGCCTGAGCTTTGCCCCATCTCCGGCCCCTGTTGGCTGTTTGTCCTAAAAAAAATGCATGGTGTGTTTGACAGATTGCTGATCGATCGGCAGACGAGAGGAACAATTGATGAGTTTAAGTTCATCTCCTCGTCATTCTTCACACCTGTCACAGTCAGTGAAAATCGACAGCGTCCTCTCCCAGCTTACATCTCGCTATGACATCTTCCCAACTGAGTTTGGGGCCCCGTACCTCGGGGCCACTTGGTGCTAGGAACCCCAGCTTTGGATATGTTGTAGTGGTAGTTCCACTGGGTTTGCACAGCAAATTTTCTCGCACCAAGTGGCCCCGAGATACGGGGCCCCAAATTCGGTTTGGAAAATGTTATTCTCTGCTGCAGAAAAGTGCTTGACTCGAGTATATACGGTATATATATTTCAGTTTTTTTTTTACTTCTGTATTGAGATTTGTTTATACTGTAATGATATTTCACAATTACAGTATTAAACAGATGAACATTGCCACTTTTAGGCTGCAGTAGCATCTGCAGACTGAAGGTATTTTGTTTGACAATTAACCGCTTGATATCCATGCTATAGCCAAATGACGGCTACAGCGCGGACCTGAATTCCCGGGAGGCCGTCACATGACGGCCTCCCCTGTGCACGTGCCCTGCGCACGCCCTGTAGGGCGCGCGTGGAGCGTGCTGTGATCACCGAGTCACTGAGACTCGGGTGATCACCGATCCAAGTAAGGGGCCGGTCCCGGCCCCTTACCATGTGGTCAGCTGTCAGCCAATGACAGCAGAACACATGATCAAAACAAAAGCTCTGTGATCGTTTTTTTTTTCTCCTCGTGCTGACAGTGCGAGGAGAAACAAAAGCCGATCACCGGCTCACCAGCAAGGGACATCAGTCCCGAAGAGGAGGAGGCAATAATGCCTCATACGTGCCTCAATTGTGCCAACAGTACCCCCTGACAGTGCAACCTGACATTGCCACATCACAGTGCCCACCAGTGCCATGTATCAATGCCCATAAGTGCCACCTATCAATGCCTACAAGTGCCACCTATCAATGCCTACAAGTGCCACCTATCAATGCCCACCAGTGGTGCCAATCAGTGCCACCTAGCAGTGTACAAGATCAGTGCCCAATATTGCCACCAATCAGTGCCCAATATTGCCACCAATCAGTGCCCATCACTTCCACCCATCAGTGCCCATTGGTGCCGCCTCATCAGCGTACATCAATGAAGGTGAAAAATTACCCTTTTAAAAAATTTTATAACAGAATATAAAAAAAAAAAAAAAAATTTTTTTTAAAAATTCGGTCTTTTTAATTTTTTTTAACAAAAAATAAAAACCGCAGAGGTGATCAAAAGAAAGAAAGCTCTATTTGTGGGGAAAAAATGATAAAAATTTCATTTGGGTACAGTGTTGCATGACCGCGCAATTGTCATTCAAAGTGCGTCAGCGCTGAAAGCTGAAAATTGGTCTGGATAGGAGGGGGGTTTAAGTGCCCGGTAAGCAAGTGGTTAAATAGAATTCCAGCCTCAGCCTAACTAGTCTTAAACCGGAGCTCTGGGTTCCTTCAGGAAAAAATTCAAGTCAGCAACTACATATACTAATATTAGGACACTTCCCTGTCCACGAATCCAGTTGTGTGTTCACCCAAGACGATTTTGTCAGTCGGGTGCTGCGGCTGCCATCTTGGCTAATAGAAACCAGCAGTGAAGCCTTGTGGATTCACAGTCGCCTCCCTACTGCGCATGCACAAAGCGCTCTGCACTTTTTGAATGGCCCGGCGGCGGGGAATGGAGGAGGGGGGACGATCTTCCAGATGAGTTTGCCGCAGCGAAGTCAGCCAGGAGTAGGAGAGGGTACCTGTCAAAACCAGGTACCCGCTCCTCCCTCCCCCCCAAAAGGGTGGGGTGATGAGCTGTCAGTGCCCACTCATCCTGTAAGAGAACTGTTGCGTTCCGGGTTCACTCGCGCGCGCATACGTTCGTAAAGCACTCTTCGGATCGCAGACGCGCTAATGCGCGTGCGCGCAGGAACGGGCGCGCCCACGGGAGCGCGTCCACGCATCCCCTTGGCGCCAGACGGCCTATATAAAGGGCACACTGACTGTAACAGATGCTGACTGATCTTCAGCTGTTCCTGTACCAGTACCCTGTGTTTGCTTGTCTGCCCGATATCCGTTGCTAAACCCCTGGCTTCCCCTGACCTTGCTTCTGGACTCTCCCTCATCCTGGATTACTGGTTCCTGATTCCGGCTTACTATTTGACTCTGCTCCTGCCTAATGATTTGGTACCTTGCTGTCCGCCTGCTTCCGAACCCGGCTATTCCTGTGACTCTGCTCTTGTCTCCTGTTTGGCTCCAAGCTGCCTGCCAAGTTGCTGCATCACCGCTCCTGCGATCAGCTGCGACTTCCTGCATACCCAAAGTCGCATCATCTGCCTCAAGCTTCCTGGACTACTTCTGCAGGCACTCGTGTTCCCCCTTTCCTTTGGGTCCTTCTGTTCCCACTCTCAGCGGGACCTGGGTTGGAGATACAAGGGAGGCCGACCTCGTCACTTCAGACTCCGATAAGGTACGTGACAGTATCAGTCAGCCAGCAATGGAGTCTGAAAGGGAGGCCTCACCTGTTATGGACATCTGCTGAGCAATTTCTGCACTAGCCCATACTGTACGGAATCTCCAAGTGGACCTGGGCCAGATGGAAGATCGTCTACCGAACCTGCTTGATGTCTCATCTGCCTCTACCCACCTTGCGCTTGTGAGTGCGTCTGTGCAAACTGACTTTTGCCTGCTCAGCGAAACCTCTCTGCCTCCTGAACCCAGAGTACCCTTGCCTGAGCATTTTTCAGGAGACCGCAAACTGTTCCGCACTTTCCAAAATGCCTGTAAACTTTATTTTTCCTTGTTACCGCGAACCTTCTCGTCCGAGCATATTAAAGTGGGATTTATCATTACACTCCTACGAAATGAACCACTCTCCTGGGCTCATCATCTTAGAGAACATCATGATCCGGCCTTGTCTACCGCTGACTCCTTCTTTTCAGCCATGTCCCAACTGTATGCGGACCCCTTCCTCTAACAGACTGCTGAATTTACACTTGGTAAACTCCAACAAGGCTTGAGATCCGTGGAGGACTATGTAACAGATTTCCGTGTCTGGAGTTTAGATACGCAGTGGAATAAAGCCGCTCTACATCATCAATTTCGTCTTGGACTCTCTGACAAATAAAAGGATGAACTGGCCTGAATAGGAGTACCATCATCCCTGGAAGATCTGATCCATCTTGCTATCCAAATTGACCGTCGATTGCGTGAAAGGCAATCTGAGAAAGCTACCCTGTTTCCCCGGATATAAGACCTAGTATGATTGTCAGTGATGGCTGCAATATAAGCCCTACCCCCCAAATAAGCCCTACCTTGTTTCCCCGAAAATAAGCCCTACCCTGAAAACAGGACCTACAAGGACTTTAACTAGGGCTTATTTGGGGGGTAGGGCTTATATTGCAGCCATCACCGACAATCACGCTAGGTCTTATTTTCGGGGAAACAGGGTAGTACTAAACCATCTACTTCCTCAAGAGTTTTTACTCCTGTTTCTACAGTCACGTCCAGATTACCAAGGGGACCCCACAAGAATAAGGAGCACCTTGAGCCTCCCCGCAGAAGCTTTCTAAGACCACCACAGTCTTCCTCCGAACGCCTCCGGCGACCACATGACGGACTATGCTTTTACTGCGGAGGAGCAGGCCATTTCAGTCAGGCTTGTCCTATAAGACCTGCCAAGCCCACTCCTACTTCACCTTACATGATGCATCCTCCTGGGAAGGATCTGCTACATCTCCCTCTTTCGCTCCAGTTTCAGTTGCCAGGGAGGACTATTCCTGTAACCGCAATTATAGACTCAGGAGCCTGCAGTTGTTTTGTGGACTCAGCCTTTGTCACTTTACATCTACTTCCTGTATGTACCAAGAGGCAGGAATTTACTGTACATCTGGCAGATGGCTCTGGTCTCAAGTCTGGGCCTGTTACACAAGAGACTGTACCCATTCTTTGCCAAACTTCTTCGGAACATCAGGAACTGCTCCGTTTGGACATCATAACTTCCCCCATGTTTCCTGTTATCCTGGGGTTACCTTGGCTGAGGGCCCATAACCCTCATATTGACTGGCTCACCGAAGATATCTCCTTTTCCTCTAATTATTGTCAGAGACATTGTTACCCGAAAAAGTTTGTTAATCCTGCTCCTCTCCTCAGCATCCACTCGGACCCTGAAACTATGAAGTTAGTACCCATAGTTTATCATGAATTCCTGGACGTATTTAATAAAAAGAGTGCAGAGAGTTTAACTCCCCACTGGACTTACGATTGTCCCATTGAACTTCTACCAGGGGCAGAGATTCCCTTCGGCCGAATTTACCCTCTCTCGGAACCCGAACTAGAGGCCTTACGCAAATACATAGATGAAAGTCTAGAAAAAGGTTTTATTCGGGCCTCTTCCTCTCCAGCAGGGGCTGGTATCCTTTTTGTGGAGAAAAAAGATCACTCCCTGAGGCCCTGTATTGACTATCGTTATCTTAACAAAATAACTATCAAAAACCGGTACCCACTTCCCTTAATTCCCGAGTTGTTCCAGAGACTGCGCGGAGCACGAGTCTTTTCCAAGCTAGATCTGAGAGGTGCCTACAATTTGGTGCGAATCAGAAAGGGAGATGAATGGAAGACTGCCTTCAGGACACGCTTTGGGCATTTTGAATACCTAGTTATGCCCTTCGGTCTCTGCAACGCCCCAGCCACCTTTCAACACCTGGTAAATTATGTTTTTCGGGAATTCCTTGATCTGTTCATCATTGTCTATCTTGATGATATTCTTATCTTTTCTGACTCAATCTAGGTCCACCGTACCCATGTGAAGAAGGTTTTGAGTAAACTTTGTGAACACCATCTCTACGCCAAGGCTGAAAAGTGTGATTTTGAAAAACAGACAATACAATTTCTGGGACTTGTCATCTCCGCTGATGGGATCTCCACGGATCCCCAAAGAGTCGCTGCTGTCTTGGAATGGCAAGCTCCTACAGACCGAAAGGCGGTACAAAGGTTTGTGGGATTCGCTAATTTCTATAGGAAATTCATTAAGAACTTTTCTGGCATTATCTCTGCTATCACCCTTTTGACTAAGCAGCATGTTCCTTTCCGGTGGAGTACTGAAGCACAAACATCTTTTGAGCAGTTGAAAGCCCTGTTCACCTCAGCTCCCATCTTAAAGCATCCTGATCCTTCCTTGCCCTATATTCTGGAGGTAGATGCCTCTGAAATTGCAGTGGGAGCCATATTATCGCAGCGACAGGGTCCTAAGTCTCTACTCCATCCTGTGGCATTTTTCTCCAAGAAATTGAATCCTTCTGAGAAGAATTATGATGTAGGGGACCAGGAACTGTTGGCCATTAAAGCTGCCCTCGAGGAGTGGTGCTACCTGTTAGAAGGAGCTTTGCACCCTATACTCATTTTCACCGACCACAAGAATCTCGAGTATTTGAGAACAGCTAAAAGACTTAGACCTCAGCAGGCAAGATGGGCATTGTTCTTCTCCCGCTTCACATTCCACATAACTTTCCACCTTGGTTCTAAGAATGGGAAACCAGACGCGCTGTCGCGCATGTTCCATGATCCTGTTTATCCTTCCGAAGCAGACACCATTTTACCGGCCAAAAACTTTCTTCTTCTCCAAACCAACCTGACGTCCCAAATAAGAGCTGAGTTGTTGGAGCATCCCCCTTCCCAAGACTTATCCCTTCAGCTAAAGGACGGGCTCTATTACCATAAGGAATAGATCTTTGTCCCGGAGCAGTTTAGAGTTTCTGTCCTGAAGCGTTGCCACGATCATCCTTTGGCAGGCCATTTTGGGATTCACAAGAGTATCGACCTAATTTCCCATTCTTTCTGGTGGCCAGACTTGATCCAAGACTGTAAAGGATATGTCAAATCCTGTGTGACTTGTCAACGCAATAAGACTGACCGAGCCAAGACTTGTCTTCCTGTGCCTAAGAAACCATGGAGCAGGATAGTCATGGATTTCATTGTTGAACTCCCCCCCGTCTGAGAACTTTACCACCATATTTGTCGTGGTTGATCGCCTGACTAAGATGGCATACTTTTTACCCGTGCAAGGAACCCCGTCTGCCACAGAGACTGCTTCCATGTTCATCCGAGAGATAGTGAGGCTACATGGTATCAAACTAATGGACAGACGGAGAGAACCAACCAGACTTTGGAGCAATATTTGTGTTGCTTCTCCTCTTTTTCACAGGACGATTGGTCACCTCTGCTTCCGCTAGCGGAATTTACATCAATTCCATTCACTCTGCTACCAAGCAAACACCCTTTTTCGCCAATTATGGATACCACCCTTCCTTTTTGCCTGAATTATCCATGGATTCTGCTGTGCCTGCTGTCCAAGACAGATTGAGTTTGTTCAACGCCAACAACAAATTGCTTCAGGACACCATCTCTAAGGCTCAGGCTAACAACAAAAGATTATTTGACAGGAAAAGGAGGGGTAACTTGAATCTGAAACCAGGAGACAAGGTTTGGCTATCCACTGCTAATTTGAAACTTAAGTGTCCCTCCAAGAAACTTGGTCCAAAATACCTGGGGCCCTTTCCTGTAAAGAGAAGCATCAACTCTGTGGCCTTTGAACTTATCCTACCAAAGAACCTCAAAATTCACCCTGTTTTTCATATTTCTTTGTTGAAAACATCAGTGCCCAATCCCTTTCCCAACCGGGATCCAGAAATCCCTCCCCACTGCTCGTTGAGGGCAGTGAGGAGTTTGAAGTAGAAGCCGTTCTCGACTGTAGAACCAGGAATGGCCTAACACAGTTTCTGATTAAATTGAAGGGATATGGCCCTGAAGACAATTCTTGGGAACCAGCTTCTAATGTACATGTCCTGCAAAAGGTACGAGCATTTTTTCAGCACCATCCAGAGAAGAAGCCCCTGAGGGGCATCCGGAGGCTGGAGGGAGGGGTCAATGTAAGAGAGGGGGGAATGTAAGAGAACTGTTGCATTCCGGGTTCACTCGCGCGTGCATACGTTCGTAAAGGACTCTTCGGATCGCAGACGCGCTAATGCGCGTGAGCGAAGGAACAGGCGGGAGCGCGTCCACGCGTCCCCTTGGCGCCAGACGGCCTATATAAAGGGCACACTGACTGTAACAGATGCTGACTGATCTTCAGCTGTTCCTGTACCAGTACCCTGTGTTTGCTTGTCTGCCCGATATCCGTTGCTAAACCCCTGGCTTCCCCTGACCTTGCTTCTGGACTCTCCCTCATCCTGGATTACTGGTTCCTGATTCTGGCTTACTATTTGACTCTGCTCCTGCCTAATGATTTGGTACCTTGCTGTCCGCCTGCTTCCGAACCCGGCTATTCCTGTGACTCTGCTCTTGTCTCCTGTTTGGCTCCAAGCTGCCTGCCAAGTTGCTGCATCACCGCTCCTGCGATCAGCTGCGACTTCCTGCATCATCTGCCTCAAGCTTCCTGGACTACTTCTGCAGGCACTCGTGTTCCTCCTTTCCTTTGGGTCCTTCTGTTCCCACTCTCAGCGGGACCCGGGTTGGAGATACAAGGGAGGCCGACCTCGTCACTTCAGACTCCGATAAGGTACGTGACACATCCCATGTAGCACTTCAGGGATTTGAAATCCCCACTCTTCTTTTTGCAGGGTTTCTAGGAAGGATCAGAGTGATGCTTTGTGACAGCGCTGACCAATCAGAATCTCTCTGATCTGTCCCAGAAGCCCCACAGGGAGAAGAGGGAAAATAGTGGGTGCTTCAAATCCCCGGACCACTTCACCAGCTGAATGGGCACTGACAGCCCATCCCCCACAGAGGTAAGTACAGTAAGGACCGGGGGAGGGGGTAAGAAGCATGTACACGTTGTTAGTTCACCTTTTCATTTTTTCAGAAAAGGGGAGTTTACACTTTAAAGCATTACTAAATCCAAGAGTATAAATGTATTTCTTTATTTTAGTCTAAGAACATTTTCATTAAGTATAATGACTTGAATCAAGAATAATTTCTAATCAGTCAATATTTTGAATTATGAATATTTTTTCAGCTGCAGGTATCCCAGATCTGATTTGGAGAATACAATGACTGACAAAGTTGATGCAGCTTGTTTAATGGGACATCTTTTTACTGACCATTTTTGTTGGTCCATTTTCACATCCCGGTGTTTTCAGAGTTGTGTTCTAACAGTGAGGTCTGCCCATTTCTCCCTCTTAGTGCTGACTCTGCATTTCAATGTATACTAATCTCCATCATCTTCTCACTAACAGGCTGAATCGCAGAGATTGAAACAGCAAATGACTGAGACACAGCGACTGATTGACAGCCAGAAGAGAGGAGGCTCCTGAAAAATCTGTCTGATGATGACGCAGAGAGACTTCGGCAGAAGAAAGAACTCGATCGGGTCCTGTTATCTCATGCCCTTTTTTTCTCTTATCCTCTTGTGACCTTCTATTCTCTTCTCATGCCCTTCTCTACTCTTCCCCTCTCTTCTCCTCTTGGTCTTGCCTTCTCTTCCCCTCTCTTCTCCTCTTGGTCTTGCCTTCTTTTCCCCTCTCTTCTCCTCTTGGTCTTGCCTTCTCTTCCCCTCTCTTCTCCTCTTGGTCTTGCCTTTTTTTCCCCTCTTGTCCCCTCTTGGTCTTGCCTTCTCTTCCCCTCTCGTCTCCTCTTGGTCTTGCCTTCTCTTCCCCTCTCGTCCCCTCTTGGTCTTGCCTTTTCTTCCCCTCTCGTCTCCTCTTGGTCTTGCCTTCTCTTCCCCTCTCGTCTCCTCTTGGTCTTGCCTTCTCTTCCCCTCTCGTCCCCTCTTGGTCTTGCCTTCTCTTCCCCTCTTGTCCCCTCTTGGTCTTGCCTTCTCTTCCCCTCTCGTCCCCTCTTGGTCTTGCCTTCTCTTCCCCTCTTGTCTCCTCTTGGTCTTGCCTTCTCTTCCCCTCTTGTCCCCTCTTGATCTTGCCTTCTCTTCCCCTCTTGTCCCCTCTTGGTCTTGCCTTCTCTTCCCCTCTCGTCCCCTCTTGGTCTTGCCTTCTCTTCCCTTCTCGTCTCCTCTTGGTCTTGCCTTCTCTTCCCCTCTTGTCCCCTCTTGGTCTTGCCTTCTCTTCCCCTCTCGTAAACTCCTCTCCTCTCTTCTTCTCTTCGCAGGGGGTGGCCATCTGTGTTTTTTCAGTCTAGGTAACTTTGTACCTATGGCTGTTTTTGTACCCAGGTGATCAGCAGGAGGGATATTTTAGGCACCCAGTTGGTCCCCAGGAATGAGGAATTTCCTTTGCTGTATGAAAAGATTAAAATCCAGCAATATATCATAAATAGAGGAGATATTCAGTACAAAGAGAGGGTGGAGGACATCAGACTGCTCAAACCTGAGATCGAGAAGCTGTGGAGAGAGAAAGGAATCCTCACCAAGACTGTGGCCAATGTTGATGACCTCAGGTAAGGAGATCCTCATTCTAACCTTAATGTAGGGTGATGGTGGTTAACTTCTGAAGAATAGTGGGCCCCAACTGCAGCCTGTGACACAAATAATATTCAGTATATGTAATGCTACAGGACACTGTCAGAAACCGCACATATGTTACACAAAATGGTCGGAGACTAAGGGATATGCTAAAGGCATGGTTGGGACATACTGCAAGAGGCAGTCATCACTGTGGTGTACCCAGTGTAGCGGTACCCTCGTAAGGGCTGCTAATAGACTCCGTACCCCACTGGTTGCCCCGACTCTCCAAATCCTCCATCACCTCTGACACCCGGGGTTCAGTCATCTTACCAACTTTTTTTTTTTTCCTCTTGCTGGATAAGTTAAAGACAAGTTATGTCAGTAAGGTGAAAAGGGGATGAGCAGACTGCTCAGGAAAATGGGGGACTGCAATCATTGCGGTCTGCAAAGGATAAAGATAAGGGGATGCAGGCGGCAACAACAGCATCTAAACTGGAGAAATATGCTCACACTCCAACTAAAGGGGAGCAGCAGTCCCAGGCAAAAACAACATCAGATAGGAAGAGCCAAGGACAAGCAGTAGCCGCAATAGTCAAAAATGTGGTTAACAAAGCCGCAGTAGTAAAAGGACCTGAGATGACATCAGTACCTGTTCCACCTGTAGAGGGAGCACCGACATTGAATGATGTGCTATTGGCAGTTAATGCATGTAAACAGTCACTGGGGGAACTATGTGACCAGATGAAAGGTATTAAAGAGGAATGAACCCTGGTACGACAGGATCTCCAAAAAACAGTCGAAAGAACAACGGCTGCAGAAGGGAGAAGAAGTCAAATAGAGGATGACCTATACCCAGTAAAACAGGAGATTCAAATTCTGAAAGATCAGATGCGCAAAATTGCTGAAAAAAAGATGAAATGGAAAATCGACACCGCAGGAATAATCTAAGGCTGGTGGGACTCCCGGAGAAAAGTGAGGGATCTAATCCGATTGAATTTTTAGAAAAGTGGTTTGTTGAACTGTTTGGAAGAGAGACTTTTTCACAACAATTTTTGATAGAAAGAGCACATAGAATCCCTTTCAGGCCTCCACCCTCAGGTGGATATCCTAGATCAATGCTGTTGAAGTTTATAATCCATAATGATAAAGTAACCCTGTTGCGTAGAGCCACCGGGAGGAACTCAGTTTTTTGTGACAGCGCTGACCAATCAGAATCTCTCTGATCTGTCCCAGGAGCCCTACAGGGAGAAGAGGGAAGATAGTGGGTGTTTCAAATCCCCGGACCACTTCACCAGCTGAATGAGCACTGACAGCCCATCCCCCACAGAGGTAAGTACAGTAAGGACCGGGGGAGGGAGTGAGAAGCATGTACACGTTGTTAGTTCACCTTTTCATTTTTTCAGAAAAGGGGAGTTTACACTTTAAAGCATTACTAAATCCAAGAGTATAAATGTATTTCTTTTTTAGTCTAAGAACATTTTCATTAAGTATAATGAATTGAATCAAGAATAATTTCTAATCAGTCAATATTTTGAATTATGAATATTTTTTCAGCTGCAGGTATCCCAGATCTGATTTGGAGAATACAATGACTGATAAAGTTGATGCAGCTTCTTTAATGGGATATCTTTTTACTGACCATTTTTGTTGGTTCATTTTCACATCCCGGTGTTTTCAGAGTTCTGTTCTAACAGTGAGGTCTGTACATTTCTCCCTCTTAGTGTTGACTCTGCATTTCAATGTATACTAATCTCCATCATCTTCTCACTAACAGGCTGAATCGCAGAGATTGAAACAGCAAACGACTGAGACACAGCGACTGATTGACAGCCAAAAGAGAGGAGGCTCCTGAAAAATCTGTCTGATGATGACGCAGAGAGACTTCAGCAGAAGAAAGAACTTGATCGGGTCCTGTTATCTCATGCCCTTTTTTTCTCTTATCCTCTTGTGACCTTCTATTCTCTTCTCATGCCCTTCTCTACTCTTCCCCTCTCTTCTCCTCTTGGTCTTGCCTTCTCTTCCCCTCTCTTCTCCTCTTGGTCTTGCCTTCTCTTCCCCTCTCGTTTCCTCTTGGTCTTGCCTTCTCTTCCCCTCTTGTCCCCTCTTGGTCTTGCCTTCTCTTCCCCACTCGTGACCTCCTCTCCTCTCTTCTTCTCTTCGCAGGGGGTGGCCATCTGTGTTTTTTCAGTCTAGTTAACTTTGTACCTATGGCTGTTTTTGTACCCAGGTGATCAGCGGGAGGGATATTTTAGGCACCCAGCTGGTCCGCAGGAATGAGAAATTGCCTTTGCAAGAGAAGATTAAAATCCAGCAATCTATCATAAATAGAGGGGATAGTCAGTACAAAGAGAGGGTGGAGGACATCAGACTGCTCAAACTTGAGATCAAGAAGCTGTGGAGAGAGAAAGGAATCCTCACCAAGACTGTGGCCAATGTTGATGACCTCAAGTAAGGAGATCCTCATTGTAACCTTAATGTAGGGTGATGGTGGTTAACTTCTGCAGAATAGTGGGCCCCAACTGCAGCCTGTGACACAAATAATATTCAGTATATGTAATGCTACAGGACACTGTCAGAAACCGCACATATGTTACACAAAATGGTCGGAGACTAAGGGATATGCTAAAGGCATGGTTGGAAAGTGGGGACATACTGCAAGAGGCAGTCATCACTGTGGTGTACCCAGTGTAGCGGTACCCTTGTAAGGGCTGCTAATAGACTCTGTACCCCACTGGTTGCCCCGACTCTGCAAATCCTCCATCACCTCTGACACCCTGGGTTCAGTCATCTTACCAACTGTATCAATAATTAGAGAGTCACACACTATCAGTGAAACAGTTCCCACAAACGTGCAGTGGCGACAAACTACGTACATTTTTAAAAGCCTTTAAAAGCCTTTACAGGTTACCACTTTAGATCTACAGAGGAGGTCTACTGCTAAAATTACTGCCCTCGATCTGACCTTCGCGGTGATACCTCACATGCATGGTGCAATTGCTGTTTACATATGACACCAGACCGACGCTTGCGTTCGCCTTTGCGCAAGAGCACAGGGGGACATGGGTGCTTTTTTTTTTTTTTAATTATTTATTTTGCTTTTATTTATATTTTTAAACTGTTCCTTTCATTTTTTTTTATCATTGTTATTGTTATGTCAGGGAATGTAAATATCCCCTATGATAGCAATAGATAGTGACAGGTACTCTTTTTTGAAAAAAAATGAGGGTCTATTAGACTCTAGATCTCTCCTCTGCCCTCAAAGCATCTGACCACACCAAGATCAGTGTGATAAAATTCTTTGCCAATGGCGCTGTTTATATCCGGCGAAACCATGAAAAGTCATGAAATGCTCGTAGCTTCCGGTTTCTTAGGCCATAGAGATGATTGGAGCCATTCTGGTCTCTGATTAGCTCTATGGTCAGCTGGCTGAATCACCGGCTGCATTCTCAGGTTCCCTGTTGCGACAGGAGAGCCCGAGAAAATAATTATATGCATATTCTTTTTAGAAATAGGTTTAATATGTTGCTATGTATGTTTAACTACAATATTCCACCCATAATCCCCATGTAGAAAAATAATTATATGCATATTCTTATCAGAAATAGGTTTAATATGTTGCTACAGAGGGGCAAAACAGTATTTAGGCTCCATTCACACTAGCGCGTTTTTTGATGCATTTTGCAGAAATGCATGGGAATTTTTTAACATGGGTTCCTATGGAACATGTTCACATCAATGCATTTTTGTACCTCTGCGTTTTTGGAAAGGGTCAGGGACTTTTTCTCATGCAAAACGCAGCGTTTTGCATGTAAAAGAATTCAATGGACCAGCATCAAGTACAGCGTTTTTGCAGCGTTTTTGCGGCGTTTTGCGTTTTTGGCTTTTTTTTTGTTTTTTTAGACTGTATACAGTCTAAAGAATAATTGTAAAAAAAAAAAAAAAAAACGCAAAACGCCGCTAAAAACGCTGTAAAAACGCTGTTCAAAAACGCAGCAAGCACCACAAAAAACACTGCAGAAACGCTCAGAAGCAACATGCATAGATGTGAATCGAGCCTTCGTCAGCCACCAATTGTACAAGTTCTCCCACCTAAAAAGATGAGAGAGGCCTGTAATTGTCATCATAGGTAGACCTCAACTATGAGAGACAAAATGTGGAAACAAATCCAATCACATTGTCTGATTTTCGAAAGAATTTATTTGCAAATTATGGTGGAAAATAAGTATTTGGTCTCCTACAAACAAGCGAGATTTCTGTCTCTCACAGACCTGTATCTTCTTCTTTAAGAGGCTCCTCTGTCCTCCACTCATTACCTGTATTAATGGCACCTGTTTGAACTTGTTATCAGTATAAAAGACACCTGTCCACAACCTCAAACAGTCACACTCCAAACTCCACTATGGTGAAGACCAAAGAGCTGTCGAAGGACACCAGAAACAAAATTGTAGACCTTCACCAGGCTGGGAAGACTGAATCTGCAATAGGCAAGCAGCTTGGTGTGAAGAAATCAACTGTGGGAGCAATAATTAGAAAATAGAAGACATACAAGACCACTGATAATCTCCCTCGATCTGGGGCTCCACGCAAGATCTCACCCCGTGGGGTCAAAATGATCACAAGAACGGTGAACAAAAATCCCAGAACCACACGGGGGACCTAGTGAATGACCTGCAGAGAGCTGGGACCAACGTAACAATGGCTACCATCAGTAACACACTACGCCACCAGGGACTCAGATCCTGCAGTGCCAGACGTGTCCCCCTGCTTAAGCCAGTACATGTCCGGGCCCGTCTGAGGTTTGCTAGAGAGCATTTGGATGATCCAGAAGAGGACTGGGGAGAATGTCATATGGTCAGATAAAACCAAAGTAGAACTGTTTGGTAGAAACACAACCCGTCGTGTTTGGAGAAGAGAGAATGCCGAGTTGCAACCAAAAAACACCATACCTACTGTGAAGCATGGGGGTGGCAACATCATGCTTTGGGGCTGTTTCTCTGCAAAGGGAACAGGATGACTGATCCGTGTACATAAAGAATGAATGGGGCCATGTATCGTGAGATTTTGAGTGCAAACCTCCTCCCATCAGCAAGGGCATTGAAGATGAAACGTGGCTGGGTCTTTCAGCATGACAATGATCCCAAACACACCGCCCGGGCAATGAAGGAGTGGCTTCGTAAGAAGCATTTCAAGGTCCTGGAGTGGCCTAGCCAGTCTCCAGATCTCAACCCCATAGAAAACCTTTGGAGGGAGTTGAAAGTCCGTGTTGCCCAGCGACATCCCCAAAACATCACTGCTCTAGAGGAGATCTGCATGGAGGAATGGGCCAACATACCAGCAACAGTGTGTGACAACCTTGTGAAGAATTACAGAAAACGTTTGACCTCTGTCATTGCCAACAAAGGAGATATAACAAAGTATTGAGATGAACTTTTCATATTCACCAAATACTTATTTTCCACCAAAATTTGCAAATAAATTCTTTCAAAAATCAGACAATGTGATTGGATTTGTTTCCACATTTTGTCTCTCATAGTTGAGGTCTACCTATGATGACAATTACAGGCCTCTCTCATCTTTTTAAGTGGGAGAACTTGTACAATTGGTGGTGACTAAATACTTCTTTGCCCCACTGTATGTATATTTATAAACAATATTCCACCCATAATCCCCATGTAGAAAAATAATTATATGAATATTCTTATCAGAAATGGGTTTAATATGTTCGTTGTCAGGAGTTACCATGATATACAGCAGAGTCGGCAAACTGGAGGATTGCGAAAATGAATTGCAAATAATGTTCATATAATAGGCCTCTCGGTGCGCAGTGAAGGGAATAATACAGGAGATTTTTTGGAAAAGAAGGACTCTCTTAAAAGTCCCTTGATAGCTCTGCCACCAGGAGGGATCCCAAGACCAGTGATTATGAAACTCCGGGGTTTTTTTTGAGAGATGGTTAAACATAAACACATCCGTTGTGAACGGGAATAATCTGGGGGGGGTTTGGATCTTAAATACGATGACACAGGGATAAAAGACAATACGGATAACATTTTCAGGGCACTTTTTGTATATTTGGGAGGTAATCTGTTTTTAGCATCGGGGTAGTTACAATGTTGGCTGTATTAATGTTTTGTATTTTTTGGCAATCAATCGCTGCCGAGATAAGGTCAAAGTGTGGACCAGGATGAATCTGTCTCCAGTGGGTAGGATACATTTTATCAGGATGATTTTCATGCCGCAGTTCCTTTATGTCCTGCACAATTCCCCTATGGTTGTCCCATTAAAAAAATTCTGAATTATCAATTAAATTTTTAGATCTCTCATATGTGTATATATAAGCAATAAAATCATAGACACAAAAACAATCAATGCACAAAAAGTCTCTAATCTCTTATTGCAGCAGCGCTGTGTGCCAAACCGGTCCAGACACATGAAAAAACATTATTGATCAAGGAGACCCAGGAAAGTTCAAAGAACTGTGTTCTATGGAAGTGAAGAACTTCTTTCACCAAGGGTATTCACCACGTGCAGGGGGGATCCCCCCAATGAAATTGCACTCACCAGAAATACAGTATTGATAAGCCTTAAAGCGGTGTGTCACTGTCTACATATAATATTTTTTTTTCTAACACTGAAACTGTTTAATCTATTTAAATCTTTAACTTACTTTTTCCGTTTCTGCAGCTTTCTGCTCTCATTTTCCTTTAGTAAAGATAACTTATAAAACTTCCTGTAGTTGGTTTTCATCTTGCCTGTGGGCATGTGAAACCCACAGGCATCCTCTTCCGGGATACGGTGCTGCAGATCGACCAGCATGCACTGCCCGTTCTAGCCCCAATCTCGCGCATGCGCAGTAAAGACAAAACGTAGCGCCGTCAAGATCTCAGGTTGCCATCACAACGGGCGTCGTCGTAGGAAGTCCCGCCCCGCTGTGATGGCAACGGAGATAAGCCAAAACAAAGAAGATCCATATGGGAATCATAGAGGAGAGAGCAGCGCTGCATTTAGAGGAAAGGTAAGTATTGAAATATCTTGTTCCATGGAGGCCAAATTTTTATATATGTAATATGCATTCTCTTGGCATTATCATTTTTAAAATTAAAGTAAATATATAATTATTTTTTTTAATTAAAATGGCATCCATAACATTAGTATCTCTTTCATCTATATGTATGTATGTGTTTATATTTATATATATATAAATTTCTGTCTATATATATCTGTCTATATATATATATCTATATGTGTATATATATCTATACACATATATATATATATATATATCTGTATTTATATGTATATATGTATGTATATATATATATATATATATATATATATCTGTATATATACATATATGTATATATATATATATATATATATATATATATATATATATATATATATATATATATATATATATATATATATATATATATATATATATACACATCTATATATGTATATATACATCTATCTATCATTGTTTAATTTTAATTATTAGAATTGCTTTTTTTTATCTGTACTTTAATTGATTATTTAATTTTATTTATATACATTTAAATAATTTAAGGGGTGCTGGACACAGAGTCTTTTTATATCTAAATTTGAATTTACTTCTGTAAAGGCTGTTTATTTTTTTCTATAGTAAAAATAATTAGATTTTGACCTTTTCTTGTCAACACAATGCTTATTTATTTTTCCTTTTGGCAAAGTGGCAGGCAATGACTTATCTTATTGTCTGCCACTTTGATAAGGCAACAGAGATAAGCATTGTGTTGACAAGAAAAGGATCAAGATAAAATTCTTTATGCAAAAGACAAAACTAATCAGCCTTTAAAAAATAAAACATAACATTAGAAATACAAAAGTGACTGTGTGTATCCCCCAAAAAAATACTATTAATTTTTTATATCATTAAAAAAAATGTAAGTATTTTTTTTGCGATAGACACAGTTTTTTTTTTTTTCTTATGTAAATTTTTGTTTTTTTAAAGGCTGTTAACTTTGGTCTATTGTTAAAAATAATGTTATAATGACCTATAGAGAGACATATAACTAATTAACATTACATTTATTATACATATAGAGTGGGTATATATAGATATATATATATTTTTTTTTTTTTAAATAAATAAATATTATAATATAGATAGAAATAGACACCAATTTCTGACAAAAGCCTGACTTTGAATAGCAGTTTTTTCACATACTCAATAATTATTTCATGGATTGCATGTTATCTAATCTCTGTTACAAAACAGAGGTGGAGATAAGTATTTCCCTCCCAACCATTTTAAAGTGTATTGCACAAACCAAACAAAAAAAAAAGCAAACTATATCTATTTCATATATATATATATATATATAGAGAGAGAGAGATAGATAGATAGATATATATAATATTATTTTTAATATTTATATATATATATATATATATATATATATATATATATACATATATATATATATATATATATATATATATATATATATATATATATATATATATATATATTATATATATATATGTGTGTGTATATATATATGTGTATATATATGTGTGTATACATGTATATATATATAATATATAGATGCACCTCACATTCTTTAAATTTTTTTATTCTCTTATTAAAAGTCACTATTCACATACTTTGCCTTGTCCAATTTGGGCCCAAAGTGTCAATGTTTACAATGGTTAAAATTTTTTATAATGACTAATTCAGAGACTGGAGTCGTCTTCCAATGATCAATGATGTAATTACGTTGCCGATGGATTTTAGAGAAGTTGTGCTCTTTAAATTATTGTTTATGGATTATACACATATGTTCAATAGCGTTTAGTTCTGGAGACATGCTTGACCTGTCCATCACCTTTTCCCCTGGCTTCTTTTTAAAGTGTAAATTTCCACTATTACTTGTCCTTGTTCTGTTTATTTAGAAATAACATTTTGCATGCGTTTTTTTTTCCATCTAGAACATGCATTTATTTCTCTTACTTTGTATAATTTCAGAACATTTCAGAACATATATTGAAAAATATTAAAAGAAGATTTTGATATTTCAATTAAAATGGTAAGCAAATTACAAAATCTATTTAAATTATTTTGCTATATCTTCTATAAATTTATCTAATTTTTATTTTTTTTACTTTATGTATATTTTAGGAGCAAACTCCACAACCCACAACATCGGTGTCCGAAAATTACCATTCGTTGACTCAAGAGGAAAGAGTAATTTATAATTTTGATTTTCTTCGGAATTATTCACACATTATTTTTTGCATTGTCTTTTATCCAAAATATTGGTCTAAATATTTATTAATCTATTCTATTATTGTGTTTCTGATATAGGCGTTACATATATAGATATATCTATATATATATATATATATATATATATATATATATATATAGATCTATCCACATACTTACATACATACATAAATACATACATATATATACAGAGAGATAGAGATCTTTTTTTTTTTTTTTTTTGTGAGTATACTTTTTGTAGACAATAATAAATATTATGGTAATTTTTATATTGATATAAAAATAAATTTGTTCTCTATTTGATTAGATTATTTTACTTATATATTATATGTTATTATTTTAATTTAGTTATAGATATGTAAATTATTTTTAATTTTTGTCTGTTTTTAATATTTAGAGAAATATTATAATTAAACAACTTTTGGCGAGGTATCCTCCACCTGAAAACAGATCGTGCCTTTCCAAGGAATCCAACCATTCCTTCATCAAGTATTAGTTCTTCAAACTCCCAATCACAAGATACACCAGATGACAGAATAGGCAATGTACAGTGGTGTATCTGTCAGTGCTGTCTAAAAATGCCTACCCAAGTTGAATCCGTGTGTTGTCAAGAGATTGAAGAGGTCAAAGCATGTATCCCTGATGGAAAAAAATGCATAACCGAAGCCGATATGTTCTGTTCTCAAATTGCAACAGAGCAAACTGTACGACTGATGTCTACTATGTTGCATCTCGAGAGCCTACCTGTAGTAGATGCAGACAATAACCGGTAACATAATTTTTAAATTTTTTTTTTCATCTTTTTGTTGAAGAAAAAAAAAAAAATCCTTGTGATTGTAATAATGTACAATATGCATGTTAATATTTTATAACTAATTTTTTTTTTTTTCTTCAACAAAAAGATGAAAAAAAAAATTTAAAAATTATGTTACCGGTTATTGTCTGCATCTACTACAGGTAGGCTCTCGAGATGCAACATAGTAGACATCAGTCGTACAGTTTGCTCTGTTGCAATTTACAGTGCAGCTATGAAGGCACGGTACGCTGTTTTTCTCAATCTCCTGAAAAAAAAAAAATCCTTGTGATTGTAATAATGTACAATATGCATGTTAATATTTTATAACTAATTTTTTTTTTTTTTCAGGAGATTGAGAAAAAACAGCGTACCGTGCCTTCATAGCTTGGATCTATGGTTTTTTAGGGAAGGGGAACAGAAGGGTGATACCCTCCTGCGCAGTGAAAATTGTCAGAGAAGTTTTTCCTGATCCTAATGCCTGTTATGTTGGTTTCCTTTATTCTGACGACTGCGATGCTTCAGAGATGGCATTTCATTAAAGCTGTATTAAAAATAATAAAAATATGATTGTTTATTTTTTTGTAAAATAATGTTTTTTTTTATTCCAAATGTTTATATTTTAAAAATTAAATAATTATTGTTTTTTTTGGTTAAGTTAAGTGTAATAAAAATTATATTCATAATAACCAAAATTTGAGTTATTTATTTTTTAAAGGTACTTTATTATAGCAAAAATAAAACAATATAACAATATATTTAGCATATCACAAAACCGAATTTGGCTAAATTTACAGTAAATGGATAGAATAATAGATTAAAAAAAAGGTAATTTATACACACGACCATTTATGGTTTAGCAACAGTTGGAAAGCGTGTCATGTGTTGTTTCACTGCAACACTTGTTTCCGGCCTCTCAAGTGGAGCAATATTTTTTGGCATGTCCGGGTTTTTGGCTTTCCATGAACTTTTTATGGTGCCCTCCACAATGCAAATCATATGTGAAAGCATTACTTTAGCATGCTCATTATCCATTTTCTGGAAAACATTTCGCACTATCCACTTTTTTCTGCCTCCTGGGAACTCCAAGTTTTTTCGTTCCACTAAAACTTCAACACCACTGTCATCTTTTTTTTTGTCAGAGCCGGTTTACGTATCACATTATGATTGTGGCTTAATGCCGCCAATTTTGTCCTGGCATCCATTGAATCAAATTTATAATGAATTCGTTTAGGACGATATTTTAAAATCATACTGTGATACGTTTCTATCACACCAGTCTGACAAAAAAAATTAAGATGTTTCA
This sequence comes from Aquarana catesbeiana, assembly GCA_037953035.1. Lineage (NCBI taxonomy): Eukaryota > Metazoa > Chordata > Amphibia > Anura > Ranidae > Aquarana > Aquarana catesbeiana. Next base: position 230,606 of record JBBHAA010003359.1, read on the forward strand.
TGTCTTTTTCTAATTTAGGATCCAAAATAATTGTGGATAATGCATGAAATGCAGATGACTGTTGGATTAACCAGGGAACCTTTGGATCATCCACATTAATCTCATCATGCAAGCATTTGTGTTCTATATCGCCAATTTTCCATACATGAACATTTACAATATGATGTAATAGAGAATGCCATAGTTGTTTAAAAACTTCCTCGTTTCCTTGACAAGCTCTACTACACCAATAAAAATGGTTTAGTATGGGTCCAATCCACGGCAAAATTGGACTATACATTTTTTTTTGGAAATTTGCATCAATTTTCTTTTCAAATTTTTTACATAATGCCAAATGTCAAATTGATGATTTATATTTTGATATTTTTCATTTTTTTAATAATTTTGTTATGCCAGTGTGTCGGTCGGTTCCCACGAATTGAATATCTAATTTTCTTTCAATTAATCTATCTAAACTTTTTTGAAATCCAAATTTCTCCATTGCGACCGATGAGGTTGTTTGTGACACCTGCACCAACTCAAAATCCACAATTTTTTTGGGAAAAAGATCCATAAATGTGTAAGTGGAGTATTTGGCAGAAAAGCCAGGGCTGTCACATTGGCCATCGCCGACAAGAAACAAAGGTTTTCCAGACAATTCTCTGATCACATTGCCATTGTTTTCTTGCCAGCTATGGTCAATTGCCTTAAAAATGTGTAGGTTTTGAGCTTGATTGTACGATGTTTGTCCAAAAATCTCAATCCCACAGAGTTCAAACATTTCTCTTATTTTTTTGTAGCTACTTCCACTTACACAAATGGCGCCAGCAAGTAAAATATTACCTGCAGGATATTTTTTTTTATTTTTGGCTGGCTTTCCCAGATCTTCTTTCGATGTGCTGCTGAACATGTTGAAAACACAGAAACCATCGTTCCAATTATTTGTTTGTCAATCTTTTTGATTTTCGAAATACAGTCTGGATCTGGACAACGCATTTGAAACAGCAATTGATCCAGACTGCTTTCGAAAATAATAAATTTTCTTTCTTTGACTAAATTAAGGGGATATGGCATTGCTTCTTCACTTTCTATTTCTTCGACACTTTCGCAAATGCTAATGTCATCTTTTAGTGGAGTATCACAATCAGAAACGTGGAAAATTGGGTCATCATAATAGGCCAATTTTCTTTTCGGTCTAATTTCGGGACTGTCAATCTCGGACTGAAAAGGAGAATCTATCATTGTTCTTGTTTGCAATATTGTTGCGAAGTCAGCTGATGACGATAGTGGCACCGGAGGTGGTATCATTAAACCAGCCCCAGAACTGCTGTATGGATGATCTAAAGCTATAGATCTTCCACTTGCAATTTTACAATAAGTTTCTTGGGATTCAGGGAGATTGACATCGAAAAGGTCTGTTTGGGTTTCTGCATCTTTCATTTGCACTTTAGTACATTGGCATGTACATGTTGTGCTGACAAGAGATGATGTAGATGTTTCCGCCTTCATGTAAGTCAATTGTCTAATTTTATTCAGTCTTGTGTTCCATTTATTTTCTGCTGGTGTCATTGTAGATCTTTCTGCAAATAGTGTTGGCACCGCTTCTGCTTTCAATTTTCTTTTTTTTCCTTGTCCAATAAAACACTCAGTGGTGAAGTGGGCGGAACAAATTCGATACGTGTTCCCACGCAGGTCTGCTTTGATTAATGGAATGTATTCCTCAATCATCTCTGGTTCCATACCAGCATTTTGAAGCCATATTTTATTTGCTGGACTGTCCTTGGGAAATATGTAGTAGTTTATATTGGGAGGATTATTATGAGAACCACTGTTGTGGCTGCAAAATAGAGCAAAGCAGCTAGGCATTTTTATAGAATAAATAAGATGTTGATTAGTGCATGAAAAATATAGTAATCTGTTATTTTTTGATGCTATTGCAATTTATTATATTTAAGAAAATTTTTTTTTAATATGGTTATTAAAAAATAATTCAAAGCACAAAAAAATATATAATATCTTTCTAAAAAAAAATCCTACTACTACTACTAAATCATAAATGAATATCTACAATAAAATTAAAAAAAATAATCAATATAATTCCCTAATTTAAATATATCAATTATATTATATAATAAAAACAGACAAATTTAACTTTAATATTTTTATTGAAATTTTTTTTACAGTATTACACTTTTACATAAACTTTGGTGAATACTAATAAGTTAGTTTTACAGATACAGAGTCAAAATAGAGAGACAAACATTATAGCAATACAATAAAAAATGCAAATTTCTACTAACAATAAATTTTGAATTTGCAAAAAAAAAATCCAATAGTTGAATAAAAAAAATAGAGAAGAGGCGACAGAGAAGATGAGAGGGGGAGGAAGAGAGAGAAAGAGAAGAGGAGAGAGAGAGAAAGAGAAAGAGGAGAGAGAGACAGAGAGAGAGAGAGAAGAGAGAGAGAAAGAGAGAGAGAGAGAGAAAGAGGAGAGAGAGAGGAGAGAGAGAAAGAGGAGAGAGAGAGAGAGAGAAGAGAGAGAGAGAGAAGAGGAGTGAGAGAGAGAGAGAGAAAGAAAGAGGAGAGAGAGAAAGAGGAGAGAGAAGAGAGAAAGAAAGAGGAGAGAGAGAAAGAGGAGAGAGAGATAGAAAGAAAGAGGAGAGAGAGAGATAAAGAGAAGAGAGAGAAAGAGGAGAGAGAGAAAGAGGAGAGAGGGAAAAAGGAGAGAGAGAGAGAGAGAGAAAGGAGAGAGAGAGAGAAAGAGGAGAGAGAGAGAGAAAGAGGAGAGAGAGGAAGAGGAGAGAGAGAAGAGAGAGAGATAAAGAAAGAGGAGAGAGAGAAAGGAGAGAGAGATAGAAAGAAAGAGGAGAGAGAGAGATAAAGAGAAGAGAG